>VXAK01003208.1:0-49922 GCA_013399435.1 Arenaria interpres
GGCCCGCCGTGCTGCGGAGGGCGGCTTCGGTGCCCGCCCCGGGAGCGGCAGCCGCGGTCCGTGCGGTCCCGACCTCGGGCCGTTTCCTGGTGATGCGGTGCTGGTAATTAGCGGTAATGGATGGCGGGGAAGATGCACCTGAAAGTGCGTGAGGATGAGACGTGTCCTGCCCCCGAGGAGGAAGCGCTCTCTGCGTTTCGTTGCGGCGGAGGAAACGTGCTGGAAAACGGGCTGATACAAACCCGCGTGCAGAGCCGCTTCTCATAGATGCGTTGCCAAAACGCATGGTTTAGGAGCAGGCTCTTGATTTCACTGCTGTCATCCTCGTTTAGTTTCTCTTTCTTACCTAAATCGCTCGTCAGATTTTCGCTGTGGACTGTGTAAGAGTTGGACAAAGTCTCAACTAAGTTTCTCAAAGCAGCAAAGCGTTGTCAGACCCCAGCCCTGCTCTCCAAGGGGGCTAAGGTCCAGTGATTCTTAAAGAGAATAGTTGTACAAAACTGTTTACGAAGCAAGCTTGGAAAACCTATAAATAGCAAGGCAGTAGAAAACACGAGATTGCGCGTTGACCAGGTTCTAGTTTGTTAATAAAGTAAGGTACTTCTACTGTGTGAGAGTATACACACAGGAATTGCACATCTGCTTTGGGGGCTGCTTTCCTCAGTCGTAACTTTTGACAGATAGAAAAAGTATTGACAAAGAAGCTTGAAAAAATACTTTGGCATGAAATAAGTATGTTATTATACAGTCATTTGTTGCCACATCTTAATTCCTTATACTTCTCCCCATGCCTTTACAGTTGTTTATTCTTTCTGGAATTTTCTTTTTTGTTTGTATTTTTTCACCAGTAAATTTAGTGCTAGAATTAATTTCCCTGCATTTCATTCATTTCATTATCAGTATCAGCGCTTTTTTTTTTTTTGTAAAGTCACCTATAAGACAAGTTTAAATACTCTGTCCTGGAGACTATTTACCAAAACAACAACAAAAAGTGCAGGGAAGGTGATACACCACCTCCTGCACTTAAGAAGTAAAAACATACTTTGTGGAAAGTGCCGTGATTTTAGTAAATATTGTTGTCTGGTCTTTGAAAACGTTAAAGGCAGTGGTAATTCTCTACAATTAGATATTACTAGATACCAAGTTCATAAGAATGCAAAGACTAGGGAACCTTAAAATAAGCTGTCAGATGGTTTAACATATTCTGAAATAAGCTGTTAAACATACTTCGTTTGTCTTGTACTTGTGCCAGGTAAATTTAACGACTGTAGAATGGGTCTGGTTCAGAGGGAAGTATAAATATCTCTGAAACAGTTTCCTTGGTAGCACAGATTGGGGATTTAGTAATTAAAAATAGCACTTTTTCAAGAGTTAAGCTTGTGCTATGGATATTACGCTGTTGATCATGGCCATGCTTTTCTGATGGCAAATATCTGGTTTTGATATTACCTGAAAATGTAGTGCTTTGAGTCAATTTGTCAGAAACTTTCTGATCTCCTACTGGGTGGATAGTTCTGTTGAGCTTTGGCTGCACAGAGTGAGTTCATTGTTTGAACCTTTGCAGATTTGTAGGCTAGTGAAATAGTAGATGCTGAGAAACTCTAATTGCGATGCTCTTTCATGTTGTTAAAGGTGTGAGAGTCCTTGTAGATGCCAGAGAGAAACTTCATATCCCTTGGGGAGATCCTGCCAACCAGAGCAATGGAGATACGATGATGGCTTTTGATACCCGGTCGGTGACGGTGGCGCAAGGCATGGTGGAGACGGCAGTTTTTTTACAGTACCTGCCGGCCATAAGAGCTCTTTGGGCGGATAGTGGGATCCAGCACGCGTACGACAGGCGCAGAGAATTCCAGCTGGTAAGATTTGTGTTTCTGTGTTTTTAATTGAGTGTGCGTGGTTCTTGTTCCTGTGTTGCGTTTCCGTAAAACGCTGATCAAGCACCCTCCGTATGGATCTTAAGCATATCTGAATGACAGACCCTTACACCGTGGTATTGCAAACAGATGCGTTTGGCTCCTTCCCCCACTTTTTAAAAAAACCAAGAATAATAAAGAGCTTCTGACATAATTGTCCTCATTTCATATGTGAGAAAGCTGAGGTGTAGAGGGCTTTTATGTCTTGTAACAAAGCTGGTACCTCTGTAGTGTTTTTACCGTATGATTATTTCCACCCTTTGGTAGCTAGTGCATCGACTTAAAAAAAGAAAACAGAACAAAAACTTGGTTTCCAATGAAGGAAGAGTTAATGGTAATGTGATTTTTTCAGAAAAGGTATGCATGGGTTAATGAGAAGAATTTAAAAACCACTCCCTTCTCTATTCCAATTTGAGCAATCTAGCAAACATTCCCTCTGTATACTTCCTGTTTAATTTTGAATGTCTGTGTTAATACTCATGTAATGAGATTTTTGTTGTATTGAAGTTCTCAGCTGCAGTATACAGTTTAATAGTGGGGCTGAGATGGGGTATACAATTCCGTAATGGGATTGGAAAGGAAAATGAAACGTATCTTGATTCTTGAGCTGGAGCTTTAACTGTCCATGACAGCTAAAGTCCCTTTGTTCCATTTCCACGCAAATGCCGCAAAAGGAAATGAAGAATTTAAGTTATATTTGTTATTTATTGGTTCATAGACTTGTATAGTAAATGCCAGTGGCATAGGGTTTTGTGGGGGTGGGGGGTTGAGAACCTTAAAATAGATTAAATCTGTTCTTGTAGGTCTCTTAAACCTAAGTGGCTTTGTGTTTTTGTGTCTTAAAAATAACCTTTGTGTTAGTGTGAATCTGAACAATAGCTGATGATGTCTCCTGTTGAGCTATTATGAATGGTTGTGTAATCATACTCTGGCTTAAATAGGCTGCGTAAATATGCTATAAATATGTATTGCCCTGATCACGGAATGTCTTCTAGAGATTGCAGAATGGGCAGGTGCCTGAGTAGCCTATCACCTGCCCAGCCTGGCTCTGACCTATGGGAATATGTCTCTAATGAGACCTATTGCCCCTTGGATTTTGCCTTCAAAGTCATCATAAAAGGGTAATTGCGCTGCTATAGTCAAGGTCCTCTTCTGGTGCAGATGTGACTTGTAGTGATGTAATTGCTGTGCTGGAACGAGCAGTTTTAAAATTGGTTAAATAAAAATGGTTTGTCTTTGATTAGGGATGTTTAGTGACTTCAGGCAAAGTACCGAATGAAAAGGGAGCTGTTGCTATTCTCGAGTCTCTGAGAAGTAGGTTCTTTCCATAACTGAAGCATGTGCAGAGTTTCACTTTGAGTAGGATTTGAAAAATGTGTTCTTCTGAATCCGACAATAAAAAAAACCTATTGCTTTCTTTTGGAAATCCCTAAATCTGTGTAATGTTCTCTGCAAAAGTATAGATGGATCGTGTGTTTTAGGCAGAACTCAGGAATATGTGTTTAAGTGCTGTTAATAGTTGAATACTGTCCTAATGCTAATTTTTGAAAGTAAGGTAACTGCTTTATTTATACTTCCATTGCTTTTTTTCCTAAATACTTTCAAAATTCAGCCTGAGATATTTATGCCAAGTTATAAACATTAAATAAAAAAAAAAAAGAGGCAGCTGAATGATGTCATTGTATTGAGTGCAAACTGTGTGATCAGCACTGGCCAAGCGGGAGGTCTCCCTTCCACCCCAGTAAGCTTCCAGTTTAAGGTATGACCCAGCTCCATGTGGGCGGTGGAATGGCGCAGAACTCCTGACAGCAGTACGGATTTTTGCCGTAGTTGCTGATGGGCTTTGTGGAAGGGTGTTGAGAGAGTTGAGACACGTGCTGTAACGTGGAAGGATGACACAGAGGGTTAAGGAGGGAGTGACGGACGCACCCGAGGCAGGAGGCAGAGCAGGGGGAAGTTGGAAGAGAGAAGAGATGCCGGCAGTTCAGTCGTGTCAAGTACTGACTCTCAAAGTAAGGGTTCAAGGCTGAAAATTGTCAGTACTGTAGAATGGGGAATAAGAGGAAGATACTGGTTTACTTCCAGTTCAACTGCTTGTGGCAAAAAATGCAATGGCTAGAGGAGTAGGAGAGAGGGGGAAAGTGGCATCAAAAAAAGTGTAAAGTGCTGAGACTGAGCATGGTGGAAGAGTATTATCTGTCTGTACTTTTAACTTCTTTTCAGACTGAACGAGTTCTACCTTTTCTCACTGGGCCGAGTTTGGTGCTGCACTGAGAAATGTCCGTGTTAAGAGAGCACGTGCGGGAACGCTGGGAAAGGGTTGTGTGTCACAGGAACAGGACACTTTGGGGCGAAGGTAGAAGTGAGCGAGTGAAGAGCAGAGCAGGGATGGCTACGGGGAGAAAAATGTCAAATGTGCATAGAAATTCTGGAGGAAAGGAAGCAAGAGTGTGTGGTTCTAGAAGCCATTTGTGGCTTGGACAGGTAGGAAGTACAGAGAAAAGAGGGTTTAAGATTCAAGTTTCTGCATGTATGTGGTTAAAATTTGATTTGTGAGAAATGTAGTGTGATTTTTGTACATTTGTGAGAGGTCATCAAGCTGTTCTTTTTATGATTTTCTTCATCATCTTCCACTTACACTGCCAGAGATAATGCTGGGAGCCCCAAGAAACAATGAGGCCTTTTTATACCAGCGTGAGAGGGGAAAAACCAGAACTTGGTTGTATTTTAATGGAATTAGAAATCGGTGTTTCCATGCCTAGTTCACTGTCCTTCCTCATTTTGTTAACTTACGTGGTCACGGGGATAGTCACTCTGATTTATTTTCCTTGGTATAAAAATAGGGGCCTTCTGGCCATTAATAACAGTGTTTATGAAAATTCATTAGTTCATGCTTGTGTAGTGCTTTAAAACTGGCATGAAGTAATTACAGCTTAGTGCAATATATGCCGCTTCAATACTTCTCAGGTGGTTAATATTATAATCCCTCAAATTTTATTGCAAGCTGAAGTCATTGGGGTGGTAGTTCCACTAACATGGTTGACTAAAGACTATTTTGGCTCTGTAGCTTAGTCAGTTCCTCTAACTTATGCTTCGGATTCCGGTCATCCTCAAGCTTTCTCTCTTCGTCTGCTGAGGTTATTTCTCCTGCCGCCTCTTTTTGGGTGGCTGACACGGGTTAGTTACAGAGTCTGGATCAGCCTGACGCTTTCTGGCACCTAATTAACATTTCAGATTTCTCATTGCAAGTTGATTTCCGGTAAAAATCTCCTGAAATGACTTGGATAAACATAGTGTTATCTTCAATCTGCAACGCGTGAGCCGATTTAATGGGCATTTCCTAACCCCTGGATTTATTCTCGCCAGCTGTTGGACGGGTAGTGGGGAAGGTTTGCTCTTCTCCTTCGGATTTGCTCTGAGGTCCCAGCAGCCGAGCAGTGTGGAGTGTGGTGCTGCCTGTCTGGTAGCACCCAGGAAAGCTCTTCTGAGCAAGAGTGTGTTGTACACGGCCCCTCACTGCAGTTCCCTTCCTGTGAGCTCCTGTTTCTTGAATTTGCTGTGAGAGTTGTTGACAGAGAAGTGTTTTGAAGTGGTCTCCAGGAGTTTTCTAATTCCCGGAGAATGGAAAAGCAGGGTGAGAGCCCAGTTGCTCTGGTGCATGATGAGCTTTGAATGTGTTAAAGGTTTGTTCTTGTTACAGATAACTTTTGGGTGGGTTTGGATGTTTGCTACCAGCAATTGTTGATCTTCACATCGATACTTTTTGCCCTACTTGCAAATTACAATGAATGTTGTTGTTTTTTTCATGCCCTCAGCCTGCATGGCGCAGGGGCAGTGCTCAGGCTTTCTTCTGTCGGCATTTGCATAGCAGTGCAGGGGCAGAGCATACAGTAAGGATGATTGGATGTGCATTTACCTCTGGATCCTGTTTACTTCTGTGACATGTCTGCAAGTGCTAGATCAGATTATAGAAGACAGGAAAAGGCGTGTTCAGCTTGAAGTTCTCCTGCTAGTTTTGCTTCAGCTTCTGTAGCATTTTTTTCTGTTGCAGAGTAGTGTTTTTGCAGTGTTGTTGAGTTTGCTGGAAGATTGTGTTTTACCTTATTCTGGTTAGGCTTTTCTGGTTTCTGTCTCTCAATATTGATGGGGCTGTTGTACCCACGAGAACATTAAATTAGCTCTATGGGAAATAATGAGTCCTCAAATGGCCACTGCAAAGTATTAGCAACGTGTACTATTCCTTCAGCCACATAGGCAACGTGTCCTCCAACCGTGCTTGCAATAGAGTAGGGATCCTGCGGGGTCAGTGATGTTTGAGGCCAGACTGGGTTGCCAGATGTTGAGGTCCTCCTCTTTCTGGAGTCTGGACACCCATCTTATGAAACAGTTGGAAGGTCAGTACTTCGGTGTCTTGCTGAAGTGATGAGCACAGAACCTGGAAAAAGAGTATCTTATCTGTTGTTAACTAAATGCATCTGCATCATATTTGTGACACTGAATTTCAGAAGCCTTTTGGCAGCTTGTGCCCTCTCTAATGTATTCATCTTCCTCTCAGTGCTCATCCTCTGCAGCCTCCCCACACCCTTCAGATGGGGGTAGAGGTGTCTTTCCCCTCTCCCTTTCCCGGGTCTCCTCTTGATTCTGGGACTGGGCATTAGGTTCTTCTGCTCTGATTCTGCTTGAATCTAGGCAGAGGCATCTAGGCGATGCCTCTATCAGGACATGCTGGAGTGCATAAACTGTCAGTAGAGAGTTCCTCAGGCTGATAGGACAATCTTCTTGATTACGGGTATGAGACACAGTCACACAGCGTTTCTGTAAACACATGCATTGACTATTTGGGCACTTAATCATATAGTTAAACTTCGTTTGAATACAGTGTTGTAGTTACAGTGAATGTTGCTTAAGTTGTTGTGGGGAAAAGCAAAAAGCTACTGCTTTGTACGTGTTGAAATATGAACTCTTTCCCCGTCTTTCCCCAATCAATAGGTCTGCCAAACATCAAGTGACAGCATGGCATGTGTACAGTGAGCATGACTCCTTAAAGCCCTTGCAAAGGTTGGCGCTACTTGCCATCTTTTGGTCTTTACATGAAAAGGATTTATCAAAGATTATGGAGAGAAAAGTGCTTCACAAACTTATATTTAAAAATTAGTCATTCAAAGCTGCAGAAAAAACTCATAGTTCTTGAGGATTTGCTTTTTTCCCTGCCCCAATGACAAGATAATACAAACTCAAAGCCAGCATTAACAGACTCCATATAGGGATTAAGACTAGAGTCAAACAATACGAAGGGTTGAGTTTCCTTATTCTTGGTTTGTGGCCAGAAACCTTTCAATGTGTGTTCTAGTGCTTTGATAATGGGGGTTAACTGTAATATTGTAATGGAGTTGAGGGAACTTTTGTGCTAATTTAACAAGAAGTGCCATTTTTTATCATTTTTCAGATTGGGATTAGGATTTCTGTTTCAGCCCCTGTGGGTCACCGTGCCTTGAGAGGCTGTTTCTGGGACTGCCTTCTTCCCTTTCCACCATTCTTCCTTTCCTGCCTGCTGATTTTTCTTGTTAGCAGTAAGATACCGGTGTGTTTGGAGAGCAGTGGTCTTGTATTGCCAATTGCTGCGGTGCAGGCTGCTCTGGTTTTACTGAAGAACATCTTTGCTGTAATTTTTTTTGAACGTTAGTATTTCTCTTTTTTATATTTTTCTTTTTCATTATGATTATTCTTAAGCACAGATGTGGCTCTGGATTGAGGGGTCTTTTAATGGGAGCTGTCTTGATGTGGACATGTTATCCCAGCACGCAGGTGCTCGGACAGCAGGGTGCCAAGGCATCTCCCAGCTGAGAAGCCCAGCGACTTTTGGGAGGCCTGTGCGCTACCCTTAGCTTGTACAAGCATATCTTTCCTGTGTGGTTTCATTGCAGCCTCTGAGGATGGAATTCTTAATTCAGACTCGTTCCAGATATCTCTGTATGGGCAACCACGGCTTTTAAAATGCAGACTTTCACAATACGGTGTGGGAGCAGAGCGATGTGTTCTTACACACTGTCTTGGACAAGCTACGTCATGTTGCTCATTGTGTGCCTTAGTTTCCTAAATGTTTTGTTGCAGAAGGCTAAAAGGCTACTTTTTGCAAAAATTTGGACTGCTATAACTGAGCCCTGATGAAATAAAGGTAAAATACAAGCACCCTTCTGAACGTGCTGTGTGTGCCAGCAGCCTCTAACGAATTCAGAGGAAGAGACTTTCTCAGCCTTTCACACGTCTTGAACGTGAGAACCTGTTCTCAGCAGATTCTTTTAAATTGATGCAAGTGTCAGATGGGCTTTTGCTGCTTCTGCTGCTCACAGCCTGAGACCTGGCTGCAAAGCTCATTCAGAGCCCGTGTCCTTGCTGGCTACCAACCTGCAAGACACTACACGTCCGTACCTGTGGCACTGTCTCATTAAGTTACTTCCCGGAATTTAAATGTAGCAATGGCTATATTAGTGGCTATATTGTTCTCTGTCCCTTCAGAAATGACTTACTAAATATAAGCCAAACCTACACTACAAAGTCCAAGTATTCATAGCTGTCAGCAAATCTCTGTGCTGACAAAACATGTGGTGTGAATGCAGCTGTGATCTTCCATCTATATGGGTGAAATTAATTTTGCACCTGAGGCAAAGAATATGAAGTGATCTTTTTCATATGTAAATATGGGATCCTTTAGGATTAAGGTACGATGCCAGGGGCAGTGTTGGTTTGTGCTGCCGTTCCTGAATTTGGGCTTACTGTCACAAGAGTTCAGCCTTGGAGGCTGGTTGAGTCTGCTCTCACTGAGCACGTATTGTACTCAGGTTGTGTTTGGATGACTGTCTTGGCTGTCTTTATTGACCTAAACTTCAGTCCATGATGAAGTTTAGGTCAATAAATTTCCTATGTAAATGTTCAGTGTTCACGCTGGACCTCTTTGCAGAACCAGTGAAGTGGCAGGAAACTTCTGCTTGTGGTAGCTGAGGAAGTTGCTTAAGAAAATGTGAGAAAACGTAAGTGCAGCTGACTTTACTACGTAAGAGAACCAACAGAGTGACTGTGCTAGAGTTTCATATAAAAAGCAAGACGATGTCCCTACCACCATGGTGTCTATGCACCTTTTTTTTTTTTTAATTATCTAAATTTGCCACAAATCAGTTGAGAAGGTGCAAAGCCTGTCCTTTTGCAGAACAGCGAGCTATGTTGCTGGTGGTGCTGATGGAGCATAGTAGATACCAACTGGTGATTTGTATTGCTCTGGAGCCTTTGTTTATGATATCTTAAGGTGAATAAATCGTTCACAGAACACATTATTAGTTAACTCGGCAGCATCAAACGATAAATGTATTTGTCCAAATAAAAATCTCTGAATTATCCTGGAGACTAATAGTTTGCCTTTATACTCTACAACCAAATTAGTTTCAGGGATCAAGTTTAAAATGGTGAATAAACAAAATGTTAAGACTATTATCAGCAGGTAAAGAAGGTCCTAAATTATTTCCACTATCTTCTCCACTTGCATTTCTGCATTAACAATAAACAGCAGGTAATACAGCTGGAAAAGCTAAGGAATTTTAAACATAGAAAACCCCCTGAATTCTTTGTCATGACAATAACTGACAACTTCAGCTATTTCAGAGGAGAGACTTTTGAACTCTGGTAGGCAGTGAGCTGCCTTTTACAGCCCTTAATTCACTGTGCTGTGCTGCACGCTCCTCCGTCACAGTCATTCGTGCCTTAAATGTTTTCCCAGGACTTCATAGTCTGCTCAGTTAAAATAACTGCAATATCGTGTTCCTCTTCAGTGACTTAACCAAGGAACTGAAAAGACCCCACGTTCTGTTTATGGATGAGAGGTACAGGAATGCATAGTCACACGAGTTTCTGTATCTTTTTCCTTTGTTTAATGATGTCGGAGAGATCATTTTAACCAAGTGGTGGGAGCCTGGGCAGAGTGTCCCCAACGCTGCTCATGGGGCACGGGGTGATGCTCCGTCACCCGCTGGGGACCATAAAGAAGATGCAGAATTTCCAGGTGAGGAAACACAGTGCACCAACACCATCTGTAATTCAAAATATCTACACAAAATAGTGTGCAAAAACTCAGTGCAGGGTGATCTACTAAATTTTACGTGTAAATTGTAGTGGGACCTTGAACTGTTCTCACCAGCAGACAGTTGTGTTGGTGCTTTAGCAATCGATTTCTAGTCTTTCCAGTTTTTAGTTAATTTCTAGTATGAAATTTTACAAGTGGTGTGAAATGTTTGCAGCTTCTTGGATATTGCTGCTGTATAAGGAGTCTTTTGTACTTTACAGTTACTTTGAATGCTTTAGACACATTTTTTACTAATTTTTAAGAACAGTAATACTCATCTACTGGTACATGTAGATCTTTCACAAGCTGTAGTAAGTTATCACTGAATCTCCTCCGACAGTTTGTAAAGAGAGCTGATGTATTAGCATGTCACTGTTTGCCAACAGAAATACCAGAACTTAATTGAAATGGACTCTGCTAATTGAGGCAGAGGAAGGAACTAAAAAGCCTTTGGTCATATGGACTTCTTAGGAGGCTGAAACAGGAGCCAAATGTGTTTTAAACCCCAGTCCTAGAGATATTTCACTGCACGGTGTCTAGCTTAGGGTTCTACTGTTGAAATGTTGTGATTTAGTTTACAGAGTACACAATAATGTGCTTTTTGAGCATCTTAAAGTTCAGTATGACCAGTTTTAGTGCTGATATGTTTCTGCGGGCCAAATATTTGTCGTGTTTTTGGGAGCCCTCACCAGTCTTGCACAGCTTGGAAGCAAGTAGAGCTCTAAATGATGGATGGCAGATTTGCAGACTCACTACTGCTGCAGCGTTCCATTAAATGCAGTTGGAGTTGCAAACACATGAAGTCATGGAGCCAGTGGGTCAGTGCACTGAAAGAAGAGCAAATGTTTACAGTCTGGTTCCAGTCTGTTTTGTGTGCAAAGCATCTGAAGTTTATAGAGATGCTTCCCAGAGCGTAAATAGCAATGGGGAGGTGCTGTTTCGTCTTGGGCAGTGCATGTTTTCAGATGACCTCTAGGTCTGTGTGTGCCCTGACTTGGGAGATATATTTCATCAATGAAATTTGAAAACCTTTTACAAAGTCTCGGTGTCTTTCCTAGAGTAAACTTTCTGGAAGAGGAGTTTGGATTGTAAATACTTGCTGAGGAAGAGAGGAAAAAGAACTTTGAAGAAAGAAGTGCACCTGACCTTGTGGACAGCATGTCCTGATTTGCTTTCATGGATTAATTTAGGTTCTGGGAAACAGAAGCATCTTCATCAGATGCTCTGGTTCTGCCCGTGTCATGTCCCTTATGCCATTTTCTGCATTTCTGCACCTGGCTCTGATCTCAGAAGGGCCTGCAGTAGGCTTGAGTTTGCCTCCTCTCTGGAAGCATTGGTGATCCTAAGGAAAATGACAGGCCAGGATAAACGCTGTGTATTCCTGGGGTGTAAATTGTGGGTGAGAGTCTCAGCAGACTTCTAGGTTTTGCTTTTGAGTTGAACAAACAGAATACCCCTTCATACAACTCAAAGCTATTCAGTTTCTTAAAATGCTCTGCTGTTTATAGAACATGGCACATCCTGGTTTCCAAGTAGTCTTCAGAATTAGCTGGAAGTATGATAACAGAGTGCCTTGTGTGGAAGAAACGGTAGTTCTGAAGGCTTGGTAAGAATACTGTTTCATGCCTAAAAGCTGTAGTGAATTTTCATTTTTTAAAGCAAGTTTTATTAAGAAACTGGCAATCAAATCCCTGCTTTGGGAGAGAGGAGGGTTACCTAGCGAAATGAAATGAGATTGGATTTCTTCCCTCTTAGCAAAGTAATTCCAAACTGGAACAGTTTGCTCTCTGGTATACTAGTGTGCAGATTAAGTTCTGCTTAGTGCTTGAGCATGTCTTCATTTGGTTAATTGGGGTAGCGTGTTATATTTGAAGCAGTGGAAATGCTCTACTGATAGGAGAAAATCTGAGTCTGAATTGTGTGAGTGAAATAGGCACTTGGAAGGTTAGTGCAGAAACTGAATTCAGTGCAAGAAGGAGAAAAAGCTGATATTGGAGCTTTATTTAGAGTATTTATTTCCAGAATGATTTGGGGGTGTCTTGGCTTATCTCTCCTCTTGGGGTACGGCAGCCGCAGCAGACGCTGCCGGGTAGTTGCAGTGGAAGAGCTCAGGTTGGCGTGTTCTGTCTCCCTCCATTTGTTATCCACATTTTGAGAATTATGGATTAATTGGATTACACAGTAAATAGGGGATAATAGATTAAAGGGATATTATTGGGTTAAACCCCTTCTTAAACCTCTTCACCTTTTTTTGTTAACGCCATTATGCAAGATAAAAATGTCAGTCATGAAATAAACTTAGTGCAGCTCCTCCCTTGGTGCTTTTGTGGCTTCATGCTGTTGAGCACCCTCCCCCCAATGTGATCCCGCTGTCCTGAATACAAATTCTGCTCTACTACCGAAAGATTTTACAAAAGATTAATTCTGTGAGTCGGGATTTCAGCTTTTCTCTTTTTTTAGGACAGATAGTCAGCTTGTGTGACTGAAGCCAAGACAGGTTTCACTTCTACACCGCGTGATGCTGTTCTGATTGCTTTGAAAAAAGCCATGTACAACTGGAGCTGCAGCAGGAAGTGTCGAAAAGAGGAACTAGGGCAGTGCTCTCTGAGGTAGGACGAGCTGTGACGTGCTCGTGACGTGGTTTGGTGCAGAACAGGGTTATTTGGTCCTCCTGAATAAGCAAATGGAGCCTGTGGCAGAAACCCCCCAGTTTTACGAAGAAGTGGCAGTTAATCCCAATGTACTGAAATTTTCTCTTTGGAAATGAGAGATCAGTTTTAAAATGACTGTTTAAATGGTTCAGCTGGAGAGAAAGAAAGTAGGAGATCCTGAAATACCTGATCTTGACATAGGGTATCTGTGCTTTAACCATTTTAAGGCTGGTCCATTAATGCTTCCATTAGTGCAGTGCCATTTTAAAGCAGTTTGCGCTCCCTTGGCAGGGCGAGAGGGATTAGTCTCTCATTCCAGGAGTGCTCCCGTGGGCATGAATGGGGACTGCTTGCTTTTGGCAGGAGTGCAGTTTATGCTGGTTGTAACAGAACTTTGGCCATAATTAACACTTAGAGAAGAAAACATACTTCTCTCCAGGTAATGTGTTTTATGTTAGGTAGGGCTTTCAAGTATCTTGACCCAGAGTTGCAGTTTGGTAAGTAAATACACTATTGCTTACCTCCCTACTTTTCCCTAAACACCTTTAGCAGCCCTAAAAATGAGTTCTTGTGTATTAGAAAGCACTGGGAGAAGTGACTGGTGAGAGAAGTTAATTTGTTGAAACCTGAATACTGTGAAGGAACCAAGATTATTTTATTTACTTCCAAACCTGGGGCCAGTAAAAGAAGACAAACCAATTCAATGTCTCTACTGGTCTAACAATCAAGACAATTGTAGATTTGAGCTAATCTAATTAGGGCTAGGTGCATTCACAGCAGAAACGTGGCATCTGGATCATCTGCCTCTGCTGTGTAATGGTGTGGCCATCCCTTGTTTGGGTGGAGGGGGATGGTGCTCCCCAGTACCTCTCCCACTAGGAAATCTGCATTGATTTGACTAAAACGTTTCTCCATTAACTATCTCTGTGCTTATTACTGACATTGCAGGAGAAATCTGGTGAAACTTCAGTAGCAGCAGTATTGATTTGCAGTCAGGCTTCTTTTGAATCAGCTTGGAGTGGGGTGTCAAAAAAATAAAGGTTAGGGAGCCTTTTCTCTGAATTCTTTGCCAAGATTCTCAGGTGTGGATTTATCTGGACTAAACCTCTAACAAAAACCCCTATACCTACTGAAGGGTGCGCTGTAAGGATTACTAGGGTGGGGTAAGGTGCAGAATTTTAAGGCTCTGGTTATTCCTCCAGTGTCTTTCTTGCTTCAAGCTGCTTTTCCCATGTTAGGTATGGTTTGTGGTTTGCGTGTCAATTGAGGCAAGTACGTGCCAGCCTAAAAACATTATACGTACCTCTTCTTACTCTAAACTTGAGGTTTAAAAAACTTTTTATGTTTTCGGTTTTGTTTGTGTTTGTTTTTTTATTAAATAAAATAGGAAATCTTTGTTTCTCTTTTCACAGAAATTCAAGTAAAGTCAGGAAGAGAAAACTGTTTGGTGGTTCCTATAATTCTGATCTAGAGTTACTAAGTTATGTCTCCTATTTTCTTTAAATATCTGATTTCTTTCTTTCAGATACTTAGGAAGTCTTGTCAGTTCGGTATGTTCCACTGAACTCTCAGCCAAACTAGATAGTTTGATAGTATGTTTCTTTCTTAAACCTTGTGATGACTAGATCTTTATTTGATGCTTTCTCTCTCTTTTTCTTTTTTTAAGTGATGGCGATTGGAAAAAATGTAGTGTCTGTGTTTCCCAGAGCAGCTCAGAAGCCATTTGGCTATGCTAAAGTTTCAACAAATCATATTTAGATTGCTGACATTGTTTTCATGGAAACCAAATAAATTGGTGCCACTTCCTGGGTTTAAGAGACGTGTTCAGCTGCTGTCTATTGCATGTAGGCTTTTTTTTTCCTCCCCCCAAATATTTTTGTGGTTACTCTGCTTTAGGCACTCACTAGCGACATTCTAGACAGTAATCTTTCTCTGTGCCATGTTTTGTTTATAAAAGATAACTGCTCTGGTTTACTTCAGGAGACCACAGGAGCAGCTGCAATGCGCGGATGTCCTGTAGGTAAATGCCCCATACGTGCTGTAATCTGCGCAGGAGAGCCTTATGTGAAACTCTAGTGCATTGTACAGGCGTGAGACACCAATGAAAATAAACGCAGCGTTGTAAGGGGAGCTGCTCTGACACGGAGTGCCTTGATAAGAGTATGATGTAGTTGTATTTCCTTGTAAATCACTTGTGTGTTCACGATGAAATGAACATGGTTTGGCTTTTTTTTTTTGGTAAGGATCACAAGACTGCAGGAGCTGGAGTACACACAAGCTGATTTGAATCAAACCTTTCTGAAAATGGAATACTTGACAGTTATGAATAAAGTTATTTAACAGTCAACTTCCTGTGGTTTACATGCATTTCTGAATCAGGAGGAGGCTGAAGGGCTGCAGCTGAGTTGTGTGTACTCCCATTTGAACAAAAAAGAGCGTCTTCTACAAGTAAAGTGATTGCTTAAAATCTGATATTCTGATAGGATTTACTTGAATACTGTATTAAAAGAGCACAAGTGCGGTCACCGAACCCTGGAAGATCTTTGAAGCCAATGTGTAAGCCGTTCATTCTGTTGTGTTGGGGTGTGTTCAAGAAGTTTGCTTTATGGCAGTATGTCAATGTGCTTATGAGAAATGAGCTCATTTGTCACTTCTGTTGTCATCCTTGGCTGTGGTTGAGTTCAGTAGGAGGAAGCGAGCGGTGGACGAGTAAGGCTCAATGGTTCCTGCAGGGGAACAGGTCGCTTCAAACGTGCTTCACAAGCTCGGAGTTCAGAACTGCTCAACTGTAAGAATTACCTTAAAGGGTTCACCTGCATTTTAAAAAAGCTCACATGTGGCTGATTTAAGACCTTCACATCACTATATTTTTTAACTACCTCTTTAATTTAAATTTCCATCCTATGTGCTCACAGAACACGAGTGTGAAAACAACAGGGAGTGTAATGGGGAACTATAGAGTTTTTCAATGGGGTCGGATCCTACCGTTTCTCAGTCTCCTATTGATTTTTGTCCTTGGTGTGGCCCCTTTGTGACACGATGGCAGCTGATCGAGGGCTGCAAGAGCCACGTGGCAGGGGCTGGACGCGGTGAGCTGGTGGGGCAGAGGGGGGAAACCCAGTTTCTTTTTTCTAGTCATCTCAGGTAAACCAGAGAGTTTACAGTTGGTCTGAAGGGAAATTCTAGAATGCAACAGCTGTCTGTTGAATACAGCCATCTAAATATAGGCACTGCCATCCGTCTACAGAGCGAGACCTCCTTCTGTATCTAATAGCAAGAGAAAGCAGCCTAACGCAGAAGCTGTCTTTGGAGCTGCTGTCATACAGGGTCGTGAATAGATGATTTTTGTATTCAGTTTTAACAATTGCTGGCATTAAGGCTTTCCTTGGCTGTTGTGTGGTGGGGTTTTCAGTAGGTTTCTCGTCATTATTGCACAAAATACATAGGTTTCCCCCTTTCGAAAGGGATTGGAAGGGTTGCTGGGTGGCTTTGTAATGCTGCCTTTTTGAAACTTGTTTAAAATGGGTCAAAACTCCTCAGTAGCACATTCTGATAACAATCTGTTAGTCGTGGTAGTTTGCTCTTCCAGAGTGTCTGTAGGTAGCAGAGCTTGGCCTCCTAATATGAAGATGTCCAAGTCAGATAGAGAAGTACAACTAGTGAGGGCACTGGCTTGTAGCTGTGTGATACGGAGGGGTGTCTGGAACGTGATGGAAGAACAGCTGACGAATATGAAGCTGTTTTAAGTTCTTGATGCCATGCAAATCGATAAAAGCTGATGACTTGAACAAGTTTTATGCTTAAATACAGAGTTGAGTCATGTAGATAGCACTTACTCTGCGTGCCGGATTAATTGTCTGAATATATTTTCCTGCGGGAAGAACCCAATGACCGAGCCTAAGATGTGGAGGAGGAAAACTGCTTTGTCACTGCTGTATTAACTGTATTATGCTTGTAACTGATTGCTTTTGGAGTTTATTCTCTTGAGTTTCAGAATGGCCACCTTGATGTTTGTCTGCCATTGGCTGTGACTCTCCTGGAAAGCCAAGGATTCTTCCCGAGGTGCTCTCTGGCAGTTCCCTTCCCCTTGGCTGTGTGGCTCTTGAGCGTTGCCGTTGCTGCAGGACGCTGTATTTCACATTCGTGTTTTCAGGGAATCCCCTCTTTTCGGAAGCTGCTTCTGGGGGTGTTTTGTGACCTTTACAGGCTGGGGCTTACTCGTCTGCTCCGACTGCTCGATGCACTGAGCCCCAGGACGTAAAGGAGAGGTAGTAACTCATACATTCCAGTACTGTGGAGTTAATGCTTCTTTAGAGAGGAGGTTTGCCGTAAGTAAGATAAAAAAGAGCTGGCAAAGATTAAAATACACTGTGCATACCTACACACACACGCGCGCACGCGTACTTACAGCCTCTGGGGTTTTCTATAATGAACAGCCCGGGTGTTCTATAATGAATACCTCCACTTAATGAATCTGAAATCTGGCTGATTAGTATGTAGGTCCTGGGAGGGAGGGTGGGTTGCCAGCTCCGGTGAGGACCTAAGAAAGAAATTAAGTCTGACCATAAACTTTATTTTGTCTTAACACTCAGCTACAGACATTGGTCTTAGTACTTGAAAGGCCTGAGTTCTGTTCCTGTTACTCCTGCTAGGGAAGCTTGATGGATTTCTGCATCAAGGTTGTGTATTTTTATTTTCTGTGAAATTGGAGTGCTCTTCCCCACACGCGTTACTTGCAGGACTGAGGCTAGAGTGGATTTCTGAAGTGCTGAAGAAGATGTAGGTGTAAAATACTGCTGTCATTGCAAGCCGTCGCTGCCGTGTGCTACCGGGCTCTACGATGGCCAGTGTTACTGCTGCCGTTTGTCACACAGAGAGCACTGGTAGTGAGCTCAAATAGAAGGCAGAATAAGGTCATAGAGCTGTGTTGGACTCCTTCCCTGCAGGTGTGTCGAGCACAAGGCATGTTTCAACCAGAGTCCCAGTCTTGCCTAATTAAAAGTTGATGTTCAAATTGCGCACTGAAAGGTGCGGTACCTGCCTGTATGGTGTAACTTCTTTCAGCAGCTGGAAAACTCGCAAAGGTACCCGGCTTCTGTGTCTGCCAGAACCCTTTTGGGACTGTTATTTACCCCACTTTACTGCTGCTTAGGTGACACAGATTAATATTGAGGTTTGATGCTCTTCCTAGATAAGTTTGCAGGGTTTGAATTCAAGTGAGGGGAAGTCATTGTCAGGGTGTGACTCCTGTCCCAATTCATTTCTCTGGGGTGGATGTTGTCACCCCGGCCTTGGACGCCTCTTCAGTTTCTCATCAAGAAAATTCAGTCAGAATTCTTGCTCTTCCATCTGCAGAGTGAAAACACAGATGGCTTCTTTGCTGTATTTACTATAAAGTAAATAAATTGCAGCTTGGTAATCAAGAGCTTTCAAAAGGAAGCACGTTTCTGCTTCTGTCATGATGCTGGGAGTCCTGAAAAGGTACTGCTTTCCTTTGCAGTAAATTCAGTCAGTACATTACCTGTTGCAGCTGAGCACCATCCCTGTAAGAGTTCTTCCTTAATCCCAGCACCCTGACAGAGCTCTGGAGACCAGACTGTACATCAGGCTTACAATAAAAAAATCTTTAGTTCTGCATTACTGGAGGGCTTAAAAACTGCAGTTACTGTTTGCAAGGGCAGTGGTGGCTTGAATCCGGAGGAGAACCTGTCTAGTGGGTGTGATTCCCTGCAGAGCTCTGTTCCTTGCTCCCCGAGTAAGGAGTCCTTGTCCTTCTCTGAGACGAAGCTTTAGTAAAATGCTTCATCTGTTGTGGTTTCTCGTCCTCTGTTCTGTGAGTGGTGTGCTGAGCTCGGGGAGGTGCCTGTACGAAGGGGACTGGATGGCCGTGCAGTTAGAGATGAAGTTACCCTGTACCAGAACACCTCTATGTGCAGCCTCTTCAAAGGTTTAGAATATTTGAATGTATTTTTTCATAATGAAGGTGTGGTTGCTGTGCTGATGCTCCCTGTTGATAACACTGTAGGATTTATTTAGCAATTCTAAACTTCCTAAGAATTGAACTATTATAAATGTGCCTACCTATGGTTTTAAGCTTAAATATTAACTGGCCTAAAAATAAAATGTCAGCTGTGTTCTTAGGATGGCTGCTTAAAAAATGGGAGTCATTAAAGCTTACAACTCTTAAATCTGTTACAGTAAATTAACTAGACTTCAGAATGTAAACTGTTGAGATCAAGTGTGCCACTTATTTAAATAACCGTTTGCTTTGTTTTTAGGGGGAATCTGTAAAGTATTTCTTGGACAACTTGGATAAACTTGGAGAACAAGTAAGTTCCTTTTTTTTTCAATCTTGAATTTTAAGTAGTCTTTGTGATCTCTGGGTTTTAAACAGATGAAATGTAATTAGTGTCTACTCAAGTAACTTCAGGTAACTTTGACTGTCTCGTTATCTCAGCAGTTCATCACTGACAGGTCAAAACCAGAGGGCAATGCAAGGGCCAAGAGACTTTCTGCAAATAAAACGTCTGTAGAAATTGAACAAAAAGCAAGTTACAAATGCTTGTCCAGTCAGAAGACTGATAAAGTAGCACTTAAACAAAAATGACTGTGTTTGTTTTTACATACCCAGTTAGGAACACTGAGTTAAATCAGTGCCCGGGTCAGTGGTACCTTTCTGGAGTGTCTAATTTAAAATAAACAAACTTGGTGCAGAATAAAATCTGTTTTCTCTTAAGAAAAAAGCTGAAACTTCTGTAGAATGCTTTTTGACTGAAATGTTGATTCCTGCTTGAATAATGACATTGTATGCACATACTTGACAGTCGTGTGTTGCAGAAATGGCATGTGGAAAAACTGCCTTTAGAATGGGGTAAGAGCTTTGACTCCATGGGGAGGCGGTTTCTCCATGGTCGTTTCCAGCCGATGGCTAACAAGTGCTGAAGGAATCCAAACCACTTCAATTGAATCCTGCTACATCAGGCTTAATTTCCTTTTTCTTTGCAACAGATAAAAAATTAATATCAAGCTGGACTATTTTTCTGCTTTGAACGGCCATTTCTCTATCTAGAGTGCTGGTGAGAATTGTGTGCGCTTCCCGCATCTCTTGCTTGAGCGCGCCAGTGCTCGCTCTCTGAATTTTGGTTTGGTTTTGAGGCAATAGGAGACCCACACCCACTTTAACGAACTGCTAAACCTTCTGCTAATGGTGGATTTCTCATGGCCTTTGAGTCCAATGCCGCATTCATTTCAAAGCTTTGAGGTTCCCCCCTCCCATTTGTGCACATTTGGGTAAAGATTTTTTGCAGCTTCTTTTCAAAATTCTTTGTTTAGAAACCTTGGTCCATTCTCTCATTAAAGCATGAAATTTGAAGTCGCTAGTGACTACTTATATTTTTATATGCACACACTTATTGTAGGTATCGGTGTTGCTGTGGGAGCGCTGAGCTCTGAATTACAGCTTTTCCAGTTTAAAGTCGGGCTGAATGGTGTGGAGATACAGAGGGGACGCCTCAAGGTCTGCGGCCATAGAGAATGTTCAGCCTTTGTGGAAAAAGCGTTTGCCAAGTTTTGTTACCGAGTGAAAGATTTGATGGGTTGTTCTGGTTTATTCTTATCTATATGCAAGATTTGTCTAATGATTATTTCCCCGAACTGTATTAATATAAGTATTTTACTGTTCTTATCTGTTATCTGATACCACTGGGCTGGCTGCAATAGGCAGTTTATCCTTATGAACAGTTAGACCTGCGATTCACATGCCTTTTGCCGAAAGGGGGCTGATGTGCCTCTTGCCAGAAGGGAGCTGGTGATAACAGCGTGCAGGGAAAAGAACTTAGTGTTCAGATGTAATCAGATCAGCAAAATAGGAGTAGCTGGCTTCCATACACACGGAGGATCGGCTGGATTCCTTGTAACTGTTTAGTTTTATTTCAACTGCCAGTGCAGACTGTATGTATTCAAAATATCTCATAGAGAGACATTGCTTTCCGTGTTGTGATTGGATCTTATTCCTGCCATAAACTCTAATTTTAAGTAGGCAGAGAGCGATGTGATAGCCGAAAGAGCTACCTGGTAACCAAACCAAATCCTTTAGAAGAAAACAGACTGTGGTGAATGGAGGAGGAGACAATTCAGGGAGAAAGCACCTGTTCTGAGTCAATATCAGTGTGTATCCTTGAGAAGAGAAAATAAAGAAACCAAAAAACCTCCCCCCCATATAAAACAACACTAAACAACAACAATGAAATAACAACAATAACAACAAAAAAGGAAGAAGGTAAAGAAGAAAACAATCGACGTGGAAGACTGGGCGAAGCCTAGAAAAGGAGAGCGTGCCTGAGGACACTTGCAGGAAAAGTACCGATTGGCAATGGTGACACATGGAAAGGATTTAGAAAAGAATACTCGGTGCCCTCCAAGGAAAATACTCGCCTGATGCTGCGCTCGTCACATCCAGAGAAGGGGATCAACAGTGAGAAAGGGGCTGGTTCAGAATTGCTGCAGTGACAAGCTGCTGGTATCCCCAGGGTCTGGGGACGAGGGAGAAAACATAATAATCATTCAAAAAGATAACTAAGATACCGGGAGATTTCTTAGGAGTTGTATTTGGTGTCCTGTGGCAGATGCCAGCTCCGTACCGAGCACTTGACGTCCAGCGCGCTTGTTTGCAGACTCTTGCATTAGAAGAGCCATTATCTGGTATAAAACATGGTGGGTCTTCTGTGCATGTAGAACTTGAAAGTACTTGAAAGGATTTTATTTGTGGTTGCCAGTGTGGAAGGAATTTAAAATGAGTAATGATACTCGAGAGGGAATTTGTCAGGAATTCTAGGGATAAGCTCCTTGTTCTTGAAAGCTTTACTGAATAAACAGCACAGGCCAACTCCTGGGACAGATTGCTTTGTGCTCTTGATTCAATATTGAAAGTGTATATGGCTTTGCCTATCATATTAATTGATTTTATTTATTTACTTGAAGAATTGCCATCACTCCTGAGCTTTCCTGAGAACTTGAGATAAACTTCCTGAATAACAAAAGATTTGAAAGATGGAATGAGTGTTGAACCTGCGACACCCTCTTGCGTAAATGTTGTCAGCTTTACTCAAACCCACCTTCACCCACACCCACTGACATTTGGTACAGCCATTGCTCTATTCTTCTGATTGTTCTCCCTCTCCAACAATTTTTGGTAAAAAAGACCCAAGATAAATTTAACACGTAAAGAGAAAAATCTTATTTCCCTTTGAAGTTGTTTCTTTTCATCAGACCAGGGGGTGAAAGCCCGTGTCTCTTGCTCAGTTTGGAGAGAACGTGGCGCTGCTTCAGCAGTTCAGCTCCCACGGATTTCGGTGTGGGGTTTGGATGTGTAACAGCACCACAGCAAAACCAGTGCAGGGTGGGGAGCCTGGGCTTCCAGAGCTGCGTTGTGATTCCTGCCACCATAAACGCGGTGCCGTAGTCATGGGCAGCCTGAGGACAGAGTTCAGACAAACGGCCTCTCTCCAGCTGGTTTCACTTTTGAGCTTACACAGGAAAGCAGAGAGATCCTTGGGTTTTTGGAACTTACACTCCACTTCATGATTTTTAAAATTGCTTTCTTAAAGGCTGTGGATCAAACTTGCCCAAATCCCTTAAACTTGGAATTACTGGTATGTGAATTGCTGTGTGGTTGTGTGTTTGTTCCCCCTGCCCCATCTTATTAGTTGAATTAGACTTTCTGGACCATGGTCTTAGACATCTTTATAAAAGCTCCAGGTCTGGTAACTGACAGTGTCAGAGGAAGATCATAAATCATGCACTAAGGGGAGACTAAAATTCCAGCTCTGAAACCTAAGTCACTCTCTGAAGTTGTGAGAAATGCTGGAAAAATGTAAGGAAGAGTTTCCATAACAAGTGAAGAACAAAGCTGTAAAGTTCAGTGTCAGCCGGCTGTTACGATGCACTTGTGAAATAGCAGGAAGCCTTGGACGGTATGCAAAAGTGTAATTCTAAGAATGAAGAAATCCCCAATACGAGTCTTGAATTTCATGCTGTTGAAAGCTGACTAATAAGAATTCCTCTTCCTGTTAGCATCTGCATCTGTTGATGATGACTGTTCGTGTAACAGTCAAAAAAATAGTAAAAAACCCCCTCCTTTATCCTGCCTGTTTAATTCTAGGGAAAAAGGCAGGCTGGGGAGCTTCAGGGTAGAGCTGTCTCGGGTGCCCCCCAGGCTGTACTGCTGAGAGGGGGCTGCTGCCCTCACCTGCTGTTTCTTCTCCTATTTTCCTAATTTCACAGTCTGTGTTGGACAAAGCCAGGCTGTGTGAGCTCACGGGTGGGGCACGGCTAATAGAAGTGACTTTTTGGACTGATACAGCTGGGTGCAAAAGGTCTGTGGCACAAACACAGCGAGTTGCTTAGGTTTTGCTTTTCTGGCATAATTGATTGCCTTCAAAAATTACTCAGTGGAGCGGCTCTTTTTCCTGGAAGCAGTGGTGCAGTCCGCGGCAGGAACTGAGTGCCCGGAGTTAGAGTGGGCTATTCCTGTGGTTACTGATTTGAGGAGCCTGTTTTAGCCCCGATTTGCTGCATTGCAGTGTTGGCAGCCAGCGCGTTTTCCAGCTTTGGGGGGTGAGGATGAATGAAGCATAAAGCAACCCAGAAGGAGGGTAACTGGCAGGAGGAGCCGATGGGGCAGCGCTGGGGTTGTTTATGGCAAATGGAAAGCTACAGTTCACAGGGATACAGATTTTTTTGGTTTAATATTGGGTGTGTTTCCGGCTTTGGACTCTAGATCTTTCCAAAATGCTTCAGTGTTAGCATATAAATATACAAAAATGTGTATGTTTATTCAAAGCCTTGTGCTCTTCCTCTGCAGGCTTTTCTCTTGATTGCAGATGGGTTGTGATCACCGTGCCTGTGACTTGTATCCTAATCGGCAAACTCTCCTTTATTTTTTTTCTAGGATTATCTTCCCTCACAGCAAGACATACTGCTGGCACGAAGGCCCACAAAAGGGATTCACGAGTACGACTTTGAAATAAAAAATGTTCCTTTCAAAATGGTTGATGTAGGTGGCCAAAGGTCGGAACGGAAGCGTTGGTTCGAGTGCTTCGACAGTGTCACATCGATACTCTTCCTTGTTTCCTCGAGTGAATTTGACCAAGTGCTCATGGAGGATCGGCAAACGAATCGCCTTACGGAATCCCTGAACATTTTTGAAACAATAGTCAATAACCGGGTTTTCAGCAACGTCTCAATCATTCTCTTCTTAAATAAGACGGACTTGCTTGAGGAAAAAGTACAAAAAGTGAGCATCAAAGACTATTTTCCAGAGTTTGAAGGGGATCCCCACTGCTTAACAGATGTCCAAAAATTCCTGGTGGATTGTTTTCGTACTAAACGCCGGGACCAGCAGCAGAAGCCCCTCTACCACCACTTCACCACTGCTATTAACACAGAAAATATCCGGCTAGTTTTCCGTGATGTCAAGGATACCATCCTGCACGACAACCTCAAGCAGCTTATGTTACAGTGATGTGCAAAAAGACATTTTTATTTTGAGTAACTTTTGTGTGTTGTTTTTATTTTTAACTAGAAGTTTACAGCAGGAGTAGAGAAATCCAGATCCTGTCAGACTTCTTGATATGTGGCTAAAAGCTGCTGCTGAACACATTATTGCCAATTTCTGCAGAAATTCAGGCTTAATCTCTTCCAGTGTAGCTTCAAGTTCACTCAAGTTGTAATTTTATAGCAGACCTATGTCTAAGTTACCTGTAAAGTGATAAATTTGACATGTTAAGAATGTGTATGTTATCCTAGAAAATTCATTCCATCTTCAGAATTCCAAGTCCAAACTTCAGTGAAATCGTTGCAATTACTAGACTGTGGCAGTAATTTAAGGGGGGGGGAGAAACTTTTCATGTCTAACTTCATTCCGAAGACTGTGACACCGTAGCTGACTTAAGATTTCTCAGGTGTATTGTTGGTTAGAAATCCCATAAATCCCATGCTGGAATCATCTGTTTGAAGGTAGGATTCCTGGGCGTAACGTACTTCCTGCTTTAATGGAAATCTTTGCGTGGGGTTTGACGAGGAGATGCTTTAAAAATGCTGAGAATGGGAGCCTGGCAGGTTATCTGCAGGAAGTACGGATGCAGGCAGACGTCTAGAGAGGAGGAGCTGGCGAATGGCACCGCACACGGTTTCACTCTGGCGTTGTATGTACCTCTTGGAGCCTGGCAAAGCACAGAGCACGATGATAACGGTCCTCTCGAAGTTCTTATGTGGGAAGGGGGAGCAAGCTAAGCTTGGATTTCTTATCTTCACTAACCAGATGTTACGTGTAGGTACCTTACCTGTTCTTGAAGCGCTTGAATAGAGCACTGGTTTATTTTGACTTTCTTCATGACTTCTTGCAGTGTGCCTCATCTTGAGCAGTGAGCGTTTGGTGACGGATGGAAGTACTCGCAAACCTAAGTGCCTCCTTGTGTTCTCTCCTCCTACTGTATTTTCAGTGGCCTTATGTGAGCATACGTGTTCCCAGCAGAGGCCTTGTGTAGCTGACACCGTGAAGACGAATGTTTCCTTCTGGGAAAAAGAAAAGGAAAAAAAAAAAAAGAGCATCTCACAGCAGAACGTGCTTCAGCTGATGAGGTTCTTTGAGACTTTCCAATTGGGTCTAGCAATCCTAAGTGTACTTGAGCCAAATCCGTTACACAGCACGCTCCAGTGCTGCTTGTGACGAAGAATATTTTACCAAAAGTTCCATTGCAGTTTCATTTTTGTATTTTTTTTAGTGGAGGTTGTTACCATTGCCATGTGATTAAAAAAATAGTAAAAATACTTATTGCCCAGAAATCCTCATACACCACTCACTGGATTACAAAAGGAGAGCAGGCTTGTGTTTAAAGAGCAGCGCCGCTACCGAGTTTTCCCCAGGCTGTAGTGTCACGTAGGCAGTTCAGCTTGTCACTTTGCCCCGTGGAACTGGCCAATTCCTGTGGATCATGGTGCTGGCCAATACTGAAATGAATTTTTATTGCCATACCGCACCCGTGGGAAGCGGTGTGCCATAATATTCCTGCTACTGGGAGCAGTGTCCCTGCGAGAACATAGGAAAAGCCGCCTGGCTTCTGAACTTAGCCTTTTACTTACTGTGATTGTAACTTCTGTTAACATCTTTGTACCTCGTTCTCTTGACAGTACAAGGGGAATAGTGTATTTTTGTTTAGTTAGGTGCTTTGAAAGACCTCTATTTTTTTATATCATCCAATGAGTAGTCATAGATTAGTCTGCGATTTCTGCAATAAGGCACTCTTGTGGGAGGAAATAATTCTGAGAAGAGCTTGGGAGAAGTCACGGTGCGTGGTCTAAACAAAGTCTGGGTGCAGCTGATGTCAGGAGGATTAATATGATCTTTAGATGGCAATATTTAATGTAGATCTTGCCTCCTTACTGGGTGTGGATGAGATTACTTCTGGTTTGATGTCTTCGGGTCATATGTCAGCAGTTCCAGAAGGATGATGAACTGGAGACCTCACAAAAGGCTAGTGAGGCTATTTATAGGATTGGACAACATGCAATGGGAGTCCAGTTCTGCATTTCCCCTTTTGGAGGAGGATGACAGGTTGATTTGGCTGAGCTATAAATGCTGTTCTGTAGCCTCTAAGTCCACTGTTGGAAAGCAGAAATTGAATAAATCCATGCCCTCGTTAGTCAACGTGAGGAGGAGCAGGTTCGGGTTTTCCCGTTGCTGACAGTTGTCTGAACAAAGTTTCTTTTCTGAAAAGAGACTTATCTCTGCTCTGATTGAAATAATTAATTTGGAGAGGGTCTGTAGTATGTGTTTTTCAGGGTGTCAGACTAGATGATCGCAGAAAAGACTGGATAGTGGATGATAAGATGCGTTTAGACAGATTCCTGCTATGTAAGATGTTGATGAATTTTGTGTCAAGGGACCTGTTAATTTAGTAAAGATCCTCAAAACTGATGTCAGTCCAAGGATATATTCGGTATCACCAAGGCGCCGGGCACTTCTGATGTTAGCTAAAGTGGAAAAAATATTCAGCAGGTTTTTCCCCTGAACCAACATGGAAAAAAAAAAAGTGGTTTTAATCCTTTCAGATGGCTTTCCCTGTGAAGAGCGGGGCCTGTGCGGTGGCAGGGGGGACCCCGCGGTGTGGGGTCACTTCTGACAAAGTAGGCCCCAGTAAATAAGCACTGTATGAATCTCAGGCAGAAATGAATTATTTTAATGAAATGACTGAATGAAATCACTCGCGTTTCCCGCCCCCGCTTCAGAGGGGGTGAGGCAACTGCCCTGTGTGCGAGGTTCCGATGGAACGTCCTGCCTAAGGACACCCGCCACCCCCCGCCTTCTCCAGCTTCACTGGCTCCTCATTAGCTACCCGAGACAGAGCACAGTGTGTGCTGCTGTTTCTGTTTGGGTTTGTTTCTACATGCTGTTCCTTTACAGCAGGATGTAATTTTGGTACAAGAGCTGGAGGGTTATGTTTTGAACAGAGTGATTTTTTTCCTGAAGCAAACAGAGGAGTCCCGGTGGGCTGCTGAGAGTGAAGCTTGGTCACCTAAACCGGTCTGTGGTCCAAGGTCAGGGAAGGTGGGAAAGCAGGTAGAAAATCAAATTTCTCAAACCGTTCTCAGCTCTCTCTGATGGAGTGAGCTCTGTTTGAAACAATGACTGACCGTATGGAGATATACCACTGTCTGGGCAGCCCTCCTGCACTTGAAGGTGCAGTTGGTGTTTCAGCGACTGTTCCCTGCTGCAGTGTGTTAAAGGGAGTTATTGATACCTGAAAACTGTGGCTGTTCATCAGGGCTTTAAAAATTTTACTTTTTTTTAATATATTTTATGTGGGAGCGTAAGCCATCAGTGTGTGTAAAAGTTAAGCTTTCTTCTAGAATATCTGCTCTTAAAAAAAAAAAACAAAGTCAGGTGTGTTCAGTGATCCCCGAGGCTGCAGGTTTGCCTCCTTTGTCTCGGAAGTAGCTTTCCCTTTTGCCAGTGGGGATTCCTCTGGCACAGGGCTCACATGGGGGGGTGTTTCCAGCTTGGTGACCCCTGGCTGGCGAGGGGATTTGTGCCGAGTCCCTCGGGCAAGCTGTGTCTGGGGGGGAGGAACTGGCTGCGGACCGACGGTGACCTGCGGGCGCTGAGCGGCTCCGTCGCCAGCGGGAGACTCCTCGGGTGATTTCTCTTTAGGGGCGGTTGCAGAAGGTTCATTTTCCGACAATAACATTTCCCGTTTCAAAGTGATGAGGAGTTTCGTGCCGTGCCGAACGGCTCACGAGTCAACTTTACAGGTCTTGGCTGTTTGATGGTACCATTAACATAGTTTTTTTGAATTACACAGCATTGCAATACAGTGCCATTTTGCAATTTCTTTGCATTCTACTTGAAAATACGTTGAATTGCAGACTATTTAAAACCGCTTTCCTGCGCTTTCAGTAGCAGTGAGAGCTTACCTTACGTGAAGCCTTTATGTAAAAATATATTTTGTAACAACCTCATAGATCTTTAACAAAACCGAGATTTGTATTAGCTTTGTATAAATGTTTGTGGCTTACGATTTTATATGTTTAACTTTTTATAAACTTTCCAGGGACTACTTTTTATTGTAAATTTTTTTTTTCTCCTCGCTTTAGTTTAAGATTGGCAATAAATTATTTCTAAGGGAGGTCTTAGAAAAAGAAGCATCGCTTCCTTTTTATAAAACGGTTAAATTGATGAATAGTTTAAAAGCTCTTACGCTCTCCTGTACATTGCTCTGTACATACTCTCCCAAAGCATTGCCTTTCAGCTATTAATATTTGCCTTGTGTACAAAAATTACTGACGGTGAATAAACATATACAGCCTCATGTCGGTATCGGGAAATGATTTTTTCAAATGAATAACGTGTGGAGGCAGCAGCTGCCTTCCCCCTGCCGCTGCCCGGGGCCGGCTGTGTGCCCCCCCACCCGTCGTGTGTCAGCGTCAGTCCCTGCGCCCCCCGAGGGGCTGCTCCCGGCCCCCCTTCCCACGGGGAGAGGGGCCCAGGGAGGTGGCTGAGCGGCGGCCAGCTTGGGACTCCGTATGGAAAATACTGATGGCGCTGGTGTGAGCGGCAAGCCTCTGGATAAATCGTGTCTCTTGGTATTGCAGACTCAGATTTTCATTTTTTTAAGCAGATTTCGTCCTCTGGAAACGGATCCCTGGCTGTTTCGCAGCCGGCTGCGGCGCGAAGCGGTGCTTTGCAGCGAAATGTTGCTTTCTCCTGGTCAGTTTTTACAGCCCTGAGGTGCTTCGTTCTCCACCACAGCCCTGGGATTGGGCCGGTGCCCTGGGGACACCACATCTCTGAAAAGAGCCCAAGTGGCGCTTGTTTATGGCGCCGGTGCTCGGCGTCAGGATGTGTCTGTAACGGGAATACTGGCACGCTCAGACCGGTCAGTGTGGCTCCCCGGGAGCCTGCGGGCTCTCCCTCCCCAGGCCCCGGGCTCAGGGCAGCCGGAGCCACCTCCGCTCGCCCACACTGGGAGCTGAAAACCTCTCCTGTGGCCTGAAACGCAACCCGGCTCCCGGCAGTTTGATTGTGGGTCCTGCCTCTTCCCGGGGGGGTGTTTCTGAGGAATCACAAGCTCATCTCTTTCACGCAGGAAGGGTTACATCAAATGAGCACCGTTTGTGACGTTGCTCTGACTTTGCAAACCGATCTCTTTTGGGTTTTTTTTGAAAGCTTTCTTTTCAAAAGCTTTATTTTCTCGCATCTTATTTCCTGAGGTGCAGTCAGGGAGTAAAAATAACAACGCCTAGAACTCCTCTTAGCAGACGGGGTTGGGTTTGGTTTGGTTTTTAAGCCCAGGATTACCAGAGTAACTGCACCAAGGTTCACCGAGGCGTCTGGGGAAGCTCTCGTCAGCACGGGGCTGGTGGTGGCTCCGCTCAGCAGCACCCCCAGACCCTCCGGCTGCCGGCGGTGGGAGAGTCTGGGAGGGCAGGGAAGGAGCGTGTCCCAGGGTTTCTGTGCGCGAGTGGAAGCTCCTTCACTGCCACGAGGCTCTTGATTTAACACAGCACCTCGCTGCCTGTGCTGCTCAGGGCAGGTTGGGTTCTCGAGCCTCTTCCTTCCTGTTCGAGTAACGGGGCGATTGCACAATAACCGACACCAGGGGAGGAGAAGGAGAGGAGCTGCCCAAAGAGCTGCTTCCCCGGCTCAGAGCTGCCTTGGGAGTCCCGGGGAGCTGCCCCCAAGGGCAAAGAGCTGGAGGAGCCGCTGCCGAGTGAGCAGAGTCCTTTGGGAAAACCGGCTGGGAAGGGGAGAGGAGGCGGCAGCGCTGGGGCAAACCCTGCTGGGGGATTTTCTCAAAAACACACACAAAAAAAAGGTGATAGCATCGAGTTAGTTCTGGCCAGCCCACCCTAATGCACCACTGGGCGGTGGGTTCCACACAAGGAATGTTTTTGCCTTGTGTGAAATGTGAATTATTAGATTAAATTAATAGAAGGGCCCAGGTAGGCTGGGTCTCGTGGGGCTCTGCACTGGTGCTGGATTTGTGCCCAACTGGAGATGGTTGAGGATTTCTTTTCTCTGCTTTCCTCCCCCGTGTCCTTATGCACACTTAAAGATCAGGGGCGAGACTTTTGCTCCGGCTCGAGTGCAGCTTCCACCAGCAGCAGGTTTCCGGGACCCTTGGTCCTAAGAGAAGCTCCTGCAAGGTCAGAGCCAGCCCCGCTCCGTCCCGTGACGCTCTCCGTGGGGCAGCCGGTCCTTGCACCCGGGCTGGGTGAAGGGAAGGTAAGGGGTCCCAGCAGGAAGGAGCGATGTGGCCGGGACGGTACCCATGGCTGCCGCCCCGGCTCCGCTCCGTGCAGGGAGCCCAGTTTGATGGATGGTTGAGCACTGGATGTGACAGCTCCCTGGCTGGGAGCAGGCTGCTGCGGCAGAGCCCCGCTCCCTGCCGAGGGTAACGGTGGGAGCCGTGTCCTCCCGAACCCCGGCTGGGAGCAGGAGCTGTGTCCCCACTGTTCCTCGGGCAATGGGGCGCTGGAGAACACGGTGGGAGCGTGTGTCAGCAGAGGCAGCAAGGGAATAAATCTCATTTCTCTGCCTGTGTGGTTTCAAACGTGGTGACCCAGTAAGATGATGCTGATTGGTGCAGACTGGTTTTTATTAATTTAGGACTTAGCAAGCAGGAGGAAGCACAAGAGCTTATCCATCCAGCAAAGCGAGCTTTCCCCACTCCCTATTCCAATATTCAGTGTAGCGGATGGTGCTGGTGTAGAAGATGCTGACTCTCTGCCCAGGCTTCTTCCCAGTGACAGGCACCAACCCCGAGAGCCAAAATCCCTGCCCGGTTCCCGTTTCTCCGGGCCAGACTCTGGGTGGCCTTTTAGCCGCATCGCAGGCTCCGTCCTGTCTTCTCTCTGTTACGTTGCCTGCAGCTTGGGAGGCAGAAAACTTCTCTCACATAGAAGCAAGGCACCCCTTTATCAGATAGAAAGGGGAAGCAGTAGTGGAAAAAGAAAAAGGGCACGTATTTTAACATTAGCACTCCCCCAGACAGCCTTCTGTGCTGACTGAGAGGATGAACGACTGTTTCCATGTTGAGCGTACACCACGTGAACGATGTTTGTGGGATGAGACCAACCATGACTAATTTGTCCCCAGCAGGTCCCCCATCGGGCTCCTTCGGCAGGAGGCTCTTCCACAATTAGTAGCTGCCATCGCCAGCCCCGACGTGGGGTTCGGCTGCGAGCGCTGAGCACACACAGCCTGTGCCTGGGAGCCGGGCTCTGTGTTCAGCTTTTATAGAAAGAAAAGGCAGTATCTTTAAACGATGCAGATCTTTACGTGATTGCCTCTGTGTAATATTTTGCACGTTTTCTGTGTAAGCTGGCTCCTCTCACGTTAATCCAAAGTAGCGGTGGGAGCGGCTGTGAATTGATCACCATTTCCTCCGTTTTCCTTGAAGAAAAAGGAAGTGAACAAAAAAACTTCAGTGAAACCAGCGTTTTCAAAGAGTTAAGAGCATCAGGATTAGCAGGGGAACAAGCTGAGCAAGCCTTCGGAGCAGCAGCCTTCTTACATCATGTCTGGCGTTTGCTAAAAATTGTCTAGCATCAGGGGGAGAGCTTCCTCTTTGATTCGTGCAGGCGACCCGGGCAGACGCTGCTCCCCCTCTCCCGTCCCCACTCACGCAACTTCAGGAGCACGGGGGGTTTGGAGCCGCGGGTGCCCCGGGAGCCTGCAGAGCGATGGCACCGACCGCCCTGTTCCTGCCTGGTGGGACCCTGGGGTGCCCTTTATAAAACCACAACCAAACCGGCCTCAGAATTTCTTCTTGTGCCGCCTGCTGTGCCCCCCCAGCCGGCTGGTGCCGGGGCAGGGGACGCCAGCCTGACGTGACTCCTCCAGCTCCGCGGCCAAAGCCACACCGGTCTCCTTCCTGCCCTGCTCCCCAGGGCTGTCCCCACCGATGGCACCTCTGCTCACAGCACAACGTCCTGCTCTTCCGTCTCTCAACCCTGCAATGCTCAGGGAGAAATATTGCTAAATACTTTTTCCCAGCACGTAGCAAATCGTAGAATCACAGAATGGTGAGAGTTGGGAAGGACCAAAGGCCATCTCACTCCTGGACTGGGCAGGGACACCTCCCACCAGCACAGGTTGCTCAAAGCCCTCTCGTTCCCAGTGAAATACTGCCTTTCATTGCACTGGTAATAAACCAGTCTATAATCTTCTCTGCTACCGTTTATCTGGGGATGCCACTGGGGCAAGGGGACAGTTTTACATGCACAAACGTCACAGCAAGTCACCGTGGCTGTTTCCTTGTCATGCCTTGTCATGCCCTTGCAAGATTTCTTCCTTTAGAAAGGCAACCCCAATTGCCTGAGCCAGCAGGAGAGGTACATGGAGATATTTAGACATTTAACATTGACATTAATTGCCAAAAGCAGGTTCTCTCCAAGAGGCGAGCAAGGTGAAGTGTTTGGCTTTTCCCTCTCCGCAGAAGCAGGGATCGATGATGAGAGCATCTGGACGACAGCCAGGCGTTCCGCTGGAGCCAGCCTTTCCACTCCGTGTCTCCGAACCCCGTCTCTTTGCTGGCAGCAGGATAAAGGTCTGTGACGGTGCCAACCTCAGGAGAGCAGAGGAGGAAAAGAGCGGGGCACCGGGGCCTGGGAGTGGAGGTCGGTGGCCGCCCGGGCAGGCGGGGGCCGTCAGCCCCTTGGACGAGAGTCGCTGCCCACATTGAGGGAAGGTTTCTCGGAGCTTCAAGAGCCATCTCAATCGATAGGGAGCAAAAAGCACCTCCAGAGAGCAATTCTCCACCCGGAACCGTGTTCCAGGCAGGTGGGTGAGTCCCTGCCCAGCAGTGCCCAGCCCAGGGTTGGTCTCTGCACTTTCAGACACCTCCAGGGAAATAAGCTCCTCCGCCCCAGCACCTTTGTGCTCTGTTCCCTGGTACGGAAAGGCAGGTCGGGGGAGCGTGTCAGTGTAGGGCAGTCCTGAGATCCTCGGGGAAAGGTCTGTATCTTCTTGCTGAGGGTTATTTTCAATGCAGGGTCCTCCAGCCCCACTTCGTGGCAGGATTTCCCTGGTCCCATCTCCACATTCCCTTCTGTAATGGCCACAAGCCTTTAGTGCAAATAAATGGCTCCAGATCTCGGTGATGGGTCAGGAAATAACCCCATAGATTTTACAGTTCCTTAGAAGTAAAAGAATAACTAAACCCTTGTTTAAATTCCTACCTCCATAGCCGGAGCTCTCTGGATCACACATTTCTTTATCATGGGCTGGTGTTTCCCCCCACCTGCCAGTCAGACAGAGCTCTGTGAGAGCAGACACGGACGTCACCCCGTCCCTGTGTCCCACCTGGCGGGGGACACGGCCTGGGAAGAGCTCCTGAACGAGGTGATCATGAAAAATAGGCCAGAGCTGAAGATATTAGTGAGAGAAACAGCAGATCTGCTGTTTCCCAAGCAGATAAAATGAAGGAGAGGAATTCCTAATAAATCCAGGCTGCCCTTTTGCCTGCAAGTGAACTTTTCTGTTGTAGGGGGGGGAAAGTGTACTCGCTTGTTTTTGCATCCTGAAAATCGTCCTTACGTGTGAGTGACTGGACACAAGATATTATTTTGCTGTAAACTGAAGACAAAGAGAGTGAAAAGACAGTGTGGGGCGGAGACCGGGCCCTCAGAGCCTTCCAGCCCCCTTCAGAGCGTGAGTTTGCCTCCTGGTCGCAGCAGGATTCTGATGCTTTAACCGTAAGTAGGAGGTGAACGACGTGCCCCTTGGTCCCCCCCTCACAGCGCGGTGGCTGTGTCCGTGAGCGCTGTCGCCTGTTAGACTCTCCTAAGGACATCATGCTTAAAATACCAGATTCCTATAGCGGGAGGGTGACAGCGCCCGCTCAGCTGGGGGGCTACGTGGGTGCGGACGGTGGCATCCCCACAGTGAAACATTTCAGTGAGAAAGAAAGCTTGAAAAAGCTGAAAAGCGAGGCCGGTGGCGGAGGCAGGGGCTCCTGCCGCCCGTGGGAGCTGCAGCATCCCCACCCGGCCTGGCGTCCCCCTGCTCTCCCGTGGGTCACCCGCGGGGTCGGGTCCCCGTGTGCCGGGTGGGGGTGGCCCAGGCCGGCTCTCGGGGCCCCGGCGGGCGGTTGGCATCTCCCAGCAGATGTGGCAGGGGGGGACAGCGGGTGGGGAAGGACCCCTCCGGCACCCACGGGTGGGAAACTCTCAGCCCGCCCTGTTCCCGCCGCTGGGGCCGCACCGGGGCTCGGCGGCTGATAATTACCCGCAGGGCGTGCGGGGGGGGGTTCCTCAGGCTCGGGGCCGGTGCCCCCTCCCGCGGNAACCTGGGCCAGGCTCTCCCCACCCTCACAGCAAAGAGCTGCCTCCCAATATTTAGTCTAAATCTTCCCTCTTTTAGTTTAAAGCCATTACCCCTTGTCCTGTCACAACAGATCCTGCTAAGGAGTCCCTCCCCAGCTTTCCTGAAGCCCCTTTAGGAACTGGAAGGGGCTCTAAGGTCTCCCCGGAGCCTTCTCCAGGCTGAACCCCCCCAACTCTCTCAGCCCCCCCTCCCAGCAGAGGGGCTCCAGCCCTCCCAGCATCGTCCGGGAATGCTCCTCTGGCCCCGCTCCCACAGCTCCATGTCCTTCTGCTGTTGGTGGCCCCAGAGCTGGAGGCAGCACTGAGGGGGTGTCTCCCCAGAGCGGAGCAGAGGGGCAGAATCCCCCCCCTCGCCCTCTGGCCACGCTGCTGGGGGCACAGCCCAGGGGGCAAGGGGTTCTGTGCTGCCAGGGCAGATTGCTGGCTCATGTGGAGCTTCTCATAAACCAACACCCCCAAGTCTTTCTCCTCGGGGCTGCTCTCCATCCACTCGTCACCCAGCCTGGATCTGTGCTTGGGATTGCCCTGACCCACGTGCAGGACCTTGCACTTGGCCCTGCGGCTGTGCCGGGGCTTGGTGGGGACCGAGGTGGGGGCGGTGGGCACCTTTCCTCACACACTGCTCCAGTTCGGTGGCTGTTCTCCACCAGCGGCCTCTAAATCGGGGCTTCTCAGGTCCCACCAGGTGAGAGCCGGGGTCCCATCCTGCAATGGTCAGTGTGAGGGAGTGGAGGGCGATGAGGAAACGTGGGAAGGAACGATTTGCCACACGCAGGCTGTTTATCAGACCCTGACTCATGAAATAGGGCAGATTTTCGGTCTCTGTCATGGCCTGAGGCTGCAGGGGGTGATGGGGGGCTCAGGCACCCCCTGCCCGGCTGGTTTGCACAAGCCGCAGCCTGCCACGGGCTCGGGCAGGACAGAAGGTGCAGGGTGGGGAGATGGGGCACTCACAAGAGCTGGCACCCAACCTTTCCTTTCCTCCCCTTGCCCATTGGTGCCATCAGCACCCCCGCAGAGCCCTCCCACTGCCCCCCCCTGCAGGGCACCGCTGCCCACCGGCCGGGCAGCGCAGACCCCGGCAGGGTTGGTTCTGGTGGCACAGGAGAGCTGGAAGAGCCCGGACCTGTGTCACCTGTGCCAGCAGCACCGGCCGGCTGCTTCCCAGTAAAGCCACCCACTGCTTTTTTTTGGAGACAGAGGTGCCCAGGAACAGCGTGGTGCCATCAGGATGCTCTGGGCAGGTTTCTGGCGACCCTTCTCCCTGGACACCTCACTCCTGGATGGATGTGGGGTGGTCCCGTGGTGGCACAGACCCCCTGGGAGCGGGGCCCTGGGAACCCGCACCCTGCGCTTCGGGCTGGATTATGACATCTGTGGTGTGCACCAGCCGGCCCCGAGTTTTAACTTCCTTGCAGGATGAATTTCACAACCCCTACGCTAGTTTGTGTCTCGGCTGTTGCTGTAGATACTGTAGCTTCTGCCTCTGCCTGTTTTCTTGTTTTTCTCCTCTCTCTACGGTCTTACAGATGTAAAAGCCGAAGGAGCGCACACGTTCAGGGCTTGCAAAGGAAACTGTGGTCTGCGACTTGCAGAGAAGTGGCAGTGGCAGAGTCACACTGTGGTTAGTGACTGTTTGTTTGTTTTGCTGGGTGGCAGCAGGTGCTGCAGAAAGTCGGGGTATTTGGGGAAAGGCAGAAGGGTTGTGTCGCTCACACGGGCTGGGAGTTGGAACCCTGCAACGTTAACCAGCATTAACCCTATTGTTTTTAAGCGCAAGAAGCAGAACGCAGTGGAGAGAGAGGATGACCTTGCTTTAGCCTTTCAACATTAAGATTAAAGTCTTTCAAGTTTCTTCATTTTCATTTCCTGTGTCACGTCTTGAAGACCTTACTGTCAAGGAGTGCAGGAGGGCGACAGCAAAGCAGTGGCAGGAACCCAGACGTGTTCACCAAACCCCTACGAGCGCTCAAGGAGAGCCCCAAGTGGTTATTGAAATCCCTTGCTGTGCTGCAAGGGCATATAAAAGCATGTAAGCAGAGTCTATAGTATGTGCAGAAAAATGTATTTAAAGGGTTACGCTCTGTCATTTACTATGAACTATTTTAAAATTTCCTGTCTGACAAGAAATTACCAGTGCGCTAAAAATTCTTCACTGAAAAGCTCATGTTTGTATCATCTCTTGGCTGACACCGGTTGCTAACGTGATGCTACAGTATTTGGGCTCCGCTGGCGCCACGTGCGTCCAGGAATGTTTGTCTCCATCACCCTTCAATGCTGCTTTTCTCCATGGGGTCTGGGCGTGCTGGGTCCCACGCAGCTGCAGGAGACTCAGGCTCTTTGATTCTTTCTATTCTATGGGACTAAGAGTGAAATAGCAGGAGTGAGAGCCCTGTGTTGAAGTAAGAGGGTGTTTACAGGTGAGGGGGCAGCTCTGAGGGAGCAGCGGGCGGTGGGGACCCGTGGGTAGAGCCTCTGCCAGCAGGCGGTGTGTGATGTCCCCAAAGGGGGTCTCCGTGTCCCGGGGTCTGTCACAGCCTGGGCCCCGAGGAGAGGAGCAGGAGTCGGGCTGCATCTGAGAGGAAAAGATGCCTTGAACTTTAATCCAGGTTATTTACATAGTTTTTCCTTTTTTTTCTATTTTTTTTTTTTTTAAAATCAGGTTCACAGATTTAATTGGCGCTCTGTGCGAGAGGTTTAATTTCCTGTGTCAGGATGTTATTTTTAATTACTGTGACCAGGATTTGGTCAGGCTTCCGTTTTTTTTCGCACGTCGCCCAGGTGGGACGCTTCCTGCCCGGTGCTGGTCGATGGGCCCCCGGTACCCGTGCCCCCGAGCAGGCTGGCGGGGGGGGGGGGCCCACTGGGCACAATTTTCGGGATTAATTTTTGCTCTCTGCTTCACAAGTTTGCTTCTGTGCTCCCTTCCTGGCCTTACACACTGCGAGCAATTAAATCCTCTGACGAGTGTGAATTATCTGCTATTAGAAGCGCACACCAGAGCGCATCTGTATATATTTTTAAACTTGCTCTTTTGCAATACAATCCCTTATATATTCTGATATTTATTGCTGTTGTTTCCTTGCTTACCAACATTGGCTTTGACATAAATATACAGTGTGTGTGCAGTTACCACTTCGGACACCGTTAGCCGACCAGTTTGGCCCCCTCTGAAGGTGCTTTTTACCGAGGAGAGACCCCGCAGGAGGGTCGGGCTGCGGGACCCGGCTCTGCTCCCCGTGGGCAAACCCTCAGCGTGACATTCTTGCCCCGCTCAAAGCTGGGCAAAAAAGGTTGAATAAAAACCTTTGAGATGTGAAGGTGCTGGCATAGGTCTGGGAAGGACAGGGGCAGTCTCAGTGAAAATGTTGTCCAAGCTTGGCTGTGGGTTTGTGTTTAAGTATTTGGGAGACCTGTTTGGATGAGGATTTGGCCTGACCAGGGTCCAGGAGGGGGTTTCCACCTGCTCCTTTCTGAGCTCTCTTGATTGCAATATTGGAAAAAGCTGTGAGGGGCTCGGAGTCCTCCCTGGGGCAGGAGAACAGCCAGCGAAAGGGAGAAGAAAGAGGAAAACTGGTTCTGTGCCTGCAGCCGCCTCCCCAGGTACAGTTTATTTAATGTATTTCACTTCTGGCAGAGCACGGGGAGTTGTGTGAGTTACCGGAGGAGGGGGGAGTCTTGCAGGGGTGGACATGGGTGTCCCTGAAGCTGCAGTTTGGGGGGTTTCGAGCGAGGGCAGGAACAAAGCCCCTCTCTGGCTTATGAGCAGTCAAGGTTTGAGCAGAAAAGGGTCGTGTTTTGTGGCCAGCGGGGGGGTGACTGCCACAGTGGGGAGGGCAGAAAGGGCTCTGCACCCTGGAGTGCACGGGGTTTTACTTCGAGCTTTTCTGACTGTGTCTGGGGGGGACACCCGGCTTCGTGCTGCCTTTCCCTGGCAGTGCCGGTGTCCTTTGCCTGGTGGGACACGTTCCCAGGAGCCCACCCCGGCGTCACGGCGGGCCTGCAGCTCCCGATAGCGCCGGGGGGTGCCCCGCAGTGGGGTGCGGGGCTGGACCCTGTGTGTGGCTGGTGCTGATAAACCCGTGTTGCTGCAGCCCAGGGAGGAAGATTCAAGTTGTGCCAGGGGAGGTTCAGGTTGGATATTAGAAAAAAAATTGACACTGAAAGGGTTATCAAGCCTTGGAATGGGCTGCCCAGGGAAGGGGTTGAGGCACCATCCCTGGAGGTGTTCAAAAGACGGGTTGACATAGTGCTGGGGGACATGTTTTAGAGATGGTTTTTTTTGTCAGAGTTGTGTTGATGGTTGAACTCGATGATCTTGAAGGTCCCTTCCAACCGAGATGATTCTATGATTCTAAGATACAGGCAGTGGGGTGTTGGGTGGCTGTTAGTGGTGCAGTGAGGGCAAACGTGGAGCACACACCTGGGGCTGCAGCAGGAGAAGGGGAAGGGAGGGATTTCCCGGTGCCTGGGAAGGAGCTGGCTTCTCCAGGGGTCCAGCCCCCAGCGGGGCACGGGCTGTGGCTCCTGGCATGTTTTCCCATTTCAAGTTTCCCAGCGTAAGCACCGCGATGTTCAGCCGAGGCTGTCTCACCCCCCAGCGCTGCTTTGGGAGGAGCAGCCGGGGCACGTCCTGTCCTGCACCCACAGGGATGCGCCCCGTCCCGCGGCGGGGGGTGCCGGGATGCGGGGGACACCCCGCTCCGCTCCTCCCTCCTCTCCGTGCGACCCAGAACCCGCTCTCACACCCGGCACCAGCTCTCCAGTGTGGGAATGTGCGGGGGGAGTAATCACAGCGCTGGCGGATGAGCGGAGGTGGCCGTGCGTGTCGAGGTGGCCTCGGGTCACCGCTGGGCTCCGGCTGCCGGGGCCGGCTCTGGCCGGGACACACAGCCGCTGTGTGGTCACCGCCGGCAGAGAGAGGCAGGGATGGGGACCTGGGAGGGGAGCTGGGGTAACTCTGCTCGAGCGCTGCGCCCGGGAGCCGATAGAAGGCTCGGGCAGCAGGTTTGGCCGAGTGGCGGTGTCAGGATCGCAGCTTGTCACCTTCTTCCTGTCCTTCGCGCCCCTCACTGTGGTATCTGGTCATGCGTTTGCAGTCGGTTTATACCCACTGAAGGTATAACCAGAGGCGAATCAGAGGAGCGGAGAGGCAGGAGGGTGGGTGCCAGGAGCACAGGGTGATGCTCAGCGCCCCGGTTTCCCGTCGCCCGACTGGGTCTCGCCGCTGCCGAGGCCCTTTGGGGCTGGTCGGGGCCGTCCCGCTGCCAGCCCCACCGCGGGTAAAGTAGAAAAAGTCATTCACGACATTAATGAAAGCCCTGACAAAAAGGAAGTGAAGGAAACTATTGTCTTCTCGGCCTTGTTCTCATAATGTCTGTGTGTAATAAGTCTTTTGGTGATGCTTGTGGCTTCTGTGACAAAGCAGTGATTTAGGGGGCTGTCTTTACAGAGGCAGAGCTGCTCACACGGGCCAAAGTGCTGGTGAGTAATATTTTACCACAAATTGTTGTAACTGGAGCTTGACAACTGCAGTAGGAAGGAGGGCGGGGGATTGCGTTTGATTTATTAGATGACTTACTGCGATTTGCAAGAGCGAGCTCTGTGCTGGTGCGGCCAGGGGGGTGCAGACCCTGCCAGTAAGAGCCGGCGGGAGTGAAGCCGGGGAGGGAAAGCTCAGTGTTTCGCTGCCGGGACCCCCGGCGGGAGGCACACACAGCCCCCCCGCAAACGGCTTCTCCAGCCCCTGGCACCTCGGGGCGCCCTGCGGCGGGTCCCCGCTGGGAACCGGGGCTCCTGCCTCTCGGTCCGGACGTCGAGTATGAAATAACCCCTCCGGGCAGCCCCGCCGCCTCTGCCAGCCCTCAAACCAAGCCAGAGGCTAAAGGGAAGTTTTCCTAAAGCCGACCTGTGAGGCATCTTGGAGATGAGCTTTGGGGAGGGAGGGAGGGAGGGCGGGAGGGAGGCTGCTGCTCGGGCTTGCATCACTCCGAAAATTCAGGTCATGTTTACTACGGGCAGCTGGAAAATGATGATCTCAGATGCTAACAAGTAACATCTGAAGGGAAGCGTTGAAACATTCAAGCTGTTTTGTAAGCACCTACTTCACTTTTTTCCAAAACCAGTTTAGCTATTTTTAAAGATTCATTTGTCCTCTTCAGTGCCTGATGTCGGCTTATCTGAAAAAAGTGAAAAGGAACAGGAGGTTGCCCTTCCTTTTAATTTCAAATGGAGAAAATGATTTTGTTGTGTGGTTTGTTTTTTTTTAAAAGACCCCAAAACAAACAAACCAACCCACTGTACGGCTTCCTCTGCTGCAGAAAGGACAGATACCTACGCTCTGAGGGCTTTTTGTCCTTCTGCGAGCTGACCTTGTGTAATTTCCTTTATTTACATTCGGCTGGCACTGGCCTCATTGACTACAGGAGTTTATTCAACCCCTTTGGAGAGGAATAGCTGGGCTCGTACAAGCGAGTTCTGCCCCACGCTGCCCTCCTGTTTGCTGGTACACAGTAGCTATATGCTGCCACTGAATAAAAATAACTATTCTTACCCTATTCTGTTCTGGCCTTAACGCCTTTGTACCAGGGTAACAGAGGAGGTTGTGGGCAATTAATTTAAACCAGGTGGGAAAAATTACTCAAAATAGTTTCTGTGCAGGGAGACATGGGATAGTGCTGCAGCTTTATGAGCTTTTATTTATGTGAGCAGTCTGCAGCCTTTGTAATGCTTTTTTTTTTTGGAGGGGGGTTGTTTTTGAGGAAGCTGTTGCAAATAGTGTTTGTTCACTGCTGTAATTGAGCCAGAGTCAAATCTGGAGACACATCAGCTTCCCGGGACTTTGGTATTTGCGTTAAGTCTGCGCCGCTTGCGTGCGCCGTCACCCCTGCTCTGGGGCTTTTGCAACCAGAATGAAAACAAATTGCACTTAATTACGTATCGGTGGCGTGATGATTCCTTCAAGTAGTTGGGCTGCAAATCGAATGCATGCCTTGATATGTGGGATTAAGCAGCAGGGCAGCGTTTCCCCGCGGAGGGTTGGGTGACGCTGGGGGTTACGGGCTGAGCGGGGAAGGGCGTTTCTCAGCTGGTGTAAAAAAGAATGAAGTTTGAGGGAGAGAAAATTGCCCTTTAGTGCGACTACCCTGCTATTTAGTAGCTTGATTTCTGATACATGAGCCGCCTAGCCTGGCGTGGAGAAAGCGTTCTGCAATTCAGAGATGATAAAATAATTACAGGATTGCATGCTTCTTGAAGACACGAGGATAATGCTCCCAAGTGCCACCAATTCAGTTACCACTCAGAAGAAGAAAAGGCTCCTTCTAATCAGGCCTCCCCGGGTAAGGGTTTACAAGAGGACCCTTGAGGTCAGCGCTAATCTACCAGCTTCCAAGCAGCTCCTTCAAAAGGACACAGGATTGCCCAATTCGCAGGGTAAAGGCGCTCCTCGGGGCTGAGGAAGCCGCATGTGACTGTGGCCGGACCCACGGGGCAAAGGGTGGCCCAGCCTGGTCCTAGGGATGGAGGAGAGGGAGAGGAGGAAGCTTTCTTCATTTTCTTTATTAAAAAAAGAAAAAAGAAAAAAAGGGAAAAAAAAAAGGAAAAAGTTTATTGCAAAACTCAGTGTTTTCGAGTATTTCCAGAGTCCACGGGGTACGTTACAAACAGCTCGGTAAATCCCGCTTTGAACGCATTAAAGCCTGCTCCTGGGGCTGCTGCACCCGCACACACACAAACGCACGCGCTCCCCTGCTCGTGCCGCTACAGACAGAACAGAAAGGTGGGGTGAGGTCAGTGACAAACCTATGATTTGATCTGTATATGGAAATTGCAGTAAGAAAAAAAATAATTAAATTACAGTAGAACCTCGCAAATCTGCAGAGCAGGGAGCTTCCACACACACGCAAAACCCGGAGGCCTTATTCCACTTCCAAGCAGAGGTGTAACAGCAAAGTGCTGTAGTGAGGTCTCGTGTCACAAAGACTTCAATAATCTTACAATGACAGGCTACAGAACATTTACCAAAATGCTTGAAGTATCATAAATTAACAATAAATAAACAAAGGTACACCTTAACGCAACGTCGCCATTTGTTCATTTACTCACTGATTCACAAAACTCGAGTTGTCTGTGAGGGGTCTTCCAGTCCCGGGTGCAACGCAGCGAGGTCCTGCTGGCCGTGATAAAGTGCTGAGGCAGAGGAAGGACACGAGACCGCGGGTCTCGGGCAGTGAGGATGAATTGCTCGAGCCACGTGGTTGCAAGAGTGCCTGGTGTGTCTTTTTTTTTTTTGTCTTTTTTTTTTTTTGGACATCTAAGACAGAAAAAACAAATCAAGCACCTTCCCAGAAAAAGTTGTGTTGTTTTTTTTTTTTTTAACAGATTGTCCCACACTTCTATGGCTGGTAAAATGCAGACAGGTCAGCGTAGCAGTTAATGCATGATGCCACTTCCACTTAAATACACAGAAACGTTGGTTTGGGGGTGGGCTTTTTTCCCCCTCCCAACCAGAACAGACTTGTTTTATTTGTCCCCCTGAGTTGCCGAGAGGCGTTAAGATGCATATAGGTGGGTAAGCAAGCTCGTGTCACCGCGAGGAGGGGTCAGGCTAAAGGAACAGCCAGCACCTTGGCTCTTAACGCTCCCTTCACGCCTGCGATGGGCACAGACTCCATTTCCCACTGAAGTCAGCAGCAAAACAAAAAAATAAAATGGAAAGCCTTTTGCAGACACTGGGGAGCTGGGGACAGGGATACGGCTCCCAGCAGCCGCCCCGTGCCCGCGGGGGTGGCACACGGTGAGGGGCTGGGTAACAGCGGGGGGGTCCCACCCTCCTTCTGTGACGGGGCAAAGGGCTCCTGGGAACCCCCAAGCGAAGGGTTTGGGCACATTAAGACATCCTGGGCCGATGCTCCCTGTGGGTGGGCTGGTGACAGGGGCAGAGCTGGGTCCGTGGACACCAGCTGAGGCCTTGTGGAAAGAGATGCTGGATCTGTAGATTATTATTATTTTTCTCCTTTTTAAAATAAAAACTGGGTTACCCAAGACCTACCTATTAAAAACAGCTACAGTCTATGCTGTAAGAGTAAGTTTCCCCAACAATTTCACAAGCTAGCAGAACAAGATCGGTAGTGGAGAGATTGATGTAAAGACAGGTTTCCATTATGCAAAAGATCATTTTTCCTCTCCTGTTATTTAAGCTAACCTCCTTTTACAATCTTAGAATAAATTAATAAATACTAGTTAAATTAGAAACAGTACATCAGATCTGGCTATCAATAGAAAACAGTTATAAAGATCCAATCGGGAGAAGAAAAATGATCTTATGAAATATGTGCAGTAATAACTGGCCATAAAGACATACGGAGCCTCCTATTTCCCAGCATTTGTGATGTTCAAGTTAATTAGAAGAACACTAGCAACGGTTTCAGTCAGCTATCTAGCTTAGCCTCCTCCTCGGATCTCAAACACGAGTCCGTGCTCTTCCAGAAGGAGGTTCTGTTGGCTACTGGTGGTGTAGGAAATGCTCGTCTCCAGTTCGTAGCGTCGGTGTCTCGACTGCGTGGGGCTGCGGCAGGGGCTGGGTGAGGACAGGCAGAGCCTGAGCTGCTGCTGCTCTTGCTGCTCTCAGTTTTTCTGGGATCAGTCAAACCTTTACCTGTGTTTGTTATTGGGAAAGCAGGAGTGTGCATCACATCCTCATGCTAGACAGAAGTTACTCTTATGTGGTTATCCCTATTTTCTATGGAGCTTCCCACTGTTGGTTAAAAAAGTTCTTTCTAATCATAATAAAAAAAAAAAAAGAGAAGAGTTGTTGGTAGCAACTGTTCACATTTAAAATTTCACATTCCCTTTAGAATGTAGTTTTAAAACATGGAGCAGAGCTGACGTTTCCCCAGTCTCACGCCGAGTACATTAGATGGAGAAGGAGCAGGGTCTTTTTATGCCGTGCTGTCACTGGCTTTTCCTGAATTTTCTGCTTTTCCAATATCCATTTCAATAAAGTCATCTGGTAGGTCTGGTAGGACCTGGGCCACGCTCTCCTCTGGGCGCTGCTGCTGGCGCTGGCACAGCCCGGCCTTGCAGGGTCTCACCAGGGAGAGAAACACGGCGCCCAGGACCATGCCAGCAGCACAGGAGTAAAAGGCTGAGCTGTAGTTCTGTGTCGTATCCACTAAGACACCTACGGAAAACACATTTACAGCCGTTAGCCACCACCGGCTCTCCCTCGCCCGTCCACCCCTCCTCCTGCAGGGTTTTTAATCCGGGTACCGCTGCATCCTTTCATTTGCGATCAAGAGACACTCCATGGCAAACAGATGCTACCCGAGAGTAAGAGCACCGTGTTCAGGGGCACGTAGTGTTGTCTTCAGGTGAGTCCGAAACCCTTTGGGCACCGCAGGGACGCAAAGCCCGAGATGCATCAGGCATCTCTTTATTAAGGCAGAGACTTGGCCGTTCTGCAGGGTAGGGCAGAAACGCAGGCACAGCCAGAGCCACCCGCTTCTGCGCGCGCTAGAGCCTGAAGCCGTGCCAGTTTTGGGTTTCTAAGAGGAGCAGGGGAGCGCTGCAGCATCCTCCTTCCCTCCGAGGCTCCTCGCTGGAGGCTGCCTCATCGGTGGGACTCTGCAGAGCTGCATTGCAGCAGCGCTCTGGCTCTGAGAGCCTTCCAAGACTAGTTGCAGGGCTTTTAGGGTAGCACGACAATTAGCGCTGCCAGACGCTTTCTAGGCAGAGACGGGCTGTCAGACATACCAAAAAAAAAAAATATTAAAGTTTTAGAGTTACCTGCAAGGGGTGGTCCAGCCAACCCAGCTAAGCTTTGAATGAAGACGTAGACTCCAGCCGCAGAAGACATCTTTGCGATGCCCACCACGTCGTCTTCTGCCAGGAGGGGAATATGGGTGCCCGCTACTGTTCCCAGCATGAACCCAAAAAATACGCTACATGTCATCAAGCCCCAGAATTCAGAGGCAAAAGGGAAGGCAAACAAGGCTACCGAGAGCAGAACGACGCAGATGAGTTCAATGTAGATCTTGCGGATAGGCTTTTTGTTGAGGACCCAGCCGGCTGAAATTCTTCCGAAGACCTCTGCGATGGCCATGGCAGACAGTATATACGCAGAGTGGTCTTTGCCGATGCCAAGGCTGAGGCTCAGGGGAATGATGTAGAGGGAGGGAGCGAAGAAGCCCAGGGTAGCGAACAGGCCAAAGAATGCATAACAGATAAAGCTACAGTCTCTCATCACAGAAAAGTCCAGTAGTTTGGTTTTTGGTTCTGGAGGGGTGCTGTTATTGTCAACAAGGATCTGTACGTGTTCCTTTGGTTCTTCACTTTTCGGCTCTGCTTTGGTTTTTCCAGGCACATTGCTGGGTGAGGTAGTTATTTCTACTCCTGAGTCTATGGACTCTATTGAGGTGCGTGTTTGCTCGTTTTCAAGCATGTATTTTGTCTCCGTGGGCTCTTCTGGAGGCTGCGCTTTCACTTCTTCTTGCTCTTTGATGATGATGGGTCGCAGCAGCGATCCGCAGATGACGATGCTCAGCTGCAGCACCCCCACAGACAGGAGGCTGTATCTCCAGCCAATCTGCTCCTTCAGAGCAGTAATTGCTGAGTAAGAGGGCAGAAGAAGAAGAAAGTATAACTGGAAAAGCCTGTAGTTACAGCAAGGAGCTATTTGAGTTTACAGCTAGGGAAGGAGCTTCATCACTGGAGGGTCCCAAGCCCCTCAGCTCCTGCAGGGACTGAGCAGGGGTCTCTCCTGCCCAGGGCCACCCAGGGGTCTGGTACCCACGTTCCTCCCATCGGCTGCAGCAGACAAGAGCTAGAAGTTGCATTTAAGATCTGGCTAGCAGAAGCTATCCTCTGGGTAGCCACTTTTGAGGTCCCAGTGACTCTGGGATGCGCGAGAACGAAGGTGGTGTTATTTTTAGTGAATGAGAGCAAACTCAACATTGGAGCTTCCTCTCTCTGCCAACCCCACCCTGAAACCAGCTACTAGAGGAAGTCTCTTAGCTCTGCTCAAAGGTGCTTGTCACTGCTTAATTACAAGCCTTCACCTGCAATGGGTACGGGCTAAAAGCCTGCAGAGCCAGAAGACCACCCGAACCGCAGAGGAGAGGCGGTGGCAGGGACGTGCTGCCTGGGGACAGGTCCCCACAAGGCCAGGAGCTGTCTGGCAGCCCGTGCTAAGCACAAGCCCACTAACCTTTAGGAGCAGCTATGTGTACTGCCTGCGTTTTAAATAGCTGATGTTTCTCGGTCTTATTTTTAGCCTGCGATATCTATATAGGGAGCCCATCAGGCTGCGTATTGGGGAGGCACGTCCCGCTCTGGCAGGCGACGCTGGGAGAGCTCAGGCACCCTCAGACCCATCTCTAGGATTACTTGTAACCCTGCCTGAGGGCAGGAGCGTCACGGGCACGTGAGCAACCACCTGTGGGCTCCAGCAGCTCATGGGAAGGTCCACGAGCACCCCGGTATGGGTGGCTTGGGGGAAGGATGGGAGCAGCGCCGGGCTTTAGGCACAAGGGTACGGACTCCCGGGATTCGGGCACTGTACCTGGTGCGAAGGAGAAAACAGCAAAACATTCCCCTGTGGATGCCACTGCTGTGACCAGCGAACGTCTTTTGTCAAAATATTGTGATAAAATGGTGACAGTCGGGAGGAAAGAGAGGCAGTATCCGAGGCCTGTGAATAAATGCCAAAAATTGCCATAACAACAAGTAAAGGAGGGGGAAACACCGATGCAAGAACACGTTAAGTCAGCTTTCCCGGTGGTGAGATTACAGTAGCATTTCGGCCAACTCGGCCAGTCACCCTGGAAGAAAACCATTGGGGAAACCAGAATGTTATTTTTTTAAATTGGAGGGCAGGAAAAGAAAAAAAAAGAAAGAAAGAAGGAAAAGAAATAAACCAAGAGACCCAACCTCCCAAACCTGCCAGATAATGCCTTCTGTTCCCCAGCAGCCAGCGGGGTCCGCTTTGAGGACCTCATCTGCTTAAAGAGTTTGAGTTGCTCCCCTACGCGAGGCAAGCTCCCGGCCGTGAGCAGGACACCCAGGCCAGATGGGAGAGGGGGAAAAGTACCAGAAAAAGAGAGAAAAGAAGAGATAGAGGTTAGAGGATTTGACCCCGTGAAGAGCTTTCACCTCCCCAGCAATCCCAGCCAATCGGAAGCGATGGGTACAGCTGCGCTAGCACAGGGTCTGTGGGACCGAGTCTCGAGGTGGTCCCCAGGGTGACACGGGGCAGCAAGCCAAGCCTCGAGCTCAGGTCACCACCTCCACCAGGAGGGTGAGCTCAGCCCAGAAGGGGCAGCAGCGCTTCCCAAGCATTCCCAGTGTCATGGGGAGTAAAACCCCCCCTGGCCGAAGCTGCAGGAGCGAGCAAAGCATTTGGAAGGTACAGGAACAGGATGACTCACCAGAGATGACACCGATGGTGACATACATGTCCACAACTGTACGGGCGAAGGAGGCAGTGACCATGCCGGTGCTGATCAGCACCCCTCCAGCCATCACCACAAAGCGGTGGCCAAAGCGATTGCTGAGGACCGTGGAGAGAGGAGCTGGATGGGTGGGAGAGGAAGAGAGCCGTGGTCAACACCCAAGTCAGCGACTTCACCAGCCACCATCTCCTTCAGAGGCTCTTCTCGTACCCCTGCCCAGGTCCCCGTGACATGCCACCTCCCCTGCCCATTGGCCTCATGCAGGAGGGTGTCACCCCAGGGCCGTCGTGGAGCACCACATGGCTCACGGCATTTAGGATGGGCTAAAAAAAAAATATCATCAGAAGAGATTAGACAGGTGTGTGGCAGCCTGGGAGAAACCTGCACCAACACCCACCGACACCAGTGGGTCCGAGCCAGGCTCCAGTTATTTCTAATCCTTTTCACGACAAGGGTAGGTTTCAAAACTCCTGTTTTTACCCCTTGTCAATGAGGTCAGGCCAGGCCAGTGACATGGACCATGTCCCTCTACCACACAGAGGACCTGAATTGGGGCTCAAAGGGCCGAGATAGACATTTCTTGGTATTTCAGGCACACACAGCCTCCAGGCTTTATGGCTGTCATTTAGATACTGGGAAGTCACAGGTGCCAGGTCCTCGGGTGCTGAGTCAGCAGCACCACTGCGCCCCTTGCACTCAGGCCAAACGCCTGCCCCTCTTACCTGTGAAGGTCTGTACAAACACACATATGGATATTATCCAGGATATCCTGCTGTTGGTTTCATCAAAGCTTTCCATCAGGTCGTTAAAGAAGACACCGAATGATTTTATGATGCCGTACGTTAGAGCTTCCACGAAGAAGAAAGCAAAAGCAACTGTCCAACCCCATCCTCCGTCAGGCACTTTAGTATAAACATTTGGAGCCGTGCACGGCATTTTTACAGCTTTGACAGTCATTTTTGATCTGGAAAAGAGGAGAAGGAGCCAGGCATCAGTTTGAGCTGAATTTTGCTGAAAGCAGTACGGCACGGCACGGCAGCTGCAGCATGCCTAAGGCCCCCCCGGTGCCCGTGCTGCCGAGGGACTACGTGCAGGAGTTGGGCTGAAGTTTCTGCCCCTGTCGCCCCAGGGGCTCATTTCTGCTGGTGCCCTTTGAGCCCAGGACCAGACACTGCCCAGCGCCTGGGAGAGCTGTTCCCACCAGCAAACCCAGCGCCCGGGAGCCTTCATCTGTATTTCGGTGCGTGGGGGTGGAGGGATGGATGCAGTTCGGGAAAGATCCACCGCAGGACCCGGTGCAGGCTGCTGGAGCCGCAGAACCCCCCAGGAGCACCCGTCCTCCCTGGCCTGGGGTGGCCGGTGACACCTCGGTGTCACCCGTCTGCTGCAGGGTGGGTCAATGATACAACCCACCGTCGGACCCCGTGGTCTCCTAAATCCACCCAGGGGCCGCTGGCCCTCAGGGTGACGGTACCGCCTTGGGAACCTGCCTGTTCCCCAAAATGGCTGCTCCAGGGCTGCCAACCCCGGCTGCAGCCTGACAACAAGGGGTGGGGACATCCCCGCGGCCACCAGCTCCCCACACTGTCCCCTGCACCCCTCGGGGTCACTGCCTCCCCCCAGGGCAGGAGGAGGCTGAAGCCCCCATGGGCTGCCGGGGGGCTGGAGCGGATCCCCCCCTAAGGCGTGTGTGTGCTGGGGGGGGGGGTGTGTGTGTCTCTTCAGTCCTGCCCTGTGTCCCCTGGGTGCCGTGGGGCAGTTTTTGTCCCCCACGGGGCTCCTCGCCGTACCCGAGCACCGCCGCACCTGCATGGGGGGGACGACACGACAGCCCCGGCGGCGAGCCCAGTGGCCACCCTGGGAGTGGGACGGCGAGGTGGCCGTGGGCTACCGCCCCGCCGCCCCCCCC
>VXAK01003208.1:59026-71111 GCA_013399435.1 Arenaria interpres
AAAAAGAAAAAAAAAGGCATTCTGGCAGCGCGGCCAGCACAAACAGGCAGTCTCTCTTGTAGCCAGATTAAAGCCAAGCCCCCAGCGCTGCGGGTGCCCCGTGGTGATGGCTGGTGGCGGCCGTTGCTGCGTTAACCTCTGAAACGGTGTTCTGTGGCTTCCTCACAGGCAAGTGGCACCTGGGACACCACGGCCACCATCACCCCAGCTTCCGCGGTAAGGGATGAGGCGGGGGGGGACAAGACGAGTGTCCCGCGGCCACCTTGTCCCTGCCAACACCCTCGCTCGCCCCTCAGGCTTCGACTACTACTTTGGGATCCCCTACAGCCATGACATGGGCTGCACGGACACCCCCGGCTACAACCTGCCGCCCTGCCCACCCTGCCCACGGCACGGTGCCGCTGCCAGGTACGGGGGTGCGGGGGGGTTCGAGTGCTGACATCGGGACCTCCAGCCCCAAGAGCTGCCCGTTGATGCTCTGTGCACCCACTTTTCTCCCCATGGACCCTGCAGCAGGTTGGGGAGGTGGGTCGGTCCCCAGAGCATCATCCTCTTTCCGCTCCCCACGTCAGCTGCCCCTTTCTGCAAGGCCAGGAGGGCTGCCGGGCTCCGTGCCCGCTGCCACCCTGGTCCCCGCTCCAGTGATGAGCCTGGAATGGCTTCTTCCCGGCAGGGTGGCGAGGAAGGACTGTTACACGGAGGTGGCCCTTCCTCTGTTTGAGAACCTCACCATCATCCAGCAGCCCGTGAACCTCAGCAGCCTGGCAGCGCGCTACGCGGAGGAGGCGGCGCAGTTCATCCGTCGGGCCAGGTGAGATGCCACCGGCTGTCCCCCGTCCCCTTCGCCGGGAGAGCTCCTGGGTCACCGCAAACATCTTCTGCTCCTGCTGCGGGGTGTCCCTGGGGCTGCTTCCCCCCGGGCTGCAGAGCCAGAGGGGTTTCGTGGCTGCTCCCCACCACGGCAGGTTTTTCCTTGAGCTCTGCCGTGTGCCAGAGCAGGACCTGGTGTTTCCCAGGTGGTGGTTTGGGAGCAGATCTGGGGGCTCCATGGCTCAGCTTCCCAGCCCACTGGGGGAAGAAGCCACCAGGGCTGTCACTTGTGTCCTGCAGGGCTTGTGGTGGAAGCCTTTTGGTGCATCTCCTCTAAAGGGACCCTGTGTGTTTAAAGCCACCATTTCCAAGGAAGGTCCAAGCCCTTGGGCTGGGCTGTGCCTCCTTCCTGGGGGTAAAGTGGAGTGAGATCCTGGCTGATGGGGACGGGAGGCAGGGAGGGAAGCGCTGCCATCCCTCTGTCCTCCATCCCCCCGTCTTTGCGGTGGCTCAAGGTGGCTCTGCCGGGTGGTGGGGGCACCTCTGTGGGTGGAGGATGCTGGTGGCAGCTGGTGCCCATGGCAGCTCCGGCGCTGGGACTAGAACAGCACCCAGAGGTGTTTAAACCCACCCCGTACATGGGTTTAAATGGGATTTATCCGCATCTATTTTGGGGATAAAGCGCTGGACCCCGGACTTCAGGGTCTGCCTTCCCCAGCCGCGCGGGGACACGAGGAGCTGGGACATGCTCTGCCCCCAGGAGCAGAGCGGCTCCTCCGAGATGACGACCCCGAAGCCCTGCTGATGGGTTGTGTAACTTTAATCCCTATTATCGGCGGATTATGAGCTGTGACTTTGCAAAACGCCTCCCTGCAGCGCGAGGAGGGGATGCGCTGCCGGGCAGCCGTGCCAGAGCCCATCCCGCTGCATCCAGGGATAACACAGACCCGGGGAAGGGCCAGGGCAGGGGGGTCCTGTGGGGTACCTGGGGAAGGGTTTGTGTAACGGGGGCAAACGAGGGGCTGGACAGGGAGCAGCCCGTGGAGAAATGGCTCCTTACATCTTACAAGCCTGGGTACTGTTTTGCACACAAAATTACTATCCTTTATCCCCTTTGGGGACCAAGAATCGGCCACAACATGGCCCGGCCACCCGCTCGGGATGTGTGCCTGTAGTGGGGCTGCGAGGATGCTCCTGGGCTGTGAAATGGAGCGGGTGAGCTCCGGGTTAATAGGAAAAACCTTTAAACTCCCAGTAGTATTTTGGGGTTATCTGCGTTCACAGAGAACAGGATTAAGCAGGTGCCTGCCTTTTCTCTCCTTCGCTTTGATGGCTTATTCCAGTTTTCCTCTGCTTGACTCATCCATTATGGGGCAACAAAAGAACACCGGATTTGTCATCTCGGTGTTTTTTTAACCAGTCGTGTCAAGGTTGAGCAATCCACGGCAGCGAGACTTGGCTCTGGTCAGGCCACTTAGAGCGCGGTGAACATGGGAGCAAAAGTCAGGGACATTTGTCTTAAGTTATTGGTTAAATGTTTGCTCAGTTTTCGAGAGAATTCCAAGTTGGTGGTGGGAAAAGCAAGGGGGAACGCCACGGTCGTGAGTCTGGGTGCTGGAGCCGGCCCGGCGCTCCCTGCGGGATGCGAGGAGGGGAAGCGGCTTTCCCCGCTCCAGGGTCTCTGGCATCCCAAGGGGAAAGGTGCCCCGTAGCAGCAAGGGATGCATCAGCCCCCCCTGGCCCCCAGCACCTTGCAGGGGCTGCGCGGGGTGACTGGGGGGGGACACAGCCCTTCAGGGGCATCCAGCGCTGCTGGGGAAGGATGCGGCAGCTCCGGGCGGGATGGGATTTACTCATTTTCCATCCCCAGGTGGGTGACGGGTAAAGGAAGGAAGTGTCGAGACGCACGTCGGAGGGGCCCCCAAAGCTTTCTGGGGACGGCCATGGGGCGGCCGGAGCCGGGGGCGTGCGCGGGCTGGGACACGTCCCCGGGATCCGGCCCCTCCCCGCCGCTCGCCATCCCACCCTTCCCCTCCGAGGTCCCTGAGGAAGAGCGGGCCTCGTTGGAGGAGATAAATATAGCCGTAAACAAGAAAACAGGACATGTCCTCTGATGATTTAAAAGCAAACAGGCAGTGGGGCAGCCCGTGGCGGGCGGCCGTGCCGCGGTCCCTGTCCGGGGCTGCTCGGGGTCAGCGTGAGCATCCTTCTGCCGCTCATCCGCTGCTCAAACCACCGGCAGGGGCCGAGCACTTGCTGGGGAGGGGGAGGAAGGGCCAAAATGGGCCCTGTGAGAGAGGGGAGGGGGGTGGGTGGGTGCCAGGGGTGCGCCGGTGCGGGGTGTTTGGCTGGTTGCTGTCTGCGGGACACTGGGAGTCGGAGGAAGGGACAAGCTCGTCCCAGATGGGAGCACAGTGGGCAGCGGGGAGAGGTTTCAGCAGGAGCAGGGGAGCAGCAGCTCACGCTGGGCCAAGCATCCCCCCTGCCAGGGGAGTGGGGGGGTTTGCAGCCGTAGGATGCACACAAATTGGCTTTGCCTCCCCAGAGCTGTGGCAGAGGCAGGGGTAGCTGCAGGAGGAAGGGCCACCACTCTGTGTCCCCAGTGCCACCACCCTGGTGACCTCCATCCACCACCTTCCCCTTCCCTGACCTGGCTGAACGCTCTCTGCCTCTTCCCTGCGCAGCGACAGCGGCTGCCCCTTCTTCCTCTACCTGGCGCTGGCCCATATGCACGTCCCCCTGGGGGTCCCCCCCTCGCCCCCCACCTCGGGCAGGGGCATCTACGGAGCCTCCCTGAGCGAGATGGATGCCCTGGTGGGACGGATAAAGCAGGTCGCCGACAGCCACGGGAAGGGCAACACACTCCTGTGGTTCACAGGTACAGCGGGAAAACCGGCTGCGGTGGCTGGGAGCGACACCGGCACCGGGTGTGCGTGGGGGGCGGGGGACAGGACCCCTGTTTGTCCCCTGCCCTCGATGCTCTTGGCTCCTCTGTGCATGGGGAGCGATCAGCAGCCACGGCCGAGCTGCCCAGGGCTGTCACATCGTGGGGACAGGGGTCCTGGGCTACCGTGGCCACTCAGCTGGGTGCCCACACTGTCACCCCCCCTCTGGCCACGGAGTTGAACCGGCAGGGCTGTGCCTAATTAAACCGCAAATCCTCATTCATTAAGAAGCCCAAATCCGCTCTTGCTGAGCAGCCTCCCTAATGAGGATGTCTTGCTCCTGACGACAGGAACCACTCCGCTGCTCATTAGCGCCCGAAGCTGGTGGCAACCGTCCCCCCCCCGCACCCCAGCTCCGCTCCAGCCCCTCGCCTGCGACTCGGGCAGCCCTGGCCCTTGAAAATAAACTTTTAGAAGTATAAATAAACCCGCTCCTCTTGCTAATGTGGGAAAGCATCACAGGGATGGGAAGGAGGGATGGGAGGGTCACTTGTCCTTGCTGACCCCCCAATCGCAGCATTGCCCCCCAGTCCTGGTGTTGCTCATGGGGACATTGATTTCTCTTGCAGGTGACAACGGCCCCTGGGCGCAGAAGTGTGAGCTGGGGGGACGCCCGGGGCCCTTCGTGGGGGCCTGGCAGCGGCAGCGAGGTAACCCGGCAGTGGGGGGGGTCCCTGTGCCTCGTGGGGGGGCTGCTCCACAAAGCCCTTCATCGCCCATGGAGGGAGATGTGGGGAGCATTTCACCCCCCAGCCTTTCTGCTGGCTCTCTTGCCTTGAAGACACCCCGGAATATTTTTTTTTCTTTCAAGCAGCCAAGTTTTCCTCTAAAACTGCTGCTGGGGGGAGCTGCCCCCCCCAGGTCCCTGTTACCCCGGAGCTGGAGGCAGTGGCTGCTGGATTTGGAGATGGGATGCTCTCACCACCCAAGCCCCATGGCCATCAGCTCCGGCAGGGTCTGGCAGCCCCCAGCCCCATCTGCCCGGCGCAGAGCACCCACCACCCCTCCCAGCCCAGCACCACGGGACTTTGCTTTTCTTCCTCCCCACTGCTTTGTTGTTGGGTTGTTGTTTTTTTTTAATTATTTTTTTTTTCTGCCTTTCCTCCTTTTTCCGGCCAAGCCATCTGCTCGGTGGGTTTGTTTCAGCCGGAGCGGCCAGAAGCATGCATGAGTCAGGCGTTTCCCACTTCTGCTTGTATTACGCAGTGTCAACGCGCGCCGGGCTCGGTTCCCCTCTCTGCCCGGGGTCAGCGGGGAGGCAGCGGTGGCCCAGGGGCCGCGGGCGGCCGAGCCTCTTCCCTCCTCCTCCTCCGCTTCCTGACACCTACCCAGGGCGATGCAGCCCCTGGCCGCTTCCCTGGGCAAGCGCTGCCGCCGGGCTGGCTGGCTTTCCCCCTTCCCGGAGCCCTTCCCTGGGCTGGCCCCTGCGGGTGAAATCGTAACCTTAATTTTTTATTTTTTATTTTATTTTATTTTATTTTTTTTAGTAAACAAGCCCTGCTGACGACCTGGGTTGCTCTTGAGCAACCGACGGTCACAAGCTGGAGCGGATGGTACAGGCAGTCCAGCGTTCGGGAACAAAGCTGAGGAAAACACGGCCCCTTTCCAGCATCTCGCTGCCCTGCGAAAACAGCCCGAGCGCCGGCCGTGGCGTGGGGCCGGGGAGCAGCCGGGCTGGCAGGGCCCCCGGAGCCGGCTGTAAATGCCGCCCGGGAAGGACGGCTTCTGAGATCCCGGCTGGTTGTTGCGGGGATGTTTTGAAAGCCAGCCCGGCGTTACTGCCGGCTGGGCTCACGCTGCAAACGCCCCGGGTCCTGGGTGCTGGGTGGGTGGGATGCTCCGCCACCCCACCCCGGGGGGGAAAAGCCCCTCGAGGAGGGGGAGGGCAGGGGAGGACAGGCTGCTCGGGACTCTATACATTTCACATAGCCTGGCGTCTCCGTTTAGGGTCCAACCCAAATTCCAGGGATGTTTTCCACTGATTTTGAGTGGTCGCTGGAGTCGGTCCTCGCTGAGAGAGAGCAGCACATCTGTGTGTGCTGACCCCCCTTCTCCAGTTGGGGACCTTCCTGCAGCCCCTGGGACGCCCCAAAAACCCTTCTTTCACCTCGGGACCAAGAGCCCAGCAAGGGAGATGCTGGGATGGAGACTGCGTTTCAGGGGTGTGATGCTGGCCGTGTTTTGAGCAGGTTGGGGAGGCTCCGGAGCCGGTGTCCCTGTGCCAGGGACCTGCTGTGTGTGGTGGGAGCGGGACCAGAGGTTTCATCCCAGCATGGGAATGCTCAGTTCAGCTTTCCTGGAAAGCTGCAGCCTCCACGGTCCCCACAGAAAAATCCCTGGTTGGGTTTGGGGTGTTTCAGCCCCATTTCACCCCCAAGTGTTAATGCGAACTCGCTCCCAGGCAGCTCTGGTGTCCTGCCCACCTGAGGTGCTTGGGTGGCTGGAGGCAAATACCCACCCCGTGTCCCCCAGAGACCCCTCGGTCGTGCACAGGAAAGCCCTTGAAATGCAGCTGCCTTACCGGGAGGGTGAGATGGGGATTGATATTAATTACTATAATTGCTGTAATTTCCTAGGGTGTCTGAAGGTCTGAAGGCACCTTGCCTTAGGTGTCTGTGGTGTGTGTTAGAAGCACCGTTACATTGCCCGTAGCCACAAGACACCCCGGTGCCAGCTCTGTCCCACCGCTTCAGGCCCCAGAGAGATGTTCTTTGGGGGGAAATGCTGCAAGTTTGGGTGGGGAGTGAGAGAGATTGGGGCAGGATGGGCAGCGGGGCCAGAACCCTTTTCCCAGGACTATTTCTGGTGCCACCATCACTGCTGCCTCCATGCCATCCGTGGCCTCCTCCGGTGTGGGGGCGGTGGCATCGCCTGGCAGCGCAGCGTCAGCCCAGGTGCCCGTAGCGGTGACCCCCGGAGAGACCGGGCTGGGATGGGACCGGCGCGGGGATGTGGGGGAGCGCGGGGTGCGGGGACATCGCCTCTCTCTTGGCTCTGCCCGGAGGAAATGGCTCTGGGCGAGCGGCGTTGCCATGTGCACGCTGAAAGGCGGGCGGACAAAGGCTGCGCCTGGGAAGTTTGCTCGGTGAATCGGGTTGGGATTTTCTGTTTGCCCCATTCCCAGCCCCTTCCCTCCCCGGCTGCCGGGGGCCCTTTGGGCTCCAGCCAAAGCAGAGGCTCTTTAACACCCTTATACCCATTTTGATGCCCAATACTCCCATTTCAGTGCTCACCATCCCCGTTTCAGTGCTCACTATCCCCATTTCAGTGCTCAGCACCCTCGTTTCAGTGCTCACCATCCCCATTTCGGTGCTCAGCCTCCCCAGGTGGAGGAAGGAACCAGAAGCTTCCTCGTGCTGTGCTTTTTAAACCCAGGGGCAGAGCGGGGCCGGTTTGGGTGATGTCAGGAAAACGCCTGAAGAGGTTAATTAGCCGGCAGAGGGGTTATCAGCAGGATGGTGTTTTTGATGAAGCGGGTTTCCAGCAGGCTGGGGGGCTGTTGGTGATGGGGGCCGTTTGCCCCTGGCAGAAATTCCTGCATTTCCCACCTGCTCCATATTCTCTCCCGACATGGAAATCGGGTGGGAAGGTGGCAGCTCCAGCATCTGGCTGCGTTTCTCATCACTCACTGGAGCAGAGGAGAAACACAAAGCAGTGCCAAACTGAGCCCCCTCTCCCCCTCCCCTTTTAAAATCTCCTGTAACTCTTCTCCTTCCCCTCACCCAGCTCCGTCTCCAGTGAAATCGCCCTCCTTTGGGGTCATTTACTCTGTCTCTGCCTCAGAGCAGTTCCTTTCCCAGGGAAACTCGGGGCTCAGGAGTTTTTCCCGTTGATGCCAAGCTCCCGGGCAGCGGGATGCTGAGTGCTGCCCTTTTCTCTTGCAGGAGGGAGCTCAGCGAAGCAAACGACCTGGGAAGGAGGGCACCGGGTGCCGGCGCTGGCCTACTGGCCCGGCCACGTCCCCGCCAAGCGCACGAGCCACGCTCTGCTCAGGTAGGAGCCCAGATGGATCCCATCGGGAATCGGGGCAGCCCCGGTCGGGAAGGATCCACCGTCCCCGAGCTGGGACCCAGGTGACGATGGGGGTTTTGGCAGCAGGAGCTGGTTGTTGCCCGCCGTGTGCCAGACTCTCTCCTTTTGTCCTCTCCCGAGCCCGTAAGACTTAATGCTCCAGCAAAGAGGAGTTGAAAGGGCTTTTTGTGAGGCCGGAGGATTGGCGTGAGCAGGCTCCGTGTGCCTCCTGCCCGCGGTGGCTGAGTGCCTCCCGATAATTAAAAGATGACGATGTTCTCTCTCTCCACCAAGAAGCAGGGTTAGGCTTTGTGGTTTGTGAATGGCTTTATGTGGAGGAGGGTGCGGTTGCGGGACGGGCCGGCCGGGGCGATGGCGCTGGCAGTCAGCGCAGGATGCGGCCGGGCCGGGCGGCGGAGGGATGACTCCTGCTCTTCCCAGCCAGAGCGGAGGGGACAGGAAGGGCCGTTGGATCCTGCTCCTCGCCTTGCTGGGGAGCCCTGCCCCGCGGGGGGTCCGTATTGCAGCAATATTGCACCTCTGCGTGGGGCAGAGGTTCAGAGCCCTCCTCTCTACAGCCCTCCTTTGCAGCGCGGGGGGCACAGCCTGGGCTGGGGGCAGTGGTGGGATGCCCCATCCCCTTTCATAGAATCACAGAATGGTTGGGGTTGGAAGGAACCTTAAGGATCATCCAGTGCCACCCCGTGCCCTGGGCAGGGACACCTCCCACCAGACCAGGTTGCTCCAAGCCCCGTCGGACCTGGCCTTGAACCCCTCCAGGGATGGGGCAGCCACAGCTTCTCTGGGCAACCTGGGCCAGGCTCTCACCACCCGCACAGCAAAGAATTTCTTCCTCAGATCTCATCTCAATCTCCCCTCTTTCAGTGTCAAACCCTTCCCCCTCCTCCTATGGCTCCCCTCCCTGATCAAGTGTCCCTCCCCAGCTTTCCTGGAGCCCCTTGAGAGACTGAAGGGCTTCATCCCCATGATGGTGGGGCTGGGAGTGTTGCTGGGTGTTGGGAAAGTGTCTCAGCTGCTGGAAGCGGGTCCTGACTCGTGGACCTGGGTGAGGCATTGGGTGTTCCCAATGTCCATGAGATGAGCTGGAGCCACTCACTCCTACGTGGCCCAAGGGCAGCTCTGGGAGCTGGATTTTTGCAAACGGGGGAAGGTTCAGGGCGTGAGGTTGGGCGCTGGAGGGGATGGGGCGCTCGCAGCACTCCTTGGGCTTCACCTCCAAACCTTTCTCCTCCACAACGGGTGATGGACCGGCCTCTGGGACACGGGGCAGAGCTGCCAACCCCTGCCTGCTCCGGTGGCTGGGACCGTGCAGCGCTGGATCAGTGCCCGTCCCCATCCTCCTGTTCCACCATCCTCCTCACCCCCCTGCAGCCCTCAGCCGAGCGCAGGCATTCCCCTTATCTCCTCAAAGACCTTATCTCCTGCATTTTCCAGCTCCAGTCCAGCAGGTTGGACAGCTGGAAATCTAGAAAGCCGGTGGCAGCACAGGCTTTGGTGCACACTGGGTGCTCAGAAAGCGGCTCTGTAGCTCCTCAGTAGTCACAGCAAATCCAGTGTCCCCCCCAGCATTGCCATGGGGCCATGCCCGGCTGTGCAGGGTGATGCCCTGGCATCAGGAAGAGGCAACCCCTGTTTGGGAGGCAGTTTAGAGCCAGCGTAGGGGACACGAGTGATGGCACGTGCTCAGAAAGGTGCCACCACTGTGGTCCTGGCCATGGCAGGGGATGCGGAGGGATGTGGAGGGACATGGAGGGGTGTAGAGGGCAGGGGCTGCTCAGTGCTCGCGGTGTGTCGGGGCAGGTGGCTTTTTTCTGCACTGAGAATCACCCTTGGGGACATCCCTCAAAGGATGAGCATGTGAAATAGGGCGGTTGAAGGCTTGTCCTCCCAGCTGATGGGGAAGACCAAGAAGCTGTGGAGGGAATGAACTCTGTGTGCAGATGCGGCTGGGAGCCCTCTGCCCACAAGGAGGGACCTCTGTCTGGTGGGGTCCCCTGGGAAGGGCAGGAAGGGCAAGGGCAGGCGTTAGCCACCCGCGTGAGCCTCCTTCTGCCCCTGAGGTTATGAAAATGCTGACAGCCTTTGCCATCCGCCTCGGGAGAAGAGCCTGCTCCTGGCCTCTCCCCGGCACCGCTTGGCTTCGCATCCTTCCCGGCACAGGGAGCGGCGGGGTGAGCGGGGGTGAGCGTGCCCGGGGGGGCCGGGGAAGCTGAAGCCAGCAGAGAAATGCTGATGCCATCGCCTCAGACCTGCACCTGCACGCTGCTTTCTGCAGAAAACTGCCTTGTCGGCTTTTCTTAATTCCATTTAATTGTCAGAGCCACCCGCCGTGCTTCTGCCCTTCCTCGCCCCAACCCGAAGTAGGGCACAGAAGAAATAGGTCAGTGGGGTGGTGAAGAAGCAGCAAATTGCATCACCCTGGCAGTGCCAGCGGCGTGGGGCCGGGCAGGTTGGGCAAGCTGGTGGGGTGTGGGGAGAGCTGGTTCAGCCGCCTGCGCCACCTCACCGCCGGGGCCGGGCAGCACCCGCTGCCACCATCCTGCCCGGGACACTGGTGGCCATCCCTGGCGGCCATCCCTGGTGGCCATCCCTGGCAGCTCTGCCCCTCGGTGGCAGGCAGGGACCTGCCCTCCCCAGGCTCTACCGACCCCTTTTCCCTCCATGTTCGGGGCAAGAGCAGGACGTTGGGGTGACTGTTTATTGAATCTCTCTTGGCCAGGGCAGGGACCGGGGTGGCAGCATGGCTTCCCCTTTCCCCACAAGCGTGGCTTCCAAGATGTGCCTGCTGGCGGGGCCTTTGCTTTGATGCTGACTTTGCCCCAAATCCTATTTTTTCATGCCTTTTTCCACGGGGCACACCTGCCCGTGGCCGAAGGGATCTCTGACCACCTCTGCCCTCAGTCACATTGTCCTCCCACCTCAGTGACGGTTTCCAGCGGCCCCATCCCTGGGTCGGGGACGGTACAACCATGGGAGCCCCCGCTTGCCCCATGCTGGGGGCCACATCCCCCGGGTGCTGAGCACCCACGGGACCCGGGTTGCGCCGACCGTTTCGGGTGGACCCAGGCTGACCCCAGCGAGGTGCCTGCAGGGATGTGCCAGCATTTTACTCGGCGCCTCCCGGCTCTCCCGGCCGCTGGGGCCGTCCCCGCCAGCGCGTCGTACCGGGGCTGCCTCTCAGCAGTGTTTGTTCTTATTTGTTCTCTCCGTCTCTTAGCAGCTAAATTAAAACTCGTTGAATGGGAGAACGGGGGGCCCTGAAGCCCTGGGCTCTTTTCTCTCCCGGCTCACGCAGCCGCCATCGCTCACCGGGCAGGAGCAACAGGGTGGCAGGACCGGGGTGGCAGGACCCTGGGTACCCTCAATTTGGGGGACCTGGTGTTTTCACCTCCCCCAAGGATTTCCTTGCCTCAACCGAGCCCCCAGGCTTTCAACCCCCCGAGCTGTTGGCATGAGGGTTTTGCAGCCGAGGGATGAGGGGTGAGTCCCCGCTGGCCGCTCGGTGCCGGTGGCTCTGCTGCTCGTCAGCTCCCGTGCCATGGCCTCATCCCTGGGGAGGGCACCGGGCATTGGTCACACTGATGGGACCTGACGACATCCCACTGTCCCCCGGGGCCGTGGGACACCCCAGCTCCTTGTAGAGGTGTGGGGTCACCCCGCCACCACGTCTGTGAGAGGGGGGACGTGCTGGGTGGTGGCAGGGGGGACGGGCACTTGTGCCTCATGGGAGGGGGACACAGAAAGTGGGGGTCAGACGCGGGGGCTGTGAGCTGGCTCTCCCCCATCCCACCAGACCCTGCTGGGCAACGTGGCCCATGCCCAGGCTCTCAAAGGGCTCATGGCAGAGCCAGGCGGTCCCCGTCCCACCCCAGCAGTGACTTTGCTCCACCTGTGGTCCTTCTGCGCCGCGGGGGCGTCCCGGCGGGTGGGGAATCGCTGTGGCCGAACTCTGGGGGCCACAGGCGGCAGCAGGAAAGACTCTCCCCTTCGGCATCCCTGCGGAGCCGGAGGGACACCGGGTCACCCGCTCCTTCCCTGCCTCCCTCCGCACCGGGAAGCCATCGAGGATGAGCCCCGAGCGCTTTTTTTGTGGCTGAGGCCCCTGAAAAACCCGAGAGGTTTACGGTGGAAATGCTGACGGGCGCTTTGGTGGGAGTTGCACAAAATAGCACCGCTCTCATTTTCCATTCTGGCTGCGCCGGCTCGTGCTGCGCCATGCAAAAGCCAGACCACATTTTCCTGGGGCGACGGGATTTGCTGTCATTGGCGTAAAAAGTCCCTGTGCTAGCACTTTCTCC
>VXAK01003208.1:71263-97313 GCA_013399435.1 Arenaria interpres
GGGGTGCAGGTGGGGCTGGGGGAACCCTCTGGGGATCTTTGCTCCTTGTTCTGATGAAAGCCACCTCTTTCCCCAGCACCCTGGACATCTTCCCCACACTGGTGGCCCTGGCTGGGGCGGCGCTCCCCCCGAACAGGCGCTTCGACGGCTTGGACGTGTCCCCGGTTCTCTTTGGGTGGTCGGATGTGGGGCACAAGGTAAGGCAGAGCCACCCCCCCCGGGTGGCATCCCCCTCCTGACAGCAGGTGCCCCCGCCTCAGAGCTAAAGCAGGTAAGTGGGGGCGGGAAGGCCCAGAGCTGGAGATGTGAAGATCCCCAGGAGCATCGTCCCCAGGTCTGGAGGAGGGGGGGCAGCCGGAGAAGGCTGGGTGCTGCCCCCAGGCTTGGGGTACTGGGGTAAAAGGGCTTTGGGATTAGCAAAGAGCTGTCTTAGCTAAGAGAAATGCTTCCTTCATAAATCTGGGATGAAAAGGCCTGTGCGTGCAGCCTGGCGTGCCTTCCCCTGCACGGCAGGGCTGTCCCTGCTGTCCCGGGGGACACCGTCCCGGGGGGCGATGCTGGGGTTTGCCTGCCCCCACGGTGCCCGGCACGGCGTTCCCCTCTCCCACTGCAAAAGGTGCGCCAGGCTGGGAAACAAAAGCTCCCAGGGGCTCAGACCTGGTTGTACCCGCTGTATTCGTGGTGCCAGACCGGGGTGTAACGGAGCCCTCCTTCTCCAGCGCCTCGGCTGGGGAACGTGCCCGTTACTGGTGTTCCAGTGGGGCAGCCCGCCCCGTACCCTGCAGCTCTGCCCAGACAAAAGGAGCTGCTGACAGCTCCTTTAAGCCTAAAAATCGCAGTGAGCAGAACAAGCAGTACGGCGATACATTTTTCTTGGAGTTGCACAAGATTTTTGCAGACCCAAAAGAAAAAGGAAAAGAAAAAAAAAGAAAAGTGGCTTTAATAGCAGTCCCACAGATAAAGCCTGATTCTGCTTTTAAAGTCCACCCTCCCACGAGCACCACGAGCCAGCTCCCAGCGGGGAGCTTGGATTCGCTTTCTGCGGCCATCAGGGTTTTGGTATTTGCTTCGTATTTACGGAACCCTCGCTGAACCGTGAGATGAAGCGGGGAAGCGGATGGGATGCGGCCAGCGCGCTCCACGGTGCTCCTCGGGATTAACCCTCTGCTCCTGCGCCTGTGCCACCGGGAGGGGGGACCGGCATTTTGCTGGGAGTGATGGTTTGCTGGGAACCATGGTTTGCCGGGAGTGACGGTTTGCCGGGAGTGATGGTTTGCTGGGAGTGATGGTTTGCTGAGAACCATGGTTTGCTGGGAGTGATGGTTTGCTGGGCCTCAGGGTGCGGTGGAGAGGCACAGTCCCGTGCTGGCCGTTCCCACGTGTTTCAGACCAAGGAACGAAGCCCTGAGCGAGAAGCAGACACCACCCCAGGCTCCCCCAGCATCACCCTGTGCTTTTCTTGGGCTGTTCTGCTGCTATGGGGGGGGGGAGAGGGAATTAACCCCTGCAGGGCTGGGAGCCAGGGGGCACAGCTGGGTTGTTCCTGCCCATCCCAACAGAATGAGCAAGGTGGGCATCCCCAGGGGATGCCATCCATCTGCCATGGGATGGGGTGACCTTGGGGGGGACACAGAGTGCCCCCCGCTCCAGCCCTGCAGGGTGATGGGGAGAAAGCGCGTGTCCCCTCCTCTCTTGGCTCCCTGCCTTTCGTCTCCCACTTGCCACATAGAACCCCCCGCTTTGATGGTGCAGGGTTTTCCTTGACACAAACCCTCCCAAAAGCTGCTCCCTTGCTCGCCCCACTGCCTCCGATGGCTCTTTCCAAACTGGGGTCCCTGGGGGGGCTGAGGGTCCCCAGCCCAGCACCCGGCACCGGCTCCACCTGGGTCGGGGCTGGGGCGACGCCGAGGTGAAGGCTGTTCACAGTAAAAATAAACACATCCTACAAAACGTGTCAAGGGTACAAGTGTCAGACAAATGAGCTCTTTCCATGAGCTTAATGGCAGAGGGGTGTGCGCCTGCCCCCCCTCCCTTCGCTTGGGCAAACAGCCCAGAGCGCCGAGGTCCAACAGGTTTTCTGGGGAAAAAAGGCTTTTCTCCCCCGCCCCCCCCGCCTTTTTTTTTTCTGTTGTTAAATTAAAATGACAAAGTCAAAGAGCAATAGAGGGGTTGCAGACCTGGGAAAGTTTCTTCAAAGGGCTCACTTGAAACAAGCTCCTTAATTCTGCAGTAAATGAGAATAGATTTGCTCAGCGTGGGGTTTTAGGAGCCGGTTTGGGAAGGTGCTGGTTGGTGGCGAGGGAGGTCGGAGTCCCTTCCCACCCAGATTTGTGTCCCAACTGCGCTGCTAAAGGTGGCGTCGAGTGGCCACGGGGTGTAGGCAAAGCTGGAAGCCCAAAATCAGTTCAGTTCTTGGTTCCTTGGCTTCACGGGCCCTCAAATGTTTGCTGATGGAGCTTTGGAGCTCCTTTATCCTGACCGAGGAGTGTCAGCGTAAGGGGACTGTGCGGCCGGGCTTTCCTCCCCCCAGCAGCTTTGCACTGCGCCTCCTCTTCCACTGCACCCCCTGAATTTTTTTCCCTGGGACATGATTTTTTAGCCAAATTCCAGCAGGTGACTTTTTTTAAATTTGAACTTACCTTGCGCTGGAGGGCAGGAAAGGAAACCGAGAGCGTTTGGAAATCACCCCCCACCCGGAACCCCGGCGGGTCTCGGATGAGGTACCAACCGGCCGCATCCGGAGCCGGCAGCGGGGGATCCTCACCTCGGGGAGGGGGGGACGCGGGGGGCGCCCGTCGGGGCTGCGTGCCGGGGCAGGGCTCCACGCCGGGCACCTGCTAAGCCATTCCCCTCCTCATCAGCTGCGAAGGCTGTTACTAAACTTGGCACCGCAGCTGCCTACAGCCCAGGCAGATGTTTCTAATTCTTAGCACAGTGGAAATTTCTTGAATCACTTTTAAACTCGGTTCCCAGGGAGGAAACCTCGAGTGACTCATCCCTCAATGAAGCCATTGGCTCCGCGGCAGATATTATCTGACAGAGGAGCCCTCGGAACCGTCCAGCTCACTTGTCTTCTCGCTCCCGGGTGCCAAAGCGGTCGTCCTGTGCGGATCCAGTGTCCTAAATACCGAAAGGGAGAGAGACTCGACCCACCCTTCCCTCCTTCCCTTCCTCTCACCCCCGTTCCCAGTGCCGAGGGGGCTGTTGTTAGGGAAGGGAGCGCTCGCACAGCGGGGTGAGTCAGCGGCGGGGACGGACGCGGGGTGATGTTCCAGCACCTCACCTCCCCGGGCAGGCTCTGCTTCGCTGAGCTCAGCCGCTGGCCCCGGGACACGGCTCGGCTCCCTTAGATGTCCCTGCCGCTGGCTGAGCTGTGAGGACCAAGGGAGATGGGTGTCTCTGGTGGGGCAGTGGTGGGTGACACAGAGCGCCTGAGGCCATCCTGGCTCTGAACTATTCTGCCCAGCTCAAAGCACCTTGGTGATCCCTTTCTTGTGGTGGAATTGTTCTGGGGAGGTAAATTCCAGGGGTCCTGCAGGCACCGGAGAGATGCTGGTGTTTCCCGGTGCCCTCTTGCTGTCACCCCAGCCTTCAGCCAGCGAAGCTCAGTTGGTTGCTGAGTCCAGAGGCTAAATGGTGTCCTACAGGAAAGCTGGGGAGGGACTCTTGATCAGGGAGGGGAGCCATAGGAGGAGGGGGAAGGGTTTGACACTGAAAGAGGGGAGATTGAGCTGAGATCCCAGGAAGGAATTCTTTGCTGTGAGGGTGGTGAGAGCCTGGCCCAGGTTGCCCAGAGAAGCTGTGGCTGCCCCATCCCTGGAGGGGTTCGAGGCCAGGTTGGAGGGGGCTTGGAGCAACCTGGTCTGTTGGGAGGTGTCCCTGCCCAGGGCAGGGGGTGGCACTGGGGGGGCTTTAAGGTCCCTTCCCACCCAAACGATTCTGTGATTCTATGAGGTGGTCTCGTCTGGGGCGGGAGCGGGTTTCACAGAGCAAATTTTCTCTGCAACGGGCTGACGGGCACTTTTCTGTTCTTCCCTCAGGTTCTGCTGCACCCCAACAGCGGGGCAGCCGGGAAGGACGGCGAGATAGAGACGCTCCGGCTGGCCCAGTACAAGGCGTTTTACACCACAGGTACCGTGTCCCTTTTAAGGATAGTAAAGCCTGGGAAAAATCTTCTGGAATTCTTGGTTCCCTGCAGATACAGGTGAAAACCAACGCAGGTTAATTCAAGCAAGAGCGAACCCAGTGAGGTTTGTGCCTCCTTGTGCCTGTGTGATGGGCTTTGCAGCCCCAGGCTGTTGGCCTCAGGAGTGCTGGTCGAGCAGCAGGACCCCGGCTCCCAAAGCTGGGAGACGGTGGGAGTGGGCCATCACGGGTGGGTGAGGAATACAGGGGTGATCCCTGGGCAGCCTGGAACTCCGGGGTTTTTCTCCCGTTTCCTCCCTAGGAGGGGCGATGGCTTGCGATGGGAGCATCGGGCCAGCTGAGCATCACCGGCCACCCCTCATTTTCAATCTGGATCGGGATATCCAGGAGCAGGAGCCTTTGGACGTGGCATCCGGAGAGTATCGGGCAGTGCTCCCTGCCCTCAGCAGGGCTTACGCCCAGGCCCTGCAGGACATCGCGACAGACAACGTCTCGCTTGCAGATTACTCCAGAGACCCGTCGGCGACTCCCTGCTGCGACGCGCGGCACGTGGCCTGTCGCTGCCGAGCCCCCGGGGCTCCCGCTGCCGCCCCGCACCCCCGCACGGAGAGGAGAGCCCCCCGGCTTTGTCTGTAGGCAAATAATGGCTCAGGCTGCTCCTTCCCCCCGCTCTGGTTTGTTGTTCCTGGAGGCTCTGGGCTGGATGTTGGCCACGGAGGAGAGGGAGGGAGGCTGCGGTCCCTGAGGGGGGGAGTTGTGGGTCTGGGTGAGCACACGGAGGGTCCCCTCTGCTGCGGAGAGGGACCATCATCCCGGCAGAGCAGGGCACTGGTCCCTCTGGGTACACGGAGGGAGACAGGTTTTTTTTTGTAGGGCTCTCTAGCTGAGAAAAAGCCAGCTCTTGGATTAAAACCACCTTCCGTGAGAGCTGGCTTTGGGAGAGGATTCCTCTGGGAAAAGTGCTTGGCTTCCCTCTGAAACGAACTCCCCAGGAGCGGGCCGGAGGCAGCACAAGACGAGGGGAGGATGGGGCAGGAGCCTCTCAGCAAACGTCCCTCTGGTGCTGACACCCTGGATGTTTGCGGCTGCAGAGAGAAAATTCCCGGCTGGAATGAAGTGAGTGCTCTGGGAAATGGAGCACCTGCCCCGCCAGGTTTATTAACGGGCTTGTGTTAATGACCCAGCTGCCTGTGGAAGAAGGAGGGTGCTGGGCTCTCCCCGGCTGCTGCCCCCCTCGGGGACAGGATGCTCACGTTGCCCCGAGGAACTGGGATGGCTGCTCCTCGTCACCTCTGCACGGAAACACCCACCGTGTAACCGAATTTATTTGTGGGGAGGTCAGGAGAGGTCCCTGCCCCGAGGCCTCCCAGCAGATCAGGGCTCCAGAGGAGCTGCTCCCCTGGTCCCAGTGTGACGCCCAGGAGGCAGACGGGGTGAAACAGCTCTTGTGGGGCCATTTCTGAGCAGATGCAAAGGCAAAGGCAAAACTGAAGCTGCAACCGAAACTTAGAAACCACCGGGATTTCTCAGCAGCTGGGGGAGGGTTCTCTGAACCAATTTTGGACCCCGATTTACGCACCCAGCTCTGTCTTTGGACTTGTGTGAATGTGGGCAGGTGGACGCAGCCGTCCTCGCCCCGGCCCCCCCAGACCCACCCTCCCGCTCCCAACACTTAATCAAGGCTGACATCTTTAGGGCCCCACAAAGCACAGCAGGAGCACGGGCATCGTCTGCCAGGGACAGGCCGCGACTTTATTCTGTCTTCAAACATAGCAAATGGCATCTCCTCTAATATCACTGCAAAAATACTTTGCCTGGGTAAAATAGTATGTATATACTGTACAAAGACATAAGTTTAATAGATCTTCCTATAAGTACATTTATACACATAAAACAGCATAAATTAGAAAAGGGACAAACGGGTATATAAAATTCTGGTTACGTACAAATCTGCTTAAATTAGCATTTACATTGTGGTTCTAACATGTAGTCTGTTAAATACAGCGATGTGCATACAGTACATTGACACCCCCCCCACGGACTAAAACACGGGGCCAGCGGGGCCAGCTACTCACGGAAACAAACAAACCGCAGGAAAAAGCAGTTGCCCCCCTTGGATTTTTTTTTTTTTTTTTCCTCATCTCGGGGACTCACAAATCTTGTTCTTCGAAATTCCCGGCTTTTCCAAAGCACTTCCCAGCAGCTGTCCTTAGCGCGGATGTTTGCTTCTCATCAGGACCTCTTGGCTTTGCCCGGCTGACCTCCACGGCACAAGATTATCTACCAAAATCAAAACAGAAGGGCCTTACTTTTCCCAGCAACAGGGTGTGTTTCAAGTTGGTTTTTACACAGATGGGAAGAGAAGGGGGGAGGGATGTCCCGCAGTGTTTTACTTTCCATTCAAAGGCAGATTTGCGAGCGCTTTATTTATTTACTTTCCCCCTCCCCAAATTTACAGTCCTGGGAACAGGAACCATCTGGCCGGGTGATAAGGGTGTCTCGCCTCAAGCTGGGGGGTAACCGAGGTCCGCTTCCGCTTCTCTCGCTAAGTCCTCCCAAAAAGTCCCGCTCCCGGCATGGCGGGAGGGGAAAGGTGTGTGTCGTGTCTCTCCGGGGGCTCCAGAGTTCAACACCTACATGACAGACGGGGTTAGGCGAGGGGAAGCGTAGCCTGAGTCTCAGCAAAGCCTGGGGGTGACAGAGGAAAGCAGGCGCAGAGAAGAACAGGCAGCAGCGAGGACCCTCAACCACGTCACATCAGCCCCTCGTGCCATGGGAGGAGGCTGGAGACCCTGGGGTAAGAGGAGCATCTCCTTCTGCGGACCCCAACCACGAGCCAAGGGACACGGCTCCCCTTCCTCAGCTCCAGCCTTCTCAGGCGGGACCTGCACCTCCCAGTCCTGGCTGCCGGAGAGTCTGTGCCAGCTCCCCCTCCCGGGATCTGTCTCTCCATGGGCTTCAGGACCATCACCTGCTTGGTTTTGAGGCTCAAGCATGTTCCACGTTTCCCAAGGGACCTCAGATAATGTGCTGATAAACTGGGCTTAATCCTGAAAGCCCCAGCTGCTCAAAATGCCCATCTGAGCTGCCATGAGGAAGAAACCGGTCAGGTTCTGCCAAACTTGCTCATCCCCCATGAAACACCATTACTAGCAGAGCTCCACTGCAAAATCTACGGCATTTCCTTCGCTAACAGCCAGCTATTAAAAAAAAATAAATCACTTCAAATCCATAGTGCCACATATTCACACAACAGAGGGAGTGAAGCACCAGCCAGCAAACAGCGAGGAGGAACCTCGGCAAATACTGGTACCGCGGAGCCGAAGGTGCACCTGCAGCCTGGTGGCTTGGAATGAGATCTGTGGTTTGGAGCAGCGGGGACACGTGTGGACCCTGGGCTGGGGCACGGATCTCTGCACCCTGCCAGGGTGGGGACATCGTGCTGTGGAGGGTGGCCGTGGTGCTTCTGCCCGTCCCCCCAGGGAGAGGCAGGAGCCACGGGCACGCACGGGCAGCAGCATCCTTCGGCAGCACAGGCAGGCTGCCCAAACAGCTTTGGAGTTAGTCAAAAATTGATATTGACATGAAAGAGATGTTTCTACAGACTGCGTATCGGTGATGGGAAGCAGTCTTTGAAGAGCTGGCCGCTGTCTGCAATCCGGCCTGGCTTAATGAAATGGCTCAATGGCTCTCCTGACAAAGCCTTCACATCAGTTCTGGTCCCAAAGTCGACAACCTCCAGCCTTCAGACAAATGCAGGACGGATCATGTTTGCCTGGAAAAGCACCGAGCAATCTGCTGGAAGAAATCACCTGAATCCCAGAAGTTTTAAGAAGATCCGCTGGTTGCGTTCCCCAGGTCCACACAGGCTTGCTGGGTCCTGTGGGATTTCTTTTGTCAAACCTCACAGCCCTACCCAAAAACTGCTCTGACCATGCCCTGGTGGGGAGAGCCACTGCAGCAGCTCCCCAGAGTGGAGCCTGGCCTGAAGCACACCCCCCGCAACGGCCCCCAACACCGCTGGAAACCTCACCGACACCCAGAAACCCGGAGGAAGGCGGCAGCCGCTCGGCAGGTAAGCGGAAAACAGCTGCGATCACAACCACCCGCAGCCAGAGCGGGGTTTGCTCTTCCCATCCCGCAAAGCACCCCGCGCAGCAGCCTCCTCTCCAGCTCGGCACCTTCTCCTCACCCCAGGCCTTCTCCTGCCGTCCATCTCAACACCCGAGAACTTCCTGCGTAAGAGCAACAGTGGCCCTGAAAGCGCTTCATCCACCCCATCAATGCAAGCAAGAGACGGAACTGAACTTGTTTAACCTCCTGCCGTGGGACCCTTCAACAGTCCTGGCACAATCAGCAGCAACATCCACATTCGCTCTTGCCGAGGCCACTTTTTATGAGCCCTTCTTGAGCTTCTCTCCTCTGATCTGTCCCTCCTTCTGCTTAATGAAGAGGCAGTTTTCGACAATCAGCCACAGATTTTACGTTAGACTGAAGCTGCTTTTCCTCGCTCTTAACAGCTGAGCCTCTGAAGTCTTGCTCGAGGTCAGGGGAAGGCAAGATGTTTCAAAATGGAGAGGAACTGCTGGGTCTGAGCACTGCTGCTTCTCCAAAAGTATGTCTAAGTTCAAAGCCGCACTCGTGGCGTGGGCTGCGGGTGAATATTCCATTTTGTCACAAGTTTTGAGGTTTTTAAATGTCTTTTTGTTGCACACTGGAAAACAAACAAAACCCTTCCCATGTTTCCGCAAAGCAGAACGCTGTCAAAACATTTTTGTTGGATAAAGTCAGGTTTTCTCTCCTTCCTTCTCTGCACAGAAGTGACCGATGCCTGAAAGCCCCCCCCGGCCCCGTTGGCACGTCATCGAGACCGAACATCTCAGCACTGAGCACAAACAAGGCAGTTGAGTGAAATTCAGAGCATCAAAACATCCCGACCAAGTCTCGGGACGCAGCGGGAGCCAGCGCCGCCTTAGCTGGCAGACCAGATGCAAAACACATTCCCCTCCCCAACAGAGGGGCAAACCCCAGGCAGAGACTGGCTCTGGAAGCTCCAGTTCCTAAAGCCACCCTATCAGGGAGTATTTTAGGAAAGCGCCTTCCCTCCCACACCACCTCCTCCCCAACGTTACACATGTGAGATACTCGGGCAGGTTCATTACAGCACAGGATTTTGAGAGATCAAAGTTGGTTTAATGAAGCGCCCGCTGTTGTACAGCAGGGATTCGGGGCTGCTTTTCTACGGCACAGCCCCGGCAGGGAGGCTCCAGCAGCAGCCTGGCTCCTGCTGGCTGGCATCTGCTCGTCCCCAGAGCACACGGCCCAGAGCAGGTTCAGCAGAAGGAAGCAAATAATTTCTCTCTGGCCCTGCTGCTCCCCCCACGGACCTGGGCCACCGGCTTCTTCGTGGCCACATGATTCTGACCAAAGGAGGGGACATTTTAAATACCCTTTTTAGATAATGGAGAAGGACAACGAGAAAACTCTTGTTCTCAGGTTGTGTTCCAGGTGACAAAAGAGAATCGGTCTGAGGTTTACGCAACTCGAGCTGGATCTCGGCAGCGTTGTTTCAAAGGGAGTCAAGAGCTGGTCACCTTTTATCTAAGTAACACTTTGCATCAGTTACTAGGAAAGTGCCTCTCGGAGGTCAGGCCCAGCACATGGACAAACCCTGGGATCCCGATAAAGCTCTTACTTTCTCCTTCCCTGGCAAAGCTCCAGCAGCAGGATATGTGAAAACGGAGCAAGGGATTCAAAAGTCTGCCAAGTCTACAGCTTGAAATCTACGACAGCATTCTGCTGTGTTAGTGCATTACTCTCAGGAAGACACCGCTGGTCACAACCAGGTCATAGCACGGTACCAATGTCTGTCCGTTTAGGGGTTCGAAACTTAACACAATAAATGTAATAGGAAAAGGAGCCGGAGAGACACTGCCAGGCTTAAGTTAGACTTTAAAAAGCCAGTATCTTCTTCCAACAGTAACTGAGGAAGTGCCGTATAAGAATCATAAAACGGTTTAAAACATTGTTATTCCTTTCATCTTTGTAATCAGAAAGGAGTTTCCTTTTCAGTTAGCTTGGAAATGAAGAGACTGGTGAGGTTCAGGTATGACCCAGTTGCATTCCATGAGCTAACACGACCGACTGGAAATGCAACTGGGAGTATTAAGTTTTTATTTCTAGATGATGGTACTGTTCAAATTAAAACTATTCCTGGTAATACTAGAAATCTGTGCAAGGCACAAAGGTTAGATCTGGATCTGAACGTCATTCTGTGTCTGCACTTCATTCAACACGTTTGTGCAGATCCATCTCTAATTCCTAGGTTTGATCATCTTTGCCCCATCCCCAGCTGCCATTTAGTGGGGTGTAATTTTCCTGGCACTGTCCCTATAACTTAATTAGTTATTTCAGGGTTCACAGTGAACTGGGACAAGGTGGGGGCAAACAGTATCTCTTCTATAAGAGGTTAATACTTTCTTCTTAGCCTGAGGGCTGAATTGCAGTTTTAGGGGTCCCGAATGCTCACAGGAGGAAACTCATTCTCGTCATCGAGACACACTGGTCCAGTTGCAAACTCATGCTCTGGGATAACCTCTCCTCGCAGGGCACCACCGTCCTCTGAATAACCTGTCCAAGTGAAGATACAAAACATTAGGGATAAATGGATGGGAGGAGGCTGGAAACACACAGCAGAGACGCTATTTTATCACCTTTTTAGCACAGAGCTGCTTTCTCTGGCTTTTTGGCAGAGCTCTGGGGTGCTGAGAAAGGTATCCCCGTTGACATGACAGATCAGGGAAGGGACTACATGGCTACAGGGGGTACATGGCTCCTGCGGCAGAAGCTTTCCTCCCCCCACCATGACTGTAAGCACCAATTTCAGAATAATATCCACATTGTATGCAGACCTTTAGAGTCGGTATTATAATGACAGTCACCCAGTCCCCTGCAACAACTTAGTGCTGGCTTCGTTAGGGTAAGGTCTAACAGGTTCAGGACGATCTGTAGCAATCTTGCCACAAAAATAGTGCGATCTGTCTTCTACACCCACAGGTTCAATGCCTGGAAACCAGGAGTTTCTGTTTAACAAACTGTGGAGCTGGGATGTGAGCCCATCTGCAGTGCAGCTCTGCACGAGGAGGAGAAGCACCGGCCAGGGCTTCCCGGGCAGCAGGGGATGAACCGGGTGAGCTCCAGAGAGTCCTGCTGCCCCGGTCTGCATCGCACAAGGGGCGTTTCTGGCTGAACCCTCGGAAGCTGGGAGACTCCGCGTTGCCCCAGGTGGCTTTCTTGCTCCTGCCCGAGGAAGGGCAGAGGCGACACTTACCTGGCATGGTGGAAGTTGAAGGCACTGTACTTTGTCTGGCTACAGTTGCTGCGTAAGATTGAGGTAATGGAGGCCGAAGGTCATTTTCTTTGTTCTCCTCCGTCTTTCCTGAGCCAAGCAGACTACTCGAACAGGAGCAAGAGAGGGGAGAAGAGTTAGTTCTGATCCCAACCGTTCCTCCCCCAGCACCAGCTAAGACAAGCGTCAACATCTCCTCGAAGCACATCACCCACCCGCATCACCACATGCAGCCCCAGCAGCGCTGCGGGAGGAGAGCATTGTGCTCTACGAGTAAAGCAGGGGGGGAAGCAGAAGATAGGGACAGCACCACTTCGGCTGGAGGACAATGCTGGCATGAGAATAGAAGGGAACAGAGTGACCACAAAAGCTTTAGGTTACAAAAGCAAACAGTGTTTCTAATCACAGAGGGGGCTCCAAAGGGCTTCCAACAGGAGCGGACTAGATGGGAAAAGCAGCCCTGGCTAGTTTAGGATGGAGTTTGTGCAGAGATACAGTATGATGTAACGTAACTCATGACCCAAGGGCCCTTTTCAGTCCTCTGATGCTCAGAGGAACCCACGTAGGAAGCTGTGGAGGGCTGCTTCGGGCCGGCGTCTGCGGTGTCCGAGGGCGGCCGGAGCACGCTGGACAGCGCAGCTTTGAAGTGCCGGAGTTTTGTGGCTTTTCCAAAAAACTGCTGGCATTTTCCTGGCTGGCGGCCACCTCCCGGCTTCCAGCACATGTTACATCGCACCCCACCCCAAAGGCTTCACATCTGGAGCCAAGTAGCCCAGATCTGTGTTTGTGTGTGTGTGTGTAGGGGGGGTTACGTGCTTAATCAAATTTGCACACAAGCTGAACAGCAGCACGGAAGGCTCTGCCGTGGCAGAGCGTGCCTGCAGGCGTCTATCTAGGGGAGGTTTGTTTACGGAAGCTCCCGGCGTCACTTCACACCATCCCACCCCCGAAATCACCTCGCCAGCACCCACTCATCCCTGGAGAAGGTGGTCTGCTCTCCTGCCACCATGGTGGTCAGCGCTCTGCTGCTGGAGGCATCTCCAGACGCCTGCCCACCTCTGCTGAGATGTCCCACAGCTGCCTAGGGATTGCAGATGTCCCTGGTTTCTTCTGCAAGGAGCCCCATGTCCCTGCCTGCTGACGTGGTTCCCACCCACGTCTGTCGGATCAGGCAGCTCAAATCACAAAGTCAGTTCTAATGTTTTGCTCCTACAGCTCAATTTTGTGCTTTCAGGTGAAATTTCCCTTAATTTTTCAGAAGATCAGCCTCTGGAGGTATAGTTACCTGTGTTTCTTAATTAAGACACACTCCCCTCCATCTTGCGGGTCCAAGTTATAGATATAGAGATGTCCATCTGACGTAGTCACCAACAGTCGAGGCAGCTTCTGAATCCTACAGAGAAAAGCATCATGAGGCCCAACCCATCTGCGCTGGCCCAGAGATACGGCACGCACCAGCGCTGCCTGCTCTGCAGCCACGGGTGCAAGATAAGGGCCCACAGTGTGGGTGTTCTGCAGAGATAGCCGTGTCTGCTCAGGGGCTGGCGTGGCAGAGGGGACGCAGATGTCAATACGTACGTGGAAAGGGCGCAGATGTTCCTTTGTCCGGAGATGTTCAGGCGGACAGTGGCAAAGGCTCGATCCTGGTTCATCATGCCCGATACCTGAGCAGGGAGGTAGTTGGTAGCAGCCTGGAACATCTTTCCCATGTAACCGCTCCAGGTTGGAGGCTCTTCTGGCCGGCTGAGGGGGTCACAAAGCAGCTTCAGTGGGGCTACCGCAACCAGCCGTGGCAAAACACATCAGGAACAGCCAAAATGATCCTCATCTCAGATACGCAAAGGATTTGGAGCACCTGCACACATTGTGCACCAGCCTAGCGGGATACAGGGGAAGGGGGCAGGGGACAGTGGCAGCTAATAAACCCTGAGTAGGCCTGGAGAGGCTGACAGCAGGGATGCTTATCCAGGGAGTGAATCCCGCAGGACACAAAGCCAAAGAGATGGTGTGCGGCTGGTATTGCTCACAGGGAGTGCGTGGGGAGGAAATGGAAGCCAGCTGCATAAAGGCAGACGTCTGAGGCGGAGACATCCCTGGGGCAGGCAGGTTAACCCAGGCTCACCCCTCACCTGTCAGTCAGATGCTCCAGTTTAAAGATGTGCACCGTCTCCGTGTTGCTGGAAGCACAGAGGAACTGGGAATCCATGCTGAACACAAGAGAGCTGATGTTCACATACCTGGGGCCAAACACAGACAGGACTGGTCACTCCGTGGCATAGTGTTCAAGGGGAATTGCTAAGTTTTGCTCACAGACCCACACATGCCGAGGAGCACCCTGCCTGGCTGCTGCCGAACCCGTGGGCCAACTGACGAGCGTTTCCCTCATCCCTTTGCTCGGCACAGCTCGGGGTAACCTCCAGTTAGTGACAAACAGCCAGGGAGGTGGAAATGTCCTTGCTGACAGGACTGCGGAGTGAACATCTGTGCCAGCCTCGCTACAGCAGCTAAAGCTTCCGTACTGCAAAGGCCAGGGAGGACATCCAAAGTGCGAATGACTTGCAGATTCAAAACACCTCCTTTGAGAGGGCAAGAGTTGGGCTGGTAACTTTGGGGACTTCATTATTTCAAGTAAGAAACAAGGAAGGACAGAGCAAATGGAGAGAGTCTACCTCTGTTCTCTGCAATCGCCCTGTTCTGTGACACACTGAATTGAATCACTAAACTTGCCGGAGGCAGCTGGGCGCAGCGTGGCTGTCTGGCACAATGACATTTCTATCTCATACGCTCGCTCTTGTTTGCTTTCTGCAAAAGATGCCAAAGCCACCAGGATCTGACGTTGCCCTGTCCCTGTGTTTACACTTCTGCTCCGGGAGCCCTCTGTGTACTTGTCACCGACAGAAGAATGAGCTGACCTTTTCATCCCTCGCCGGAATTCATAGAGCTTTTGCCCACCAGGAATGGAAAATACACGAATGACTGTGCCCTGCAAAAAACACAAATGGATTTTTTGATCATGCAGGAGCAGGGCAAAGAGTGGAAGCCCTTTCCCTGACACACCCAGGAAAGTCAGGACGTGGCAAAGGCCCCTCCTGTTTGCCAGCCAGGGTCAATCTGAACCCGATACACTGGCTTCTTACAAGTCAGTGTCCTTTTGGTGCCCCTCCTCTGTTGGCTGTGTTTAAGAACGGGCAGCTCAGAGGTCATGCTCTCCATGGGACCCCCCCTGCCAGCCGTGGGCAGAGAGCACAGGCGGCAGGGAGGGTTCTCGCAGCCACACTCACTCACTTTTTCGGAAGCATGTGCCAACTTTGAGCCGGTGGAGTTGAAGGCGAGAGCAGCCAGAGGCCCATCATGGGCAGGAATCGAGCAGGCTGTTTTCTGTAGGGCAGAAGGTGATGTGAGTGCAAAGAGACACGTTGCTCCTTGAACTGCGTAAGGGCAGGGTGTTCCCCGCCTCGCACCCTATCCAGGCCTGCCGATAGGGATTCATGGCATCCTACCACACTTACGCTATCCCTTCAGCATCCTCAGCATTTCTTATCTTTGCCCTGCCTTGAGCTCACTCTCCACCTACTAGGTCCACTGTGATTACAGAAAGCTCCTTTCAGGGGCGGAGGTCCTCAGCTCTCCACCTCTCCAGGCTGTGGGATCGCTGTCTCTGAAGCCTGGCATTTCTTTTGTGCAGAGACAGAGCCGGCCTCCCTGCAGTTTGCTCAGTTCTACAGCAAATCCTGCTGCAGCGACACCACCCTGATGCCTGCGGGGAGCCCAGGCCCTCACTAGTACCTCTCACAGCAGCAGCGTGTTTTCCCCTTGTGCTCTGCTCCTCCCCTGCTGCAGATCCTCGGCTCCCGCTGCACGTAGAGAGCAACAGCCTTATGTAATCCAAAGCCCTGGCATAAACAGCAGATAATCATGACCCTGCTTCCAGCCAGGGACAGATTTCCTGATGGGGCTTTGGACACCTCAGCCTCTCCGTGACTCCAGGTCCGGCATCCCTTCCTGCCTGCAGTACGGCAAAGCAGCTGCTCCAGGTCCTGCACTGTGGCTGGAGCAGCCCCGACCCTTCCTGAGCCACCCTGGTCGCACCAATCCCACGGGATATGCTGCTGAACGCCCTAGAAGAACCCCCTATAGGAACCCCTGGGTCAGTCTGGCAGCAGCCCTCAGGCTGTGGAGTAATGGGTCACGTTCTCCCACACTGGGAGACGGATGTCCCCATCTCAAAGAGGCAGCTTCGCATGGCATCCAAGCAAGGGGGATGGGGAACGTGCCTGCCCCGGGCAATGCCCTCACAGTCTGCTCGGGGGAGTGTATTTATTCATCCTTCCCAAAGGCCCCGTTGGCTTTGCTGTAGCTCTGTTTGTTTTCAGTCCCTGCCGGTATCCAAAGGGGCGAGCTTCGCACTTACCAAAGTATTTCCGTCGTAAAGCGCGATCTCTCCGCTGGTTGCGCTGCCGGGATAAGCCAAGTAGGAGTTGGCGTGGTTGATCGAGAGAGCGCACAGACCTGGCAAGGCAAGAAGGACACAGCTGAGGTTGTTTGCTGGTGGAGGACAGAAAGCAGAGCCGCAGCCATGGACACCGCAGGGGGTTCAGGCTCTGTCTCATTTTGGGGCAGTGTCCGGCACCGGGCGCACGCCGGCTGTGTGCTGGCGATGCCTCGGCCATGGGGCCACCTGCTGGTACGGGACAGTACGGCTCCCTTCTCCCGGCCACCCTCCTCCCCAAACCCTGCTCAGAAGGAGCCCCAGTCCTGCTTTTGGGCGCGCGCTTGGCTTCTCCCCCTTAATCGTCTCCTTTGGGAAGCCAAGAATAGGCGCATGAAACACAGCAAGGGACATCTTGGTCTCAGGGCTAACAGGACTCCTGTCCAGGCACACCTGGGCACCTCCAGATGTGCACGGGGTGTAGGCGCTGGGTCAGAAGCTCAGACGAGCAGCGCAGTGTGGACACAGCCCCAATATGAAGCCTGGCACGTGAAGGCTGGCACGGCAAGGCTGGGGCTGGGCAGCACCGTTTCCTTTTTCTCTGAATGGAAAAGGGAAGCTGAGAAAGACAAAGGAAACGCCACGGTTGTGCAGGGAGTTTCCGGCTTGAACCTAGCTAAATTTTAACCACGGGGAGAATTCTTCAGCCATCTGTTTTTATGCCAACATGAGCATTTGAGCAGGAATTACGTGATGAGACAGGGATGGATGGATATTTTCATCCGCTTGTCCCCCAGGTGACCTCGGAAAAGAGCATCTCTTCCTGCCTCTCATTTCTGCCGCTGGCGGGGGACCCATCCCGGTGAGTCCTGTCACATACAGAAACGGGTCTCAGTTGCCTCCTGCACCACGTCCGCGGGCTCACAGTCCTCCCAGAGCCAACCCAAGGCTTCAGCGTGACCTGAGCTTCCTGGCCCCCGCCGGGGGGTCCCATCTAGTCCCCCACGGGGAGGAAGCCGTGGGGTTAAAGGCTGCCGGGGATGCTGCCAGGCTCCCCAAACAGGACGCTCGCACGCGTGCACGTATACGCACGGACGTGCGCACACATGCCATGCAACCCGTCCTGTCAGGACACGGCCCTGGCCCGGGCCCAGCAGCAGGGAAGGATCGGCTGAAGCTCTCATTTTAGGTCATTGTTTACAACTAAACAAAGAGACCGTGGCAGAGCCAGGAGCTGCAGGATCGGCCAGGGGGCCCTGGGGATCCACTCCCTATCAATCAGAGGCATTTACATCATGCCAGGGACGGCACGCACCGGGGAGAAGAGGCTCCGCAGCAAAGTGCAGGCAATTAAAAGGCAGCTAAAGAGGGAGGGGTAGGAGACAGGCAGCGATCGCCCACAGACTTCGGTCGTGATGAGCAAGGGTGTCTTTTCAGGATGGTCTCCCCCGAGCCCAGGCAGCATGGGGGGGATCAGTGCAGCCCCTTCACTTAAGTGGAGGATCTAGAGAATGCTCGAATTAAAACAAAGCAAGCTCTGAGCGGCTGGTGTGAGTCACCCGCTCCCTCTGCTCCGCGCCTGGCCGGGAGAGGCGGCCGGGAAACTGGGCCAGGGGAAAACACAGATGTGAGTGTACTGGGCTGACCTCAGGGAAGCGCAAAGAACAAGGATCACAAGGGACACGGGCAGCCTTTGAAGATGCTCCTCTGCTCTTGGCAGCCCCACAGCCCCGAGGGTTGGTGCATGAAGTGGTGGGCTCAGGAGGGAGGAGGCAGGCTGGTGCTGCTCAGCATGGCACCCCAGGGAATGTCACGTCACAGGTGGCTTCCTCGAGCACCATGGAAAAAAAGCTACCGCATCCAAGAAGCCTGGCCTTGCCCCCAAGCCAGCAGGTCCAGAGGGATCTGGGGTTTGGAGGGAACCACGTGAGGTGGTTTCCAAAGCTGCAGTCACCCCCGAGATGTGCCCTTATGGCATGGACATCAGCGTGAGCACTGCAACCTCCTCAGTGCAAATCCTGCCCCTGACATGAGCCACATGGAATCACAGAATCACAGAGTATCTCAAGTTGGAAGGGACCCATAAGGATGAAAAACAACATGTCTGAGCACACATGAAACACATCAGGCTCACCCACTGTGGGCATTTTCCTCTCCTGCGTGGAGGAGGCTGGACCGGGAGCCAGGTCCTGGCCAGGAACAGCCAGGGATCTCACTGCAACTGGCAGCAAATCCCAGTCCTCACCGTGCTGGTGTTACTGTGCCCATGGTTCATAATTTGCAGCGTGATCTCACACCCCATCACCACAGATCCCTGCTCTGAAAAGGGTTGTCCAAAGAGCGGTGAGGCTGAACTGCCTCGACCTCCTGGACACACTGTCCTCGAGGTCAGGCTTGGGACCAAAGCAGATGGTCCGGGGACAAAGGGAGCACGCGTGGCACAGTGCTTGCCACTCAGCCCATTTCAACACAGCTGCTGTGATAAAAGGGCTTTAAAAAATTGAGCCCGTATGAAGCCCTGTGATCTGCAGCAGCCTAGTCCTGTCCCGGGGAGCACTGATTGCTGTTGCTCTTAAAGCCGATCGTTCAGCCCCACTGCAGAACAGCTCCAGCCCTGGGTATCCCTGCCCTTCCTGCCGCTGGTGGCCTTTCTCGGGAAGGTTTTAAACTTTAATTATATTTGCAGTATTTAGTATGTTTAATCCACATGGAGAGGCCATCTGTTGAGACCTGAAGTAGGTCAGGGGAGCTGCCGGAACAGCGTCCCTTGAAAGCCCAGAAGGCAGGCATGAGCCCATCAGCAACTTCCCGATTAACCACCCGTGAAACGATGCTGCAGCCTGCGACCGAGCGGGACGTGGCAGCGACACACGGCAGCGCTGCTGCTGGCACTCAGCCAACTTTCCCTATCCACTGCTAAAAATAGCTCCTCTCCCATGAGCAGGAAAGCCGGATTCACCCTCCGCTGCACAGAGAGGATCCGTTCTGCAGCCACCTGCCCTGCCCCTGAGGTTTGCAGCATGTATGGAATAATATCAGGTGGCAGCCCCGGCTCCTGGGAACTCCCTGGCAGGGAACTGGTGCTGTGCCTGGCTGCGTTTTCAGCCCTGGATGATCCTCACGGTGCTATTTGCTTTGGGAGCTCACCCCAAGCCCGTAAGTAATCACAGCTTTCTACCTGCATGTCCATGGCCAAAAGAGAAGCTGGGTTAACCCCAGGTCTGCAGGGAGTGCCCAGCTCCTCAGCACGGCCTCACATCGCAGAGCTGACTCACGCCGGCAGCGTGGGGAAGCAGGGGCTCCTTTGTCCGGAGAGAAGAAACACCGCTGGACACAGGGCACGGTGAAGGAAGGGCAGGGAGCCCTGGAGGGAGAGTTTCAAGCTGTCCTACATGTGGAGGGAAACCTGCAGTCCTGGCCTGTCTTACAGCTTTCCACTTGTGAAAGAGAATCAAGGCAGAGTGCAGGAAGCTGGGAGCTGTGCAGACATCCCGCATGAGGACAGCAAGGGTCGGAACCTGGGAGGTGAAGTCAAACCACGCTGACCATCTCTGCTCTCCCGTCATGCCTTTGCTCAGCACAGAGCAGGGTTTCCGCTCTCCTGAGCCCGACTGACTGCCTTCATGCATTTCTGGCTCCCAGATGTTAAATTAGGACACACAAGCCAAGGCTGGTTTAAATTCTAACGTGTGTTGCATTGTGGCTTTACACAGCTCCTGCAGAGTTGATCTCTCCCTTTCACACCATTCTCCCACGCTTACCTGTTGTATTTGGAGGCGTATCCAGAATAGTCTTCAAAAGCTTCATGTCCTTAATGTTATGGATGTAAATTGACTCCTCCAGGCAAACAACCAGCCTCTGCAAAGACACAAGGGACATGCACAGAACCTCACCAGCACAGGCACGGTGCCTCTGCCCGCTGCTCCCGCGGTTCACACACCAAATCTTCACTGTCAGTAAAACTCAACAGGGATTTCACACGCACTGAAATGTAACAGAAACGTGATCTCTTCTGCTTCTCCATGCCCTCTCACTGGACAATCTTTGGTTCTGTATGACTCTGCTTTGGGTGCCTGGTCTCACTTTAGAAAGCAGCTAAAACACCATGACTTCTCCTCTGCTTGTCTCACAGCTCATCTTCCACAGCCCCAGATCCCGGGAACAGGAAGACACATCAGGATTATACCCTCGCCATGGGGCTTTGATTGCCATCCATTCCTACCCCAAATTCTCTCTGCAGGTCTTTTCATAGCAAATTAGTTTTTTATCACGAAGACCAGGCAGCAGAGAGGCTGCCAGTCCTGCTTGTCAGGATGCCTACAGCTGGGAATACATGCCCCTTGCCCGGAGTTCTTCCCTGATTTGGGAGCAAATATTTAGGTGATGGGCCTCCTACTGCTGCTAAACCTAATGCCTCTGTTCAGCAAATTAATGTTTCTTTTACCATTTTGCATCAGCAGGGAAGAGTCTGCTTTATGTGCCCTGAGCTGTGCAGCACCATTGCATAAAAACGGGGCCAGGAAACATTTGTTCAGGGAGAGTCACCGTGTTTAGTGTTTCACACAGAGTATTTATACCACCTCGGCAGATGGGCAGGGCATTTCCAAGTTCACGTGCTTGTACCTCTTCTACTGAACTCCTCAGGAACACCCACCTGCCCACCCAGCCAGGGGCAGCTGCGAAGAGAGGAGCAGCCAAGCGCTGCAGAGGAAAGGCAGAGAAGAAGCAGGAGGCCTAGCGCTGTAACCTTTGCACTGGGCCACCATCTCCGTCACCTCTCAGCTTTGTGTCTCAGCTTGGCCCAGATCTCTGTGTGTTACCACGGAGGCATTTTGCACAGAGGCTTTTTTTTTTGGGATGGAGCTTTGGATCTGGCTGAAGGGTTGTGCTTTCTAAGTCCAGTGAGTACATGATTCCACCTACATTAGTGCCAAGTGTTCGGAAGCACTGAAAACCTCCCAATAAAAATGTAGGGCCAGACTCCATCCAGGCTCCCGAAGCTGCAGCACCCAAATCCATGTACAGGAAGCCTCCACCTCTTTAGAAATGAGGCCACTTATTTAGTATCTAAATGTAGAGCTTAGTCACTAACTTGAAACACCCACATTAGAAAATCTTTGCCTTGCTCCACCATTACTCTCGGATCAAACTCTTTCCCACTTCTATTCCTGCTAACCACAGCATCTGGGGCTGTGTCAGAGCCATTCTGCGTTTCCAGGAAGACTTTGCCATTTCTACAGTAACAGCCATCAACTTGCTAGCAGAGACCATCAGAGGAATATTTATACAGCTGATTTCGGCAAAGCCACCATGTGTTTTCCCAGAACTGCAAAACGCGCTGCTATTGATGTACAGGTGAAGGGAGGTTTCCAGATGACAGCAAAGCAACAGCCAGAGCTGCAGCAAGGGACAAAATCCAGGAAAGTGATGGGGGTGGGAGGTGAACAGGCGCTGGAGGCCTGGACAAGCTCAGCAGGAGTTGGAAAGGGCTGGTGCTCTGCCTCCTGCCCTCCACGCAGCCCATGCTAACGTCAGTGCAAACCCTGCCGAGATGAGGAATGGGGTTTATCCTCGCTGTGCACACAGACAGAGCCTCACAGAGGCTGCCTGGGGTTGTGATGGTTACACAGGGTTCAAGGCACTGCGTCTTGTACAAAGTATTACTGCTCACCAGTATTTTTCTTTAGTACTTCAGTTAGACACTAATCAGGCTGGATAACTGAGTTGTGTGTCGAGGACTTAAACCTGCTGAGTACGGACACAGGCAGGGAAGAGCATCAAACCTCTCCAAAGAGCTCAGCAGGGTCTCAGCAGTGAATGAAAAGCCAGGGAGGCTGCAGGAGGGCTCCTCGTCGATCCCACAGCACAGCCTTATGCCCCACTTGGAGACAAATCACCATCTGCCTTAAGACACTTGAGAGATACGATGGAGCTCGGAACAAAGAATCTTCAAATCTCGCCAGGTTTGTCTGTGTTACGGCAGGAGGATGAGCTCAGCCCAGGATTTGAACCCAAGCTCATAAAGTGGCCAAGGAACGTGGGTGCAGAGCTGGGCCTACACATCACCTTCAGGCCATCTCCAGAGCAGCACGTGGGGAAAAGCCTGAACTTACTTTATTCTCACACTAATCTCCTAAAGCTGCTAAGCAGAACCTCCCTGTTTATTTTTATACCTATACATCTATCTGCAATTCAAAGGAAGTTCTTATTTTGCCAGCTCCATTGTAAGTTTAAGTGAAAAAAATCAATTTAGGACAGATTTAATTGTAGTACAGGAACTTCTGGTCAAACACAGCTTTACTGGAAACTCAACCCAGAGTTTCCTTACGGGAGAGCCTTACTGCAGGACTCACTGTTGCTAACTGAAGAGACGCTGATTATATACAATTACACAGACTGCTTATTTCTTCATTGTAAAATGTCCTCTGCTTCTTACGGCATATACTTTGAAAATAATTATGGACAAAAAGAAAAGATGATTTAAAATCCTCCAAAGGGCTCCAGGCTGCATGAGGCCGTGTCAGTTCAGAGAATAAATAACACTCTAAAAGCCTTCTTCCAAGCGGCATGAATGTTTTCTATACCTTTAAAAATAAACCAAGGCTGCTCGCAGTACTTGAGAAGCAGCCTTTCACCTCATCCACAGAGTTCAAGTTACTCCTGGGTTTTGTTACCAACTTTGAAGGTCTCATTTGCAACCAAGATGGCAGAGGTGGGCCTGAAGTCAGGATGTGGAATCCAAGGGGAGGGAGAAAGATGAAAAGGTATTTTTTTGGCAGAGCTGTGTGCTGAATAGGCAAGAAGGCAGACAACAAAAAGCCTTTGTGTAATCTCTACGAAAACAAGGACTTAGCTTCATTTCACTGAAGCAAACAGTGGGCAGATGATACCCACAGCCATCCTGCTCCTCTGTCAGAGCCACCAAGCCTGAAGTGGAGCCTGTAGGAGAGGACTGGGACCTGTCCCTCCAGTCTCAATTCACAGTCTCCCTGCAAACCTGCCCAGGCCACTGCTGCTCTGCCGGGCAGCGCGGTCCCAGCTGGAAAGTCAACACCAGCAAAAGCCAGAGTGGGATGACTCTGGCTCACCCCAGCCTCTTACCTGACGATTCAGCCGGATGGACAGTATGTTACTGGAATAACTGTAGTTGCAGATCTCTGTCCCTTTCTTGAAGTGGTAAACATTCATTTGCTGTGGCTTGGCATGACTGACCACAACCACAAGGCTGCTGGAGAACAGACGCTCCACGATGTAAACATCTGGGATTTCATCTGCACACAGAAGAGAAGCAAGACAGAGTCTTTAGACTGGCTTATGGTTGGTTTGACTGCAGCAACAAGGGACTCAACTCAAGAGGGAACCGGGTTGGAATGCTCAGTACGAAGGTGTTCTACACCTGCTTTTGTTAACAATTTCTCATACCTGGCACAAAGCATTTAGGTCAGAGCAGGAAGGGGTTAATGAACCTTCCCCTGAAGGCAGAATTTAAGTCAGCCCCTTCTGACAGTGCAGTTGTGCCTCTTCTGGGCAGGGCCCTCCAGCTGAAGCTAATCCCTGGGCCCTCCAGCTGCAGTTAATCCTTGGGAAGGGGTTATAAAAAGGAGGAGCTCACCCAGCTTGGTCAGGGGTTTTCCTGGAGGAAGTGAATAAGCCAGAGCTTGCTGAGGTAAGGAACAAGCTGTGTGTAATCCTGTTTATTTTGCATGGTGTCTGGTTTCCTTAAGGCAGGCTGACATGTTTAAGCTCTCCCTGTCACTGGGGTTGTGGTCTCTAGAGAGCTCTAGCATGGCTGTGGGGAACAGTGGTGGGGTATGTTTTGTAGAGACCATGTTTGGGGTCACTCCTCTTGTGCTGAGAAAGCACCATTACAATGGTCCTGGTAGACCTGTACCTAAATCATCAGGGACTATATCTTCTAGAGTAGGTAGCCCTGAATGGTGCTCAGTGCTTGGGCTGTGCTGTGTAGGAGGAATAAGGACTGCTCATGTCTCAGCACATCACTTCAAGTATGTCACCACCTGGGATCTGTTTCCCTCTGGCCTGGCAGGGGACAATCCAAACTCCTAAATACTTTTTAACATAAGTATAAATGTATGGCTTGCTGCTGTATAGCAGCTTAGTTACCCTGTGAGACAAAGAGGAAAGGAGCCTGGACACTGTTTCAGATAACGCAGCTATGTCTGGTTGCTGAGGGTCACTCTGTAGCCAGTGGAGAGGGACAAGTGTATCCTTAGTGCATCTCAGCTGAAGCAGTTCTGTTCCTGGCCTGAACCAGACTAGAGTACATGCTCCGTGAGCCCTGACTTGTTTTGGGCTGTTAATTGCTTGCTTGCTCCTCTGAATACAGCTAAGAGCTCAAAGCCTGCTGTGAATAACCTTCTTACATGGAAAACCTGTTAAAAACATCTTGCTTGTAAATACCGCATTGGACTAAGCCTGTGAGTTATCCAGCATCTGTGCTGGGAGCCTGCAGTCTCCCGTCCATGTATCTGAAACATGCTAGTGGTAAGCTACCTCTGAATGCTGGTTTGCAGGACAAACTGCTGCTGTCGGACTGACAGGAGTGAAAAAAGCTGGACTCTAAACTTGTGGGAGTCCTTCAGCTTTGTTAAACTACTGCTGACTGTTCAGAAGCTTCTCTAAGGCTGTAGCTCACTCTAAAGGCTGCTGTGCACAGGGCAATAACCGGAGCTGTTCCTCTCCTGATATGGGTACAGCAGAAAGAGATGCCATCTCTGCAACAGCAGTGGGTGGAATCACCCCCTTGAGGCAGATATTCCACTGCAGTGGAACAGAAGACTTACTGCTTTCATGGACCTGGTCCAGTTGCTCCACAGAACTTAAGGAGAAAAGCCTGTATCCAGTTGTGGTTCCAATTGCCAGGGAGCTGCGAAGACAAGACAAAACCCTGTTAGTTCAGATCTGAAGGCCTCCGAGCGAGAGTCCCTGCAGACAGGGGAAGCAGGTAGTTCCTGATACAGAGATCTGTGAAGGCACAACTTCAATTTCCACTCTCAATCTAAAGCGCATAAAGTAACAAACCCAAGAATCTGGCTTTCCATCGGAGGCTATTCCAGCCTACAGAAGGTGAGTATCCCTGTGGGACAGTGAACTATTAGCCGCTTGTGTTCCTGTGGCTGCTGAAGGAACAAATGGGCACATCTCTATCTGGGAAGCTGCAGATGGGACCCTTGGGACATGAGAAGGAGACCCTTTCCTAAGGCAGGAGCTCATCCATCCACAGTGACTTGTGAGGGCTGTGGCAGCTCTGCTCTAACGGCAGCAAGTCAGTGCCAAGCGCTGGCTCTGCTCGGTTCCAGATATAGTAAGGAGCAACATCTAGGTCTTAAATCAGCAGCCAGCTCGACTACCAACACACAGCGTTTGTGCTGGTGGCGGCGGCCAGCAGGTTTGCGTCAGCAGCACATCGCCACCCATCAAAGCACCCTTTGTTTAGACACAGCAAATGCAAAGCAGTGCTGCGAAGGTAAGGACACTTCCAGGTGTGGGGCTGCTATCTCTGATTCTTATCTTGTACTCCAGGATCTGGGCTGATCTCGGCTCTGGGCGACGACTGCCAGACACCGTGTGTGGCTCACTGCGTCGGGATGTTTGTTGTGCCACTTGGAAATGGTTCTCAAATGACTGGCTTTGAGGCAGGTAAGCCACAGGTTGGCAACGGCATAAGGGCCAGAGGCTCCAAGGAAACCCTCTGTTGTCTTGAGGCGGTGGTGGGCCCACGAGCCTGCGAGGGCTCTCGGCACGGAGCCCGGGGCAACTGCCACCTCCGGAGTGGCCACGGATCAGCAGACAAAGCCCTCGCAGACAGTCGCTTCTCTGACCACCCGAAAATGCTTCCCAAACTGCTGGGGAGGTAAAACCGGGTGATTCCTCTTGACTCTGTCACCCCGGAGGCCTCACCTGGGGGTTCGGGTGTCGACCCCGGCCCAGCTGACCCTGAGCGGGGCCCTGCGGGGCCGGGGACCCCCCCGGGGCCGGCCCGAGGATGGGGAAGAGCCTCGCCCAGGGCCGCACGGAGCAGGATCCACGGCGGGGGGCGGGTGCCCCTGTAGGCCCAGCAGACCCCGTGGGGCCTGCCCCGCTCCGGGCCCTCATGCCCGGTAGGG
>VXAK01003208.1:97790-140407 GCA_013399435.1 Arenaria interpres
CCCCCCCGCCGCCCCGGCGCTCCTGAGCACGGGGCCGTCTCCTGCCTGTGGTCTGTGCAGCTGCCTCCTGGGGGGTCAAATCTAGCAGGAGAAAATAGAAAGGAAAAACACCCCCCCGCGGCAGGGGCTGCAGGAGTCGGGGCGAGGAGGGCACGGGGGCAGAGACGGGGGGGCCGAGCTGCCACCCCCCTCCTTGGGTGAGTAATCCTCATGTGAGCGCTGAAGTCACTGGCCCTGGATCACTTGCTGCGCGCACCGCAGGGCTTCTGGAGAAAGAGCCGCACGCAATAGCATCTCCATGAGGCAGATCCACACGGATCCGCCCGGGTGAATCCCCTCGGTGAACCCCTCGCGGTCCCCGGGTGTAGAGTCTCAGACCTGCAACTGTGAAGATGATTGATTTTGGGGGGAGGAAGTAAGAAAGCACACAGCCTCAAAACGGCGTTAGCTTGGGGTGGGGCGGATGGCGGATCGCCCCTGGAGCACGTGAGCGACACTGCGGAGACAGCAGGGGAATGATTTTTTAAATCCATCATGGTTTGGGGGGCAGGGGGGGAAACTTCTTCTATTCATAGAGGCCTAGTGGAACACTCTAATAAAACCCCCAAATGAAATAGAAAAGCTGGTTTTGAATGTCCTGAGACTGTCCCTGTGGATTGGCATAGTTTGATTTTGAAATATGGGATGACAAATGGAAAATGGGGTTGCAGAGCAGGAAAAAGTTTAAAACAAACCCACAAAACAAACAAAAATCAGAGAGTCAGTGCCTTATATTTAAAAAAAAACAAACAAACAAAAAAAACAAACAAACCCCAAACAGTTTCTGAGCAACTGCTACAGTTGGATGGTTGCTGTTTGGGTAATCACCGTGAGCTGGTTTTAAAATGAAGCTCTGATAAAGCAGAGCCACAGAAGCATCTGAGACTTGGGCAACACAATTATTTTTGTAGCTCGATTGATGCAACAGTGTTGGTCAATCTTCCTTTCAGCTGGCTGCAGCGCTGGCTGTTTCTAATTTTTTTTGAGACAAATGGTTCCTGTCCTCTGCTAGACTGTGATAACCTTTGGTGGCCCCTGGAGCGGGTGTTGCTGGTGAGTATGGCCGAGCCACGGCAGTGGTAGTGGCCGTAAGACCAGGGCAAGCTGCTCCTCTGGCTGGCACAGCCTCTGTGTGCCGGTGACGCTCCGCCTGACGAGAGGCCTTGGAGATCCCAGGGTCTGTGCTCCGGCATGTTGGGACCCTTGGGCTTTGGGTGTGAAGTAGAAGCTGAGGTGCTGTGTGTGGAAAGGGTGGGGGTTTCTGGGCAAGAAATGAGGTGTCTCTGATGTCTCAAGTGTAAAGGAATAGCTAGACTGATTTTTTTTTTAATTTTTTTTTAATTTATTTTTTTCAGAAACAGAGCCCTGGAAGGAGGCAGCAGTTAGGGTAGTAGTTAGATCCTCAGATATTTTCTTGGGTATATGTCACACCTGGGGAAAATGGTCTGGCAGAGACAGCAGCGTCATGCCAGATGGACTGTTCTTGCCCTGATGTGTCCGTGTGCTGGGAAGAATGTATCAGGAGTTGGTTTCCCTTTCCTGACACTCCTGTGATGGCAGTCACTCGGTGCACAAGTAACCATTGACAGGAGCAACCTCAGCTCAGTCATTAACTCTAAAACCAGTCCAGAGCGTGGCTGTCTGGTCGTGAATATTTTTCGATGCTGAAGACTTCATGTGACAGACGTTGGTTTGTGTTCTCCCCCCTGGGTGTGCATATTCGAGCCTGAAAGAGGGAAGGGAGGTGAGGGAGCTGGGAAACCAGCTGCTGTGCCTGGAAGGGCCTCTCCCAGCCCCGGCATCCCGTGTGTGCCCGTTTAGAAGGGTTAGGTACTTTGTGCTAGTTTTTAGGCTTTTCCCTGGCTGCATAGTTAAATTCCAGCCCAGCTCTTCCCTCTCAGATAAAGCCTGCTCCTGCTGGTAGGTCTGCTATTTGAATGAGATCTGCTACAGGAAAAAAAAAAGTCTTGGCAGGGGCTACGTCTGCTAAATATCCTTCACTGATACTCCCGATAAGCTGGAACTTCCAGGGGAAAAATAGGCAGGAGGGAAAGGGGAAAAGGTGAACGTTTAATGAGAGAAAGCGTTTCTCACAGCAAGGAAACCGTATTTTGCATGTGAAAGGAGCGGGGGAGGTAGCACATACCCCTTTGCTTTGCTCTTACCTGTTCCCCTTACGGAGTGGTACCGTGGGCGCTGGAGCAGAGGCACAAGGGGCTGCAGCCCGAGCCTTAGGGGCTGTAACACCATGAGCTGTGGAGCACCAACCTGCTGGTCCCGGCTGCTCTGGGGCCTCCAGGCAATAAATGCTGCCATCTGGTGCCCCGAGCCCGGCTCCACACATCGCTCCGGCACCAGCAGCGACGGGTCTGCGGGTACTTGCTAAAGGGAAAGGGCGATCTCTGCTTCTCTTGGGCTGACCCAGTGGATTCCCTGCACCTCCGCCAGCTTCCAGTACTGAGGTAGGAAAAAACACTAACCTCGGTGAGAGTCGAGCAGACCTGCTAACAAACTGCTCTGGAAAGGAATGTGGAATTTATGCCTTGCATTGTCATCCTCTTGCTCTGATGAATTACTTCTTGTTTATGTCACGACAGGTTTTTTTTTTCCCTTTTATACAGTGGAAAAGTGAGAAGAAAGCAGAGGGCTGGACTGTGTGTGTCTGGTCAACCTGGGTTTGGAAGAACTCTGATCACAAGATCTAGACACCAGAGAAATCACCCTTTGAACCCAAGTTGAAAGCCCTTTTCTTAATATATATATCTTGATTCCTGTATGAAATATAAAAATGTGGGAAAGAAAAACAACGGACAGAAGGTATTTGTGACAGTGACCTGCAGACTGGCTTGTCTTGCTAATTTGTCTGGACAGAGCTAACATCAGGTGGGGTGAGAAGGGGTGGGCAGGGGAAGGTGAGGGCCATGTACGTACAAGAAGTTTCACTGGGTGTTGTCCGGGTGCAGACATCAGGAAAGGTGCACTGAGACCTGGAGAGCCGTCTGTCAGCCAGGGCGACAGGAGGATGAGAGCAGTGGTGCCCGACTCCCTGACCAGCATGAATGTCACCCAAATTTGCTGCTTGTTTTCCTTTTTCAGTTCTGGGTGCTGACCCTGAGCCAGACCCTGCCGTTTAATGAGCTGTCCTTTGCGAGCAGCCCTTTCAGTGGTGCTTGCCAAGGTCAGGGAAGCGCTCGCAACCTAACGCTGCGTTTCCTTCTGAGTTGGATTAATGCTCCTTTATCTTGTCCTCACTCTGGCAAACATCCCACTTCCCTAACGAGGATCAGGACATCGCACGTACCCTGGTCATGGATTATCTCCCTGGAGGCTTTCACGCAGTGGTTTGACTCCCTGCCCACAGCAGGGGCACGGGCTGAGTGTGGCTGGTCTTCACATCTCTTTGGGGTGAAGAGAATCTTTTGGGGTCTCTTCAGCTGGGAAACAAAAGACCTGCACCTCAGAGAGGAATGGGGTTAAAACTGGGAGGGTGGGAGAGAGAAACTTTTGCCTCCTCTTTAACTCTTGGGTACAGCACTGATTGTAAATTCCTCTGTAATTATCTAAAGACCAAAGAAACTTCTGACATAAGAGATCAGAACAAGAAACACAGCGAGAGGGAGACTGGGGGCACAGAGGGGAGAACATTGGGTTCCTGCACAGCCTGGTGTGACTGTTCCAGGGGAGCAGCTCCACCTGGTGAGGCTCTGGAGGGACAATACTGGGACAGACACGGTCCCTGCCTGAGCTCCGCGCTGTATGTCCTTCTCATGACCTGGGCAACTTTCTCCCCTTTCATGCTAAGGATACAAGGAGGGGCTTTGAGGAGAAGTGGCACAAAGCGTTGGTATAATAAATGCATTCATAGCAGAAACAGCTTGGTTCTTGTTGAAACCGAGAATGCAGGGGGGGATCCACGCTGCCCACGGGACGGTGTGTGCGCAGGGCCGAGGTGACCGCAGCCATTGCCCTCCAGCTCATCTGGATGCAGGTTCACTGCTTCTTTGGCAAACGGTACTGGGTCAGTTCTCTTGTGGTGGGTTTAAACCTTGCCCAAGTAATTAAACTGCTGTGATCCCCATTACTGGAGCACTGGAACATCTCGTGGGCTTGGATCCATCCTCAGCCCTGAAAGCGCTTTAACCCCCACCCCGCGGGGGGAAGCGGAGATGGAGGGAGGCCAAGAGACTTCCAGAGCAGGGGCTGGAAATCGGTAGCGGAGCAGGAAACTAGACCTGCACGTCTTCATAATCTCCCTGCTTCGGTTTCCAGGGTTATGGCTGTGGACTGAGAAAGGCCGTATCGTATTCCTGCAGCGCACGGCACATGCCAAGGAAGCCTTAGCTGACATTTCAAAGACCTATTGTTTTTAAAGTGGGTTCCTTCCATCTGGGAAAACGTTCTATTATCTTGGGGTGGGGGGAGGGAGAGAGGCAGAAACTTGCATCAGAAATCACTTGATTCTGTAGCCGGTTTGTCAGATGTTGGTCCAGACATTGTTTGCCTGTCAGTCTGGGCCAAGAATAGTGGATCTGAGGGACTGGGGGATGTGTTTGCTTTGCCACCTGCTTTCAGAGACAAGCACAGAAGCAAACGGCTGTTTTGAATGCTTTTATGTGTCCATTTATCTTGCAACAGACGTGTGTCAGAGCTGATGCTCAGGGAGGGAGCTCTCCCCAGACGGCTTCTATGTCAAAAGCACAGGAACTGAGGATTCTTTTCAGTGGGGGTATTTACATTCTATTACAAAACAAACAGGGGCAGTATTTCACACGGGTTCCCGGAAAAGAAGTCAACAGTAGCCACACACTCTCTGGTTGCTCTTGTGTTCGATTTGCGTCAGAGGCATCTTAAAATCAAGAATGGCCTTTGCAGATGCTTGGGCAGTTCACAAAGTGCTGGGGCTGCCCAGAGGCTGTATAAAGTTAACGATGCAAAGCAAAGACCTGCTGCTCTCCCATCTCTCTCCCGTCCTCCTCTCTGGAGGACTGAGCCTCACGGGGTCTTTTTTGCAGTGTTGGAGCCTGGTTTCTCTCTCCCGGCTCTCGCGAGGCTCTGACCTGTATCCGGGCTAATCCCTGTCCTTGCCCGGGGTTGAGGAGAGTCCCTGAGGTCCTTCAGACTCGTGCACAGCCACCTAAGCAAGGAGTTCCCGGGAAGTATTTTCAGGAGTGTGCTTGGAAACTTCTTGCCCTGTTGTTGAGGTGCAGGTTAATTGTCAACACAACTCTCTAGGTGAGAGGAAAGAGAGAACACCGAGTTCGGGTTAAGCAGGGTTGGATGGCGGGCAGAACACCACTATCTGTGTTAGAATTTAATCAGGGTACCGTGGCTTTTCCAAAGTGTCATTGAGCCTGTCCTTAAGCAAACAGAGGAGAGCGATGTGACATACCTCAGATAACGAGGGCCCCCCTGACTGCCCCCCTCGCCCTGCCGCGCAGCCTCGGCTCGGGGGGTGAATCGCTCCTCACGCTGCCCCGTGGGTGCTGGGAGCCTTCCAGCTGGGATCCAGCCGCGGGAGAGGGGCTGTGCTGCGGCAGGCACGTCTCGCAGAGGGAGACGGGTTCCCCCAACTGGCCTGTCTTAAAGATCTGGGCACTTCGGGGCATTTTTTTCCCTTGGCTCTTGGTTGCTCTGTTTCGAGTCTCACCAGTCGTTTTCTTCTTCAAAGCAACATATGGAGATGATTTGAGATCTGCTGCTCAAAGCAAACTCTTTCTGTGTTGGGGACCATTTCACACAGCTCTCTGCCCAGCTGACAGGCAGCAAGACCAAAGCCAGCTTCTGTGCGCCGAATTTCGGGGTCCAGAGTGGTTTTTAGCCCATGGCAGGGGTTGTGGTGGGGTTAGAGCAGGAAGCTCAAGTGCCATCTTTTAGGCTGTGGGATTTTTGATCACATCAACTCCTTGATTTGTTCCTTTATCGCTTTTCATGTGGGAAAATTACAGGTTTATTTCCGCTTCAGCTCATGCAGAGGCTCAGGCCGCTTGGGAAACACCGGGCGCTGCTGGGCACTGGGTGGCAGGTACCCGTGTTCCCTCATTGCATGCAGGTGAAGTGTCACACCGAGAGCTGTCAAGTTCATACACTCAGCTCTAGAGTTTGGCCCAGAACCCAGAAGCCCTCAAATAGTCTATTGTTAAACAGGAATATGTTTTTTTCTCTCTTTTGGCTCCAAATCTATGGATCTTCCTGTGAATCACGCTGTATAGTCTCGGTGAGACGTGGTGTGCAGCAGCAACAGACAGTTATTTTTTATGCCAGTTAAAGCTTAAACAAAATCCAAGGAGACATGCCCAAAGGACACAGCAGGAACTCTACCTCTGGCATCGTCACGGTCCACATGAGCTCACAGGTCTTAGTTTCACTGACTTTCTGATTCTGGACACTGTGGATTTTAGGGCTATTGGGATTAAGGGCAGCCTCTGTTGGTAGAAGAAACCTTTCTGTGCCATTAAGGGCTCCTCATTCCGCATTCCCCCCCCGGGCAGTGCACAGGCAGCAATCACCCCCAGCAGGACAGTGTTGAGTGTTGGGCCGTGCCTCTCGACCCTGCTTCTACATCAAGGGGGATGGATTTGCATGATTTAACATGTTAAACTGTGTGTGATGGGGGGGAGACATTGGGTGTTTCAATTCAGCACTTGACTCATTTGCTTTCAACCCCAGTGGCTTGTCCCGGGTGGTGGTACCTCACGGGCAGAAGGTGGTACTAAGCTGGGTGGGATGGTCAGTAGGAAGCCCTGCTGTAAGAGCTGTGCAGCACCCCAGGTCCCCACAGGAGCTGTTAGTTTTGCTGCCACTGAAGTACCTATCGGGAAGGGGATTTTGTCCTGCGCACACAGCAGGGGTACAGCACTTCTGGGCTCTTATTTCTCATCCTGGCCAATAGAGATTTTCTCCCTGAGCTCCCCAAACTCTGCCTCGCGGTTTCCCCTGGCAGAGCACGGTTGCTCCTGGAGGTATTTTTTCTGGCCTTGCCCTGGTCCCCTCACTGAACCCGCTCTGCTCCCAGTTGCTTCCTCGGCCAACACTGCGAGGCTTTATGTTTCCAGCGTCACACTGAGTCAGTGGGATCTCCGTGGGGTTTATATGACTGCCTGGTGGTAAGGAGAATAGAAAGCCTCGACTTCTTCCCTTCCCAGCAACCATTCTTAGCTCCTATTACTGTTGAGCACCATGTTGATAAATAGCACCATAAAAATTAGAGTAATAAATTTAGTCTTTGTAAGAACTTCTGGGAAGCTTTGTTAAAAAGCAAACAAATTATCTTCCCACTTGGGATATTTCAGATGCTTTTTACAGACAAATTTATTGGTCTTTTATGAGACCAGGAATATGTATCCTACACGACTTAATGCAGAACAGAGATGAGCCAAACGCCTAAGAATGATGAGGTGGCATTATCACTCAGCTGATGAAAGGATTGTGATGATCTTAAAGAGGGCTGCTGGTTTTAATAATGAAAAATAGTGCTTTTTTACGCCTCCTTATGAGAATAAAGCAGAAGTGGCCAAATACATAAACCTAGCAGCAGGGTATTTTATATAAATGAGTGGACATACTGGTCTAGGTTCCCAAGGTGGGCAGGTACCCAACTCCTCTTAACATGCAGAGACCTAAATATCTGTGGACATTTTCATCCAGAATCTGCCCAGGCACATCACACTTCAGGCAGTGTTTCTTGGTTTTAAAACTGAGAGCAACCAGGCTGCTAAAATCCAAGAAGTCCTATTTGCAGCTTTGTGCAAGTCCATGCTGTGACACATGACGATTCCCAGCCCCTGCCCTGGGGACTTGTCTTGTCCACCCTCACACCCTGCCAGTATCTACCAGTCTCAAAAACTGAGCATCCCACGACTAAGGAGACGTGCTGGTTGCCATTGCTGAGATCTCTGCCACGCTAACCCCTAGTGCTTGGATTGGGCTTCGAACCAGGACTGACTACTAGATGTGCCTAAAAAATGAACGTAATGGCGCTTTAGGACAGCCTCTGCTGCAGGATAGGGGATGAAACTGAATTAGGAAAATGTTTCTGTGGAGTTGTTATGAAACATAACCAGAAACAGGCAGTATGCTTGTCCCCTTAGCCCCTCGGTGTGGGGACTCGCTGGCTGTCACGCTGTCCTGGGGGCAGAGCGGGCAGCTCTCCTCTGCTCTGCCACAGCCCGGGGCAGCGTATCGCTCGTGAGAAACTCCGGTGCAGAACGTTGTTTGAAATGAAAGTTGTGGGAACAGTGCTGACGGTAACGCCAGTTATTTACTCAGGAATGTTTATTATTTAATTAGACAGTTAACCAGGGTCTGACTGTAATTCAGACCAGACCAAATGGAACAGGGCTTTGTTTGTTTTTCATTTCTCTTACGTCCTTTGCAGTGTAAGAATTAACACATGAATATGGTCCAACATATGCCTGTGGGGAGCGTGATTCAACTTTCAAAGCTCGGTGGGTGCTGACTCCCAGCGCGGAGCTGTACGCAGCTGACAAGAGGGACCTCAGGTCGGCGTCACGAGGCTCCCTCTGAAAGCCTGTTCTGTTCCCTTCATTTCGCTCCTGCTCTGCCATCTGAACTCCTGGCTCCAGAACCGGGGGAAGGATTGCACCAGGAGCTCGCTGTGCAGCAGCCTGCTTGTTTTCTGAATAAAGAGAATGTTGCGGAACAGGTTTTACTTATGGGTCTGATCTTTGTTCCAGATGGGATCCATCCCAAAACAGCAGCAGCACTTGTCCAAACAAGGAGGAGTGAGATGTGACAATAGCAGACAGCTCGAAAAAAGGGAGGATAAAAAGCAAGGAAAAAAATGTGTGTAGGGAGCAATGTACACAGCTTTATTTCCCAGTGTTCAGAAACTTCGTGTACTTTTGAGCCACAGAAGAAATACTGTGTTACCAGGTGAGCAGGTAGATTTGATACCTGTCAGTATTTCACAAATATTAATGGTTCCTCACAATTCATGCTGAGATGGTTTTTGTGTAAAAGCTCCAGCTTTTGACTTAGTCTCAGAAAATCCTGGACCCTGGCTTCTAATTAACCCCTCAGAGAAGCTATCAGACATCTAAGGAACGTGCGCTCAGGGGCTCGCTTTGGTCAGTCACAAATGCAGATGTAAGATCTAGACCTCAGCTGTTATCCCTTGTTCCTTTAATACCTGAAATATGAAAGAAACACCATGTAAGATAGTTCCTGATGGTGTGCCCTGTCACTGCAAAAGCACCGACTGCTTCTCATCTCCAGATACACACTGGAGTCATTACTGGGATCATTCTGTTTGTGTGTTCCGTGATTCTCCTGAAGCAGTGAAGAGCTGATGCATTTTGGTTGACACCCTCTCGCAGCAGTTTTAATGCCGGGTCGTAGAAGCGCCTTCTCCTCCCGGCTCGGGGGAGCCCAGCCCAGGCGGGCGCCGGGGTTCCTCTCCCCAAGCCCTTGCTCGGGGTCTGTCTCCCCACGGGCACCGCTGGGATCTCGGGGGGCTTCTCGTGTCCGCCCCGAGGACGCGGAGCCAAGGGGTGCCAGGGCTCAGCTCAGCCACACGGACACCGGCGGTAATTCTGCACGCGGACTTTAAACCGATTACGGTTCAATCTGGGCCAAACTTGAAGGAGGTTTATTTTTTCCCCCGTAAGGGTGTACCCCGCAGGCCTGACGGCGGAGGGGGACAAGGAGGGGGCCCCGTCACCCGGCTGCTGAGGGGATCGCGATGACCCGGGGAGGGCCGGTGATTTTAATCATGAAAGCAGCGCTGCAGCCGCCCCGCCCGGCGCTGCCCAGGCCCCGCGCCCGCCGCCCCGTTAGTGCCGAGCTACGGCCCCGCGCGGCAGGCCGCGGCACCTCCACCCTAAAGAAAAGCCATTTCCCAGGATTTCGGTGCTGTCAATCACTCCGGGCAAGGCCTACGCGGCGGCCTCCGCTACCGGGCCCGGCGGACTCCCTCCGCCCGGGGGGTCAGCCCGCCTCACCCCTTCCCTTCCCCGGCCCTCCGCTCCCTGTCAGCCCCGCGCATCTTAAAGGGGCCGGCCGCATGAGCGAGGTGGTCTTGCCCTTGGAGCCGCGGCGCCTGCCCATTGCCCCTTTAAGGTTACCGCGGCGACGGCTCTGGGTGAGAGCGAGGCGCATTGACGTCACTGCGGGCGGTGATTGGTTGGACCGGCTGGTTTCCGGTGGGAGCCGTTGCCGCTGCTGCTGTCGCCGAGGCCGCGGCCGGGCCGGGAGGGGCGGGGGGCGGTGAGGGCCCGGNCCTAAAGCAATCCCCGGGCGCGACGTAGGGCCCCGGGAACGCCCTGTCGTTACTGTCGCCGTGGGGCCGCCCGCCCGCACCGCCGAGCCGTGGCGGGGGCGCCTCTGGGGAGCGGCCAGCAGCCCCGGCCCTGCGGTGAGGGACGGGACGGGCTGGGCCGGGCGGTTGGCGGCAGGCTGGGGGCAGGCCTGCCTTAGGAGGGCTCTGCAAAACGGGGGGTTTGCAACGTGCAGAAAAAATAGCGTGTAAAGATGCTGGGGTTTCGTTATTTCTTCGGTATTTTCTGCACTGCTCTTGCTCTTCTCGCGGTCAGCCGTGGCCCGTGTCTCCTGGCTGTCAGCGGCGCGGTGCTTTTGCCGTACATTGTAATTTGTGGGCTGTCGTGGAGCCACCGGGCTTCTCCGGGGCTGTGGATGGGGAGTGACCTTCACTGTGCGAGTTGTCAAAACAAAAGAAGTAACTGGAGAACTCTTAAGGTGCTTTTTCAGTCCAGGTGAAGTCCATACTTGGTGTTTATGCAACACATAATGCGTCTGTCTGCACATACTTATGCGGGGATTAACTGTGACAAGAGTGAAACCCGTCTGAAGCGTTAGGGGCTCTGTGGTAACCCCGCTCCTCCCGTGCTCTCCAGAAGCACGACTCTGGGGGGCTAAGGGTTACGCTGCCTGTGTGGCCTGTGTTCCTCAGTCTGCTGCCTCAGTAGGATAAAGCGCATAATATGTCTGCACTGCTTGGCTTTTCAGTGACTTTTCAGCTCTCAAGATTGTTTTGTCTGAATCCATTTTTTTCCTTTTGAAAAGCTGATCCTGAGATCAACATATCTCACTGCATATTCCTAAGCTGTTGCCACTGTCCCTGTACCAGGTAACTCTATTTATATTTTATCGTAAGTGACCTGAGGAATAATTTTCTGTTTCTTTAGCTATCTCAGTGTTAATTGCTTTATGAAAAAAATGATGTGAAATGTTTATATATATGTAAAAATATATTTAAAAACAGTTCTATAACTGGAAAAGGAGAAAAAACCTGCTTAAGAACATTTTTGAAAGTGTTACAGCTGACAGTATAATTTCAGTGTCTCTTGAAAACCTGGCATGGTAACAGATGTGTTTAAGGATGCACTCTTGATTATTTACAGTTGAAGAAATGTTTTTGGGATTGCAGTGTATCTATGGAGATAGTTACGGAGTGTGGACCAATTTAAACTGGAGAGCAGCTTTTTAGGCATAATGGCCGAATTCTGTAACTTCTGCTTAGTGGGCTCTGCCTTGGCATTTGGTGAACTGGCTTTGGCTTCAGCCTTAACAACTTTGACTTCCTAATGCTTTTCATGCTTGCCTCTCAGATTCCCAGCTTCCACCCACTTATCTCCTGGTCGTCATCCACATGATCCCATACAGACCAGACAGCTCTCTGCAGTAGCCTCCAGTCCTACCAAATACTGGGTTTAATCAGCAGAAGGTTTAGGTGGCAGCTTCCCTGACGTTGAGCACTCACAGGGCTTGAGTTGTTGAAGCTTTCCCAGCTCAATCAAATGCTTTTAATTTTGTGCCTGTGGCTATAGAGCACCCAGATTTTTTCTTTCTTTCCAGGTGCTAAATAGGTTCATAGCTTTTTCTTTCACAGTTTAGCTTAGTTACTAGTCTCAGAGATAAAGGTAGTTTTATGCTGTGATATCAGCAAGTTAGTAATGCAGCATAACATGCCTGACTGTACTGGGCAGCAGCATCTTCATCTGCACTAGTTATTTAACCTTCTCTTTCTCTTTTCTCCAGCGATGGCAGCTTCCAGCAGCAGCAGCGAGGAAGAGCGTAGTCTTCGGGAATGTGAACTTTATGTCCAAAAACATAACATCCAGCAGCTCCTGAAGGATTGCATTGTACAGTTATGCACAGTGAGACCTGAAAGACCCATGGGATTCCTCAGAGAATACTTTGAAAGATTGGAGAAGGTAAAAATGCAATTGAAAAAAGAAAGCCAGGAGGGAGGGAGAGTGGAACAACGTAAATTTACATCATCTCTTTGTGATTTAGAGGCTGAGCTTCAGATTTGACCAGTGTTTGTATTGGGAATTTGAAATTGGAACTGATGCTTTTGGAAAACAAATGTTATTTTCCAGTAGTCGATTCTGGTTGATCATGGTGTAAAAGCACCTCTGTCACAAGAGAGTGTGTAGGGCAGAACAGAGGCTGACAAGGAGACTTACCCAGCTGGGGTGCAGGTGCAATCCCATCTAATGCTTACTCACAGAAGCTCACAGATAGCACAAAAGAGCCTGTCTGTAGTTAGGTGATAACCGTGGTGTTTGACCTTGGTTAGGTGCTTGCCATAGGCGTTTGGTTTCTTGTACTGAGACAAATCATTTGCAATAATTCGGGTAGGACACAGAAGTAGTGGCCAGGGGTAGCTTTCCGTGCCCGGCTGAAGGCAAAGGGAAGTATTTGCGTTCTGGCTCTCTAGGAGAATGAGCCTGTTTCTGCCTTCCCTTGGGGGTTGGGTGTTGGTGTTTTGCTTTGTTGTTCTCTTGCGTTAGTCCTCAAGGTCTCTGTGGTGCTTCTGTTGTTGGAAGCATTCTGGGGTCCTGGGAATGGAAAGCATTTTGTCATCTCAGTGCTTGTATTTGAAACTGTGATTTCACATTTTTTTGAACTGTTGGTTTTATATATTGATATATAAGCAGATATGAAAAGAAGCTGCTGTGAAAATAGGAGGTTTCAAGGGCTAGTGCAGAGGAAAGGCTGGATGCAGGGACTCTTCAGAGTACAGCATTAGTGAGTAACGGAGCTGTGACCTTGTACAGCAGTTGTTGGCTGGTGCTGCCTTCAGTGCTGCTTGGATGTGGGAAGTATAGCTTTTTCTTTTGTTCTTATTTTTTTAATTGTAGCTAGTTACTAATTGCTGATGTAAAGAAGAAAGACATTAACACTAGGGATTGTAAGCATGTTTAGTGGAAATTATCTTCTAGTGGAAGTGTTCAAGGTAGATACTGGACAATGAGCAAATGCTGAAGCGAACCCCCTATGCTCACAATGGATTTGAAGAACATCTTTCTTCTCAAGTGGAGAAGAACTCAACAGTATGTCTGACTTCCATTTGTGTGGTGGCATCTTGAGTACGTTCTCTGTCAGAGAATTCCGGCAGCCAACCGTGTAGTAATCGGGTTCTTAGAAACCCATTGTCTCTCCCTGTTACCGTGCCTCCTTCCTCACCGTGGATTCTCGAGTTCAAGTACTGGGAGAGAACTTTTAAAATACCACCACAGGTGTCGATATACAAAACTTCACAAAGTAAACTGCTTTTAGAATAAATTGTAAACTGATCCATACATAGGAATATAAAATAGGAGCATTTGGATGCTTGTGTGTAGTGGATTTACAGTCAACATACAGTATTTAAGATTAAAGGAAACTTAATTCATTTATAGCAAGACAAGTCTAACTTTTCAATATACTTTCTGAATCTGTTCATTTGTGGATGAAATTGAAGCTGTAATACAGTATTTTTTTTTTAAAGACTGACTTCTGAAGGAACAGCATTTAAAACTGAAGCAAGGTTACTATTTTGTATCTAGTTCTCCTGACAAGTCATCTCTTCCATAGCGTGTGCACACACACAGAGAGCTGATTCACCCTCATGTTATTAAAATACACTGAAGATGTTTAAACACGCTTTTGAATTTAAGTTCAGAAACATTAAAATTGCTGCCTCTGAGAACGTTTTAGCTGCTGTAAGAATTTAGGTGTCCTCTGAGTTAAGAAAGCTGCTGTGTGCATCTAATTGCTACAGATGGATTGAGTAAATGTTTGTATTTTACTGTTGGTGGTGTATGAAGGCCTCTGTTCCCTTTGCTGTGTGAACATGTCTGGTAACACCACTGTGTACGAAAAGCTGAGAGCTGTCCTGTGCTGTGCCTGGCTGAGTAATGTAGTTTGAGCAATGGAAATTGAATGAGGAGCTCATTATTGCATCCTGCCAGATGAATCCTGGATATTGGACATGGCTGTCCATTGGAATAACATGTTTGAGTTGCTGCCTGTGGTGCAGTTATGTGCGTATTAGGCTTTATAGAAAGCTGGAATTAGGAAGTGCGACTGAAATCTGGTCACTGTAGCTGTTCTCCACCACCTGCCCTGTCTCCTCAGACACACATCTCAATAGTTTCTTGTTTCCTAAGTGTTCCTCTTGCAAAGCGTGGTAGTTAAGAAGGATATACTCTGCAGTTGTGAATTTATGGCAGAGCGTTTAACACTGCTTTTTCAGCTTCTGAGTGTTTTTTTTTTAAATATGTAGAGAGCTGATAGAAATCAGATACAAATGAACCAGAAGAAGTTGAGACTGTTTGTTTGTTTTTGTGTAATGACAATTACCAGATACCAGACTACATAGTGTAAAACATAATTCTGAAATGGTGAAGGTCATCTTCAGTAGCTGATAGACTCATGACTTAAATTATTACAAGTAAGAAACATTAAAATGGAATGAATAACTATGTCTTACTTGTAATGCAAAATTAAATTTACGGTTAGTGGTCCCTGATACTGAAAACTGCTCCATCAGCTGGAAGACCAGCACCAACACTGTGATGTAATAAATAGGGTAAATTTTAGTAACAAACTCTTAAAATCCACGTATTGGTTATATTGATCACTACAGAGCAAAATTAATGCCTTTGTCCATTATGTGTTTAATTTGAGGAGCTTTTACACCTGAACAAATCCATTTTCTCATTCAGAAACACTGAGTAGATTCCAAGGTAACTGGGAGGAACAGCTGCTACTCTTTTTCAGAGCTTAGCGTAATTTATCACTTACCTGCGGGTGTAATATATGTGGCTTAATATCAGAACTGATATAAGATGTATTTTAAAAAGATGAATACATGAAATACTGTGAAAACAGTGAGATTTTAGCATGTTGCTTACTCCATGGCACAGGGTTGCCTTGGGATTTGTGATGGGAGTGTGTGAGATTTTGTCTGGTTTGGGGAAATCTTCCTCTTGAGCATGTCTTTAGACTGTTGAGAATAACTGGTACATCTAAAGCCAGTGTCTTATCTAACCCATCTCTAACTTGTTTCTATGGCCACACTCGACCTTAATGTACTTCTGCCTGATCTGAGATTTACCATTAATGTATTAAAAGAAGTTACCAGTTGTACTTTTTTGATGAGTGCAGTTTGCTCGAGTGGGCCATTACCTTGGTGGGTCTCCTGTTGAACAGCGCTGTGAAAGGCAGCTCCCCTGCTGAATGCTGCTGCAGCACGTCTAGCCATAAAAGTCTCCGGGTCTCGGAGTTCCGTGTGATAATGAAAAAGACACAGCAGCTGCTGTTCGTTTCTTTCAAACGTGTCAAGTTTTTTTAATGGGTTAAATATTCTGTCTCTGAACAGCGTGTTTCTGCTGTTGCTGCTGTTTCCCACTTTTTAGAGAGGCAGCTTAAACCCAACGCTTAGGACTGCCCAAGCTGTTTTTAAAAGACTGCAGCTGAGAGTTGTTTCTCTAAAATCAGAAGGTAGAAACACAGTTTTAAATATGCTTTGCCCACATCATTTTGAAATGTAGCACTATTTTATCAATGGGCAAAAGGCAGGAAGTGAAATGTAACTCCACGGATCAGTGCTTGCTCTTTGGCTATGTGAGAGGTGTAAAATGTAAACTGGCGGTAAGGGTTATCTGATGTCCCTTTCCCCAAAGGGTGGTGTCACACACAGCCTCTGTGCACCTCCGGAGTGGAGCCTGGCAGCCACACAGAGCTGCCCAGCTGGGCCGGGGACACTTTCCTCAAGGACACTGGGACAAACCCAGCTTTTAAAAAGTTCCGGGAGCTCTCAGAGAACAGACGAATCCTTGTCCTTTTAAGGCATGTCCATAACACTGGGAGAAAGTTATTTGATCTGTTATGATGCAAATGCTTTGGCTCTGAGGTTGGCTTTTTCGTTTTGTTTTTAATATGATTTTCATTGGTTTAGGGAAATAATCTGGTACATGGAAGAATCAAATTTCTGTATGTCAAACTAGTTAGGCTTCATTTTATTGTAAGCGCACTAGTCTTCTACAATATCACCATGACCCAGCACAATGGGTAACTGAGGGAAATAAGGAAAATGTGTAACTTTGTGCAAAGTTTACAAATCTGTGGCTTGCGGGGAAAGCCCCTACGGTTTGGCCTCCAGCATCCTTCCTGCAGCTCCTCTGGAAGCAGTGTTCCTATTTCTTTCTCCTAAAATAACTGTTGGTTATGGAGTATCGAGTTGGCCCATGACTTGACCTTGTTTCAAAAGCTTCTCATGTAACATGGATTTCTGAGGAATTGCTCTTCTCTCTTTCAAATCAAAAAAGGCTTAACGCCTCCTGGCTGAGGGACAGGACTGCTGGCTTTATGGTTGGGGAAATGTATTTATCGTTTGCAGAATTTCTTCATTGCCTGTTGAATACACTAGCAGAAAGTAGAATCAATCTGTTTATACTTTTTAATTTATTAAACAGCGTAAGTTATTTTAATAACATTCACATCACAATGGTGTTTATGAATGAAAGGCATATCTGCCATCTGTTTCGAAAGGCCTTTGATCTTGGTTGCTCCAGTCTCCTGTTTGCCTTAATGTGGGAGTAATAGTACACAGGAAGCACCCTTGCATTGGCAGACTAAATTGTAATATAATATGTAATGGCTTTTTTGCTTTACTGGATTATGTGACACAAACATGTCTTCCTTCCTGTTTAGGAGGAAACAAAACAGTTGTTGAATCAACAGAAGTCTGGTTCGCGCTCAGACTCACGGGAGGATGAAATCTCTCCTCCTCCTCCTATGAACCCTGTGGTTAAGGGTCGAAGAAGGCGTGGGGCCATCAGTGCAGAAGTCTATACAGAAGAGGATGCTGCATCTTATGTTAGAAAGGTGCTCTAACCTTTAAATGTTGCAAAGAATTGCATCTAGAAGAGTTTGTCAAAGTCCCCCTTTTATCCAGTGTATTAAATAAAACTGAGCTCCTGTAGCCTGTTGTCTTACCCTAACTGTAAAAAGCTGACCTGTGTGTCGAGCTGTTTAATTGGAGGTTGGAGTAAACTGTCATGCAGTTAAGCCATTTATGCATAACTTAGACCTGTTCCCTTTGAAGTGATATACATTTACGTATATTTTTATATATTATATATACAAAGTGCTTCCAGTTATTCTACAGCTGTGACAACATTATGTTTAGCCTAATGGCAGAGCAGAACTCGCTGCTATTCATAGAAAAATGCAGGTTGAACAGATACTTTTACTCTTGCAAATAAACTTATAAACTTGGCATGGAATGATGCTTTTACAGTTATGTAAAATAATACAAGACTTTATTTACCTTCTGCACAAAAACATTGAGTACATTTGTTTTTAGATCTGTAGTGCTTGAAAGAAACTGGAAAAACTCAGCTAGCGTTTTGTACCAATCAAATGATTTATTTTCCCAGGGAAATGCAGAAATTTTGCTTCAAAAAAATTATCTGTTTACTTTTTCTGATTATATCCTAGGTTATTCCAAAAGATTATAAGACCATGGCTGCTTTGGCAAAAGCAATTGAGAAGAATGTGCTGTTTGCCCATCTTGATGATAATGAAAGAAGGTAAGAATAAATTTTTTGTAGTCCCAAAGTTTCTTAAAGTGCAGTCTTCAGAAGAATTAAATGTGTCATAATGTACAAAGCTGCCTGGCCTTTTTACAAGGGTCAGTGTAACCATACAGAGGTTGCAGGAGAAGTATTGAGGGGCTGGCAGTGCTGATGAATGAATGTGTAAATGTGTGTGTGGCGGTTTTCCAGGCAGTTGTCTAATTTTGGTGTCCTTTTCTTCAGTGACATCTTTGATGCGATGTTCCCCGTCACTTACATTGCAGGAGAGACTGTCATACAGCAAGGCAAGTGACAATGTTGGAGATGGTGAGCAGACCCTGGCCTAGTGCTCCTGCTAGTGTTGGGTTTTTTTGAGAGGGGGGGGAAAACAACAAACCATAAAACAACCAAACGTCGTCTGGATGCGGTGACCCTTTCTTGCTAGGTTGCCTGAAGCAGAGCTCATGCTGAAGTGAGGAGTGGAGCAATTGTAGGAAGATCTGGTTTTGTTGCTCACATTACCTGTTGTTAAGACTATCATTTGATGGCTCTGTGGAACACGTGATGTCAGTTTATGGATCCCGTATGCCTTTCCAGTAATCCTGGAAATGCTGCTGATCTCCCACATACCAGTAGATGTCCTCTTTCACAGGACTGAGAGGAGTGTGAAATCAGCAAAATGTGAAATTTCACCCTGTAAGCTGTGAAAAATTTGTCTTTGCCAAACTGATTAGATTCTAAACATGAGTTGGCAGAGATGCCAGTTGTGTGGAAGACGAATGTTTCCATAGCTTTATCCTCTTTTTAGCCTGTACTCAATTTTTTTTCTTTTTTAGGTGATGAAGGTGATAACTTCTATGTTGTTGATCAAGGAGAAATGGACGTAAGCATTATTGGTAGTTTATTAATGACATGTTCATCCCGAGCAGAAGAATAGTCTGATATTTTTAGGCCTCTTCTACAGGTCCTTCCTTCAGTAGCTTTTCTCATAACAAGCTCTTATATGCAGTAAATTATTTTGCTTTGGAGCCTCGTGGCTCCTTAATGGCTTAGTCTGGCTGCACGCTGTTGAGTTGTGCTTAGTTTCAAAATTAATGATTTGGACACAAACACAATACTAATGCTCTGCAAGTGCAGGGTGGAGTCTAGTGGAGTTGTGGGACAGGCTTTAGCAATGGCCAAATTTCTTGTTTTCCCAACTAATCCCTAGCTTTCTCTGACAGACTTTGTTGAGATTTTATTTCTTGTCAAAGGGCCTCAGGAGTCCATGTGTTTAGTCTGTGTGTGTGGGATGGGAGTCCCTTTGTTGGAGATAGTAAAAATTGCGGCTGGGACTGGGGTTGGCTGGTTCTGCAACCCTGAAACGGTCAACTCTGTGCAGATGTGAGAATTCCCTTTGCTGTAAGGGAAATACGGGGTGACAGGAGCTTCCATGTTGTCTCTGAGCAGCTCACAGGACACCGTGGGCCTTGGCTTATCACCGTGCACTTGCCTTTCAGGTTTATGTGAACAATGAGTGGGCAACCAGCGTTGGTGAGGGTGGAAGCTTTGGAGAACTTGCCCTTATCTATGGAACTCCCCGTGCTGCAACTGTCAAAGCGAAGACGAATGTGAAGTTGTGGGGCATTGACAGAGACAGCTATAGACGGATCCTGATGGCAAGTGTTTTTCTAGCTGAAGTGTGGCTTATGCCATTGACTCGAGCAGCTGTGTGCTAACCTGGAATTATGCTTTTGGTTTTACTATTTGGTTAACTTATACTGGTCATTTGAGCTTCTATCTGTGCCTGTCCTTTGCAGGAATTACTGAAAATCTCCCTCTCTCTTTTGTAATCAGAAAGCTGATCACTCAGCATACGCTTATCCGGCACGGGGCAAAGGGGAGTCTTGCGTTAGTGAGTAAAACAATACCAGTGCAGTAATTAACTGGACTCAAAGTGTAATGCCTACTGGTTGGCTGGTCAGATGTTTTGATTCAGCTCTTTATTTAGCTTGCTGTTTGTAAGTAGTGTGTGAGAACAGCAGTTGTAACTAACTTGGGCGGGTGGTGTGAATTTTGATCAGGTTAATATAAGAATGAATTTAAGAAACACTAAGGCCTCAGTAAATACTAAGTACTTCATGAAGGTCACTGAACTCTGAAATATTACTGAAATAATTAAATTTGAAAACAGTCTTGTGGCTTTGGGGTCTTACAGAAAGGATGCAGTATGTCTGGTTAAACTTATTTTTGTCTTGAGTTTTATTTGAAGCCTCATGTAAAATGTGAGGTGGAAGGAAAACTGACTCTGTGTGCTTGTGTGTTTTTGTTCTTGTTTTTCGTAGGGGAGTACTTTGAGAAAGAGAAAGATGTATGAGGAATTCCTTAGTAAAGTATCTATATTGGGTAAGTGAGAAGATTTTTGTTCTGAAGTGGAATAAATTACCATATTGTACTGAAGCTGTTACCCAGCCTTCTTATGATCACAGGCTGTTGTGGTAATCCCGTCAAACTGGCTGCAAAGCTTATACTGCTTTTCTTCATCATTCCAAAATAATTCTAGTTCAAGTCTTGATATCTGATTCACAAATGCAGCCAGAAATAGGCTGTATACAGACAGAGGAAAAAAATATCATTTGTGCCTTGAAACGATACTCTGCTAATGAACTCTTAACTCTGTAGAATCTCTGGACAAGTGGGAGCGTCTCACTGTAGCTGATGCATTGGAACCAGTACAGTTTGAAGATGGGCAAAAGATTGTGGTCCAGGGAGAGCCAGGAGATGAGTTCTTCATTATCTTGGAGGTAAGTAAGGACAAAATTAAAAGCTCAGAACTTTACTACTTTCTTTTTTTTTTTTAATGTGGCTTATGCCCCTAAATAGGCACTTGTCTAAAAATGAAATGTAAGAATATACTTGTAGAGAATTCCTAAAGAAGTATGATCTTGCTGGACATGGAGAAGCTTATATTTAGTTTTGCTATTTTTACAAATAGCAAAACTATTCGTAAATAATTTTTTCCCAGGCAAAAAGTAACTATTTTCTGGCTGAAACCAGTTTATCTTTCTCAGAAGAGACCTGTTTTAGATAGCTAGAATAGATAGCTGTCTAAATAGCTGTCTTGCTAGTGGTATCATTATCTTCTGTGTTTTTTTGATGATGAGTTAGTTTGGGTTTTTTTTCTAGTCATTCTTACTCTAAGGGAAAACAGAAATCAGTGCTGCAGATACATAAATACCCAAGACATACTATGCTTAGAGAGGAAGGACCAGCTGTTCTATAGAGCAGTCTGGTGAATTGTGCAGGGACTGTGAAGTGGCTTTTCCCTGAGACATCGTACCAGTCGTTTCTGGAAGCAGCTGGTTCTGTGTGGAATTCAATGTTTCAAGTGGTGCTGGAAACTCCAATTGTTTAATTGCTGTGATTTATTAAAGGGCACAGCTGCAGTGTTACAGCGTCGATCAGAAAATGAAGAATTTGTTGAAGTGGGCAGACTGGCACCTTCTGATTATTTTGGTGAGTTACTTAGTGACAACTACGATTACTCAAACCACTGTCACCATTTTACCTGGGCTGTGTGGATGACTGCTGAGGATGGTAGTTATGGGATGGATTTGTTAATTAGTGTTTTGGCTAAGTTCTGTGGTTTCTCTCAATGTCGGGTGAGTATGGGGTTGGCATTCAGGTGTGTGTACATGTCCAGATACGTGATCCTTCTAGAGTACTTTTAATTTAGGAGGGGCCTGGCAGTGATTTGATCTGACCTTCCCACCCTGAGCAGAGCTGGCTTTGAAATTGCATCATATTGCTCAGGGCTGTGTCCAGTGGAGTCTTTTGTGTCTCCAGGGATGGAGATCCCACAACCTCTCTGGGCAATTTTTTCCACTGTTAAACCAGCCTTGTGAAGAATTTTTTTCATTATGCTTGACAAGAATTTCCTGTTCTGCAACTTGTCGTGTTCTCTCTGCCTTTCACTGTGCAGAGAGCAGTCTAGTTCTGTCTTTATGATCACTCATTACGCAGCTGAAGACAGCAATGAGATTCCCTCTTTAGCCACCTTTTCTCCAGGTCAGACTAACCCAGCTCTTCCAGCTTCTCTCTGTCCATCCTGTGCTGCAGCCCCGTAACCATCCGGATGGCGCTGCTGGACTCGCTCTGCTTCGAGCACCTTGTACTGGGGACCCCAAAACTGTGTGGTACTCGAGGTGTAGTCTCCAAAGTGCAGATCAGGGTCTTTTCTCCTGTTGTTGAAGATATTCTTACTTAGCTAAAAGTTGCATGGTATGAGATTTGCTTTGGCTTGAAAAAACTTGTATGTGCTGGCAAAGGAGAAAGTTAAGATCGTATTATAAATACTTACTTGTGAAGACTTTGAAATAATCTTCACATAGAAAAATCTCTTGTCTAGTGCATGTTGATTTACTTTGGATGACAGACGAGGACTGGATGTGCATGCGCACGGAGCGCTGCTGGAGCGTAACGTAACAGTATATAACAAAATATTCCTGGCGGCCTTATTTTGTGCTCCGAAGAAAAGTGGCTGGCAGTTCTGAAACAAAGCAAGCAACCTGTTCAGAGCCTACTGTTTAATGTTTAAGTATTTCCCCCTAAAAAAAAAAATAAATAAAACAACCAAAACCCCAATCAAAACTAAAAAAAACCCACAACAAACCCAACCCCCAAACCTAACTTTTCTCATGTGTAAGGTAGGTCCTCTCTATTACCCTTTCTAAGCAGCCTCTTGCTGAAACCTGGTTGTCTGTTGAGTTTTTCAGTTTTGTAGATGATGTAATCAACAAATCCTGTGTTGCAAGGCCTGAACTGGGATGTCCCTGAGTGCACTGGGTCTGACCGAAGGTCTGCTTAGCTCAGTGTCTAGTACTAAGTATTTCATTTCAGTCTGTTCTAATGTTTATTTCCCTTGAAGTGTACTCTTGAGTTTCCCACTCTTTAACGAAAAGTTATCTCTGCCCCTGTGTTCAGGCGCTGCAGACCCGTCCCCCAAGGGTTTAACTCTCCCTTAGAACCTACTTATCTCTTGCAGGCCTGTGTTTTGGAGGGTAGTGAGCTCAAGAGTTTTAATTGGACACAGAGGAAAAGTTTTTTTCTCGTTCCTTTTGAACATCCGTTCTGATAATGCAGGCAAATTTATCCTCTGAGGAGCGTTGAGTTATTTGCTCAGTCCTGACCACAGAGATAAGCAGTTGGGCTGGTTATAAAAACCCACCCAAAAGTTGATGCTGTGGTTTTACTGACGCTCGTTGCTGGGAGTGTTGGGGTAGCTTTTGTCACCAACGGCAACAGGGGCTTGTTGAAAACTTCATTTCCAAAGCTGTTTAGCAGCTGTGACAGGTATTTAACACAAAGCCCTGGGTGTGTTTGTGGATAACTTAGGAAATGGGGATCCAGTGGGACTTCCCAATCCTCATCTTCCACAGCCCATGGCAGGGTCGGGTTCTGGATTCTGGCTGGCCGTGCCTCGGAGGCTTCTGGCCTGGCCATTAATCTGTTTTACTTCAATACCAAGGTCATCTTGTCCTGAGTTTCCCAGCAATGTCAGAATTGAACAGTAGCATATTTAACATGTTAGAAAAATAACTACTTGTTGATTAGGAAAGTGACACAGTTAACTGAAACATGACCTTTTCTCAAATTGAACCAATGTTGAAAATTCTTTAGGCCTGCTTCAGTGAGACTTGAATGCAGACAGGATTTTGATTTAAAAAAAAATAATAATCAAGTAGTGTTTTTTTAACTGCCTTCACAGTTGCTTTTAATATAACTACATAATACTTGTTCTGATCAGTGTTAAAATCTGAATTACCTTCTGTTCATTCCTGCAGCAGTTTGAAATACAACAGGGTAATTTCTTCAGCTCTTTTGAACATTGATTTTTAACACTGCGCTTTCCTGTTGCCCTAGGTGAAATAGCTCTGTTGATGAACCGTCCCCGTGCTGCCACAGTTGTTGCTCGTGGCCTGTTGAAATGTGTAAAGCTTGATCGACCCCGATTTGAACGTGTCCTGGGTCCGTGCTCGGATATTCTCAAGCGAAACATCCAGCAGTACAACAGTTTTGTATCGCTGTCTGTCTGAAACCTTCCTCCCTCTCCGAAACATGCTTCACGAATGCAGACTGCTTTATTACCCTTGTGCAGAGCCACATTGCCACTGGCATTTGCAGCTTCCTGTCTGTTTAAAAAAAGAAAAAAGAATTTGCTTATCATGGCACAATTTTTAATTTAGAGCATATTAGTTTTGTGCTCTCTGTCCCATTAAATGAATAGAAAAAGTTCTATGGAGACGTTTGCTGTTACGGCTTCTCTCTGTGCAACTGTGTCCAACTCGGGCAAAGGCAGCCTTGCTTCAGGGAGGGCGAGATCTCCTCGCACCACCAATTGCCGGAAAATAAGGAGGTGACAGTAGAGGGAGGGGGGGAATTTTTTTAAGTGTTTCTCAAATTATTGGACAGATTTTAAGGCTGTGGTCATAATCTGCTGTATTTCTTTTCAAATGAGAGCTGCCCTTGTAATTGAGCTTCTTGGGGCTTGGGGTTTTCTTCTTTGTTGTTGTTGTTAATTTTCTGGGTACTGTAATCCTGGGTTCAATCGTGAGGCATCAGCTGCTAAGAAAGCCACAGTTGGAATTTAACAGTATAATTGTTCCTGTGTCTGCTGGTTTAAGGTTGCATAGTTATGTTTTTGTCAAGTGTAAATCAAAGCTTTCAAGGTTGCTAGTTCTGGTGAGCTCCTACAGTTGTTACTTCATTTGCTGACTTGCCGCAACTGATTTTTTTTTTTCTTGTTCTTTCTTCAGCGATAGATATGCCATTTCAAACTCTTCCTGTTCAAAGTGGCAAGAACCAAATGTGATGTTAAATGCCTAATGTTGATCTCTAGTAGGTAGATGGGTGTAAGGATGTGCAGCTCTCCAGCTGTCAGTCTTGTTCAAGTACTTAGATTGGTGTAGAAGTTGGAAGCAAACGTTTGATTTTCCCTGTGACTCTTGCTTGCTTTGTGCTCCTCAGTTGATTTTTTTTTTTTAAAAAAAAAAGACAGAACAACAAAACCCCACATCATCAGTTCATGTGACCCTTTGCTACCAGGGAAAATAAACACTGAGTATTCCCAGCCAGCGTGAGGTGCAGGGGCCAGGACTGCTGGTCTGTGCAGATGTCACTGCTCTTGGTGGAGAATGGGAGGCAGAAAAAGTGAATGTTTTGACTTTCCTGCAACGCTCAGTTATTTTAAGTTTTTAAATGGGTCAATTAATAATTTTAAAATTGCTTAATTATAAAGCCAGTTTAAATACAAAAGGTACATTCTTTGCTTATGGAATTTACATGACACGTATTTCATGCTCACTCTTTTTTCCAAGTTCAATATGTTGCGGAGTCTTACATGTATTTCAGTATTTACCAGCTTTGTGTTCCATTATTCTGTGCGCACCAGTACTTCCCAAAAGTTTTTACTGAATTCCACGGTTCAATAATGGTAGGCAATTTTTAAGGTTTCCTTTAAACTGTAATTTATATCAAGTAGCGTAGGTTTGTATTTGGGAGTGACAGCAAGCAGTTCTGCATTTGTTGTGCAACTACTTCTAACGATGGAGCCCTCCTTTTATTTTGTTTGAGGTGATTCGGATTCAAATTCGACACCCTTTGGTATGTCGATGATCTGAAAGAGTCTGCTCATTGATGCAAAACAATACTGGGGGTATCAAGCCTTTACAAAAGGTTTCAGGGTATTTCTGAACCTGAAATCCCAATAAGGGGATTTAAAGGCTTGTGGTTTGGGCCCTGTGTTCAGAAGAGGAGTAGAGGATTTCTGCCGGAGTCCTTAAGGAGTCAGCAAATGCTACCTTTTTTTTTTTTGGTAAAACTGTTCTCTTAAGTTTTGACTCTATCCAGGTTTTTTCTTCATATGTGTTCTTTGTGTTACTTTAAAGCACCAAAAACTGTGTAAACTAGTTAGAGCTCCACAAAAAAAGTGCACATTTTTTTATATAAGGCTTTCTAATCAAGTTTCACTACTGCATCTTTTTAGCTTGCTGTTTACTCCCTTTTGTAGTTTTACCTACAAGATTTTAAGATAAATCAGCTAAGTCTGAGTTAAATATTAATCACAGTTATAGCTTTACCTTTGTGTGCAATTTCAATATGTTTGAAACCACAATTGGCATAGTTTTGCCTTAGCTAACATTCAGGGCTTTAGAAGTAATTTTCTGCTAGTCCACCTTTAGCGAATTTCGGAAGTCTATTGCCCTAGAAAGCTATAGTCAACCAGAGGACCAGTTTTGTATTGTTACCTGACTATATAAGTCTGATTTACTGTATGTGCTAATATATTATATTATATTCCTTTTGTTATAGATTGTCCTAATGGCAGGTAAAGCAATAAAATGATTTAAATTCTTAAATGCAATCAGTCTCTTTCTTTTTCCTTCTCCATCCCTGTGTGGTGTTTTCCTTTGGCCTTAGAGGATACGTTATTAACGAGGTGGTAGGAACTAAGAAGCTTAATGGCTCAGCTTTGTGTTAATGCTGGAGGTTTGAGTTCCAGTCCCAGCTTCCAGCAGAACCAGACCTTCCCCTCCGGAGCTGCGGGAGAGCTCGATCTCCACCAGCCACCCTTCCAGACCTTCTCTGAGTCCTGGCTCTGGGTGAGAAGTGAGAAGGTACCTGTGTCCTGCTCGAGTGTCTTTCAGCAGCTCCTGCTGCTTTGGGGTCTCTCGTTAATATTGTTCATTCCCAGTCCAGCTGCTATTACTGGTGCTCATACGCTTCTCTAAGTTGTCTGCTCCCATCCCTTAATGAAAGTTTTGAACACGTGGTAATTAATCGCGAATGAGTTCTGGTGGACGGATGGTCAGAAACAGAAGAGGGGGATTTTCACACTGTCATGAAGTAGGAAAAACCGTGAAGAGTGGTGACGTGAAGCGGCTCAGACTGGACGTGTTTTGCACCCAGCTCTGAGAACGCTGTCACCCAACCCTGAAATGCATTAAAAACCTTCCATGTAAAGGAGAATAAAAATAAGAAGAAAGCCACCTTGCAGTCCCTGTTAGATTACCCGCTATTTCAATATCCGTGGGTTTGCTTCCTTCATCCTGCACTCCCTTTCCACACCCTCTTGGCCAAAAAAAAGGCTGAAAACTTTTTTATTACTTAAAATGAAACTTGAAAACTTCCACTTCCAAGCTCGTAACTTTACTTTTAAACTTATCTTCTGTTGCCATGTTCTTCCCGTTCAAACAGCCAGCAGTAACCATCCCATCGCACTGACAGGAGTCATTTTGGGCCCGTTACGTGTGGCAACCGCACAGAAAGTCACCGGTAGAGGGAGATCCAGCTCTGGGAATCCAGCATCTACGGAAATAACGCTGCCCCGTGCGTGCAGAGTGAGTCAAATCCTTTTATTTTCATCTATTCTCTGCCCACAAGATGAACGGGTCTGTAAGGGACCAGCGCTGGGAGTTCGGATTGATTGAGGCTGCCCCAAACCTTGCTTTTGTGAAAGCTGGAAATGGAAGGACGTGGCTGAATCACACTCAGGAGAGGCTGAAGGAGGGTGGTGTGGGTTGGTTTTCTTGGTTGGGTGTGTGTGGAGTATTTTGTTAACCTTTGTGGCTTCAGAGTATTGGAACAATCTCTTTGAGGAAAAACACTCCAAACTTCCTCAAACATACACATGAATAGAATAGGCACCTGTAGGGACACACTCAAAATCCCAACTGCAGCCCCTCCTGTGGCTGTACAGCGTGGAGACGGGTGACTTGCACAGTTATTGTGGAGCTGAATTAAGGGTCAGTACAGTCCCCTCTGAAAAACAGTAGCGGTGGCCAAGTGAGCTTTGTTCCCTCCTTGTGGGATCCAGGCACTTGCTGCCAGTGTCACCGAGTTCCCTCTCAGTTGGGCAAAATTCCAGCCCAGGAGAAGAGGAGGCAGGGGAAGGTGCAGCGTGTTGAGAACTGTCAACAACTGCTGCCCGTGCTGGGGCTTCGGGGTTCTCTTCTGAAAGGGCTGCAGCGCTGGAGGTGGCTTTTTTGTTTAACTTAAAGGTTAGTTTACAATAAGCTTTAGTAGTTTGGCTGTGGGTTTTCTTTATTATTTTTTTCCCCTTAAGAATGATAAATTATCAACAAAGTTCTCAACTGCTTTCCCTATGCTGCCAAGAAGCTCAGTGCAGTTGTTCTTCAACAGTTAAAGGAAAAAGCTATTAGAGAGCTTCAGTAATCGAGTTGTTCTTGGGCCTTGTGGTTGGGAGGCAAAGGGAAAGCTACACATTGAAAGATGTAGGATAACAACCCCCCAGCTCCATCTTTGGTCTCCAGTTCCTATTGCTCAAAACGCACAGAGCTGGGGGCCAGGGAACCATTTCTATCTTGCAGGGAATTCTGACAACTTCAGTGATTTTGAAGCTCTGAGAAGAGAATCTGAGATAGACCTCCCTATGTTGGCAAAATGTTTGCACCAGAATTGGGTGGCTTCTTGATTTGTAATACCCCATTTGGGGTTTTCTCTCTTAACCCAGGCAGGCTCTCCAGCTCCCAGGCAGGTAAAAGCACAAGTGGTTTCACTGCCCTGTGAGGCAGGGGGCTTTTCAACAACATGCACGGGTGGAAGTGGGGCAGGTTGGTCACTGTGTGTGGAAGAGCCCGGGGGCAATGGACACCCCTGACGGTGAATGCTGGGCAGATGCTCTTCAGTCTCACCACGCTGCCTCACCGGGCTCTCTTGGCTCGGTGGCGGGTACTGTCCTTGTGGAAGAGGATTGCTTTTTTCTCAAATACACGGTACTGGTGACAGAACAGAGACTTAATAAGAGGAAAAGGGTCTTGACATCTCTTTATTCAAGCCTCATCTCTGAGTCTAGTTTGTGCCCTTCACTCACAAGACTGAGACCCCGTGTGGGTTGAGCAAACCAGTGGCCACGCGTTCCCCCGTCCTCCCAAGGGCCAACCTCAGATCACTGCTTTTACCCCAGAGAGCTGGAATTTGGGGTGTAAAGGTCTGCTGCAGTCAGACCCCAACTTACCAACACGCTGGCCGAGCGCAGAAGCTTTGGTTGAGTACCTGGCATAGACAGGCAGTGTGATTCTGGAAGATCTGAAGATTTTTCCCTCTCAGTCTCTGCAGCAATTTGTAGATGGAATTTACCAGCTTTTAAACTTGCCACTTGGCTTGCGGGGGTTCTCCCGACCTCCGAGTGGGAGTTAAGGACTGTTTAGGTGGTCAGCTTCACTCTGTCAGACACAGGAGCCTCGGGCTGCGTGGTGTCATTGGCCACCACCTTGGCTTCTCCGTGGGTGTCTATGCATTTCCTCACAGCTTTCAGGATAAGCTGTACCCGTCTGTCCAAAGCCAAGAGATGGGGCTCGGTGAGGACTGGTGCCAGGGGGTCCTGCAGCAGGGATTCCCTCATCACGTCGCTGAGCCGATACTCGGGCTCAGCCAAGAGCTGGAGTCGTAACAACGTTGTCCTCTTTATTCTGGAAAAAACAGAAATTGGACATCTTAGTGCAAACTTCTTGTGGTATCTTTGCAAGAACCAGCTCTGTGAGCCCCTTGGTGGGAGGGGAGGAGGGAGAGCAAGGAGGGGTGAAGATATTTGACAAAGAACTTTGGGAACAAAAGCTTTCTCTTTCTGAAGGAAATGAGTATTTTTTGCAGAAACCTCCGCTTCTTTGTTTTTCCAGACTGCAGAGTATTTATACTGCAGGTTTCTGTCATCAGAGAGAAAACCACGATAAAAGTTCTCAGTAATGAGGGTTTTTCCTTTGAGTCAGAAGTGACCCAGTTCCCCAGATTCCTGCAGGGTGGTGCCATGTTCCAAGGATGACATTTATGGGATGGGGACAGAGCGGGAGGTAAAATGAAGAGGCATGAATGAGAAAAAAAAAATCTTCTGTCAAAACTCTGAGCAAAGAGAGGGAATATTTCTTAGAACTGATCTAACTGTGACTTTTCACCTTAAGAGTTACTGAGATTTAAAGGTTATTTCCCTTTGACAGAAAGTGGAATGGAAAGCTATAATCTTGGAACACTTCTGGGAATGAAACTCAGTATTCTGAAGTCATTTGTTTAACCCTCAGCAGAAGTGTTTTGACTCCAGCATCTCTAATACCGAAATTAATCAGCGGTTTTAATTATTGCCCTTTAAATTCTGTAAATGAAGTAGCTTGTGTTGGTGGAGCCGTTCCTCTTTAGCTGAGCCAAGATTTTCAGATGGAATAAGGTGCCTTTGGAAACTTTTTAACCAGCTCCAGAGTTTGCCTTTGTGTGCCTGGTGTTTACCCAGGGCTCGGACTGGGACCGGTGCCGGGGCTCTCCGCAGCCCTGGGTGCTGTTCAGATGTTGGGTGAAGGGCTTGTTGCTGCCACTGTGCCTGGCCCTAGTGGTCCCTGAGGGGCTCTGGGTGCGGGCACCCCTCCGGAGCAGCCGGGAGGTGCCTGTCTCTGCCCAGAGATGCCCATCGCATCGCCCAAAGGAGGGGGAAAAGCGCCGTGACCCCACTGTGTCCTGCTGGCACAGGGGCAGGAGACTTCAACTGTGGCTGTTGTCCTGGCTGCCCACGGCCGGGCTTGCCTTAATATTCCTGCAGAAAATAAAATAAAAATCAATTTATCAAGTGCAGGGCGGGCTGGAATCTGTGGCCTCTGTGCTTGCTCTAAGAAACCTTTTTATTTCTTTTTCAAGTGTTTTTTGGATGCTCCTCCACTCGGAATGTGGGAAATGAGGTTTGTGGGTGTCTCCCTCGGGCAGCATGAGTTGATTTTACACTCTTCTTGCCCCTAGCTGGCTTATTAAAGGTGTGATTTGCAGGTCTTCTCACCACTGTCTCCTGCAAGGAGAACTCAATTAAGAAGAGCTGCTGGTCAGTGGGTCTGGAAGAATAGGAAGGGTCTGACCTGTGGATCTTGCTGAATACAGGTCAAACTGAGAGGTAGAATTAATTTAAACCGCACAAAATAGGCATTTGTGAGAAGGACTCTCTGCGAAGCTGCAATTATAAATGAAAAGACTCACTGGGTGCAAATAACAGTTCTTAAAATTAGATCCAGTCCCACACGTGCGTGGGGAGAGCGCAGTTACCAGCCCGGGGCTGAGACGGAGCAGGTACAGCGAGGAAATAGGTTAGGCATCTCCTAAAGAGAGACCACAGGGAAAAGTAGGTTTTTTTGGGTCTCTTAGATTTAACTTTCAGCTGATGATTTATATGAATTAATAAAGGCAGAAGATAGGATTCAAATGGTAAAATTTATGAGCTTCTGCTTCATGGCATGGGAGGAAGAAACCTGTGTTAAAGTTGTTAAAGTCAGCTGTATAATCGGGCCTCCAGGTGTTTGGATGGAGATCTCTGAGCTCTGTGTCAGATGATTGGAGCTGATGGCACCTTGTGTTGATGTGCTGGAAAATACCAGGAGAGACTTCTGGAAGGGTTTGATCCAATGGACAGTGTCTCCTGGTCTGCCAGTGGAAGCCTTTACACTTGCAAGGCCTTTTAGCTTCAATGGGAAAGTGTCCAGGGAGGGCAGTTGTTTGACACCATAGCAAGCAGCCACGCACCGGAGCTGAATGCTCGGGTATAAAAACTGATAGAAAAGCTTAATCCCTGTTTCTGGGGCAACTTGTGATTCCCATGTTCCGGTGTCTGGCCTGTACCCTTGGCTGGGAATTAGCAGGGATCTTCCCTTCCCTGGATGGAGCCAGGCCTGGGTGACTTCCAGCAGCAAGCACTGCCGGTCCGTTGTGCGGACACCGCCGTGTCTGGGGAGGAAGATGAAGCTGGCACTTACATGCAGCACTGGGAGAGCGGCGCCAGGATGGAGATTTCATCGTGGGAATGTCGCCCGAACCTGGGGGGGTGAGCAGAGAGTGCAGAGCTTCAGTGCCTGCCACCACCTCTCCCCCTCCCCGGTGTCCTCCCCCGGCCTCACCCTCTGGCGTTGTCCAGATGTAAGAGGAAGCCGTCATCCCCGAACTTGGTGAACATTTCATAGTGGTGACGGTCCATGTTGCCTGGCAAAGGGCAGACAGAGGAACAGAGTGTCCCTTGTGTGTCACCAAGGAATTTTCTAAACTACCCTACATTTTCTTTCAGATCTGGGTGAAATACTTGTTGCCTTGCTGGAGGAGGTTATTTCCCCCTTCATCCTACCTATTAGGAAGTCAAATATGGCCATGTCAACGATGTTGAGCAGCCGGTTGCCGTTGCTGTAGGGGTAGATCTCCCTCACCGTGTCGCAGTAGAGCGGATTCACTTCCCACCTGCAGGAGATGGAGGAGAAAGGGGAGATGCTCAGTGGTTGCTGCTGCCGTGTCCCAACAGCACCCCAGAGCTGGTCTCCCCTGTGGAGATGGAGAGGAGGAGGAGGAATTAAATTTCCCTCCTTGTGCATGCAGGAGACTGGAAGTCAAACCCAGTCAATGCTCAGGCATTAACCATTATTAGATCAGTTATGGGCAATCTCTGAGCCTTGGCCTTCCTCTGCCTGGACGTACAATGTCTGTGTGTCTGTACCCTCCTCACTCTCCTTCCCACACACTCCCTGCGATGCAGATAATGGGAAGCAGCATCATTTACCCACTTACTCCTCTTTTCCATCAAACGAGTAGGACCGGATCCATGGGTTTGGGATGGAGAGTCGTGGCGCCAGGTTGAGGGATGGCAGGAAGGCGGAGAGGGACCCTTCCAGGAGGTGAGGGTTCCCACACACCGCGTACTCCGTCTTGCACATGTACGGGCACTTGGCAAAGAAGCAAACGTTGCTGGCTGGGAGGAAAAGAGAGAGGAGAACTGGGGAAAGGGGCTACCAGGAGACTGTGAGGTAGCCTGGACTGACCTCTTCCCCATGGCGTGGCAGTGACTGCACATATTGTGGCATATGTACCCACATCATGGGTGTGAAACTGCCAACTCATGGACAATACCTGGACTTTGGTCAATGGACAGACCTGGTCCCAGGCTAGGGGAAAGGGTGGGAAAAACGGGGCAGGTGAGTAGGTCTGGCAGACGATTCCAGCTGGAGGCTGAGGGACACCTCTGCTGTAACCATGTCTTTGTGCGCGTTTCACCCAAGAATTTAATTTCCGCCCAACAGCTCAAGTCCTGCTGACCCTGCCCTTCCACCCACCGTGGACCAACATGTCTAATCCCAGCTGGTGGCAGCCCAAGTGCTCGTCTACCTGGGGAGACGAAGAAGACGCTCTGCAGGATCTCGTTCTTGGTGACCTCCAGGATCTCCTTGGTGACATTGATCAACCTCCCAACTGTGGGCGGCACCCTCCGGAAATCCAGGATCCTGCACAGAAGGGACAGTGGCTCAGAGCCTGCCGTGCCAAGGGACGTTACTGCCCAGGGTGGCTGTGTGGGACGGCAGATGCTGCCCTCGTCCCTGCCATTGCTGAACCGGGGGCCTTTTGATGACTGCACCCATGTGGAATTTTTTTTCTCCCAGCTTCTTTCCAGCAAAAAGCCAGGGTCATTTTACCCTCTGGACCAAAATGTGGCCAAGTTCAGATCTTGCTATTTTAATAGCGAACGCTTGGATGTTCTCCAGGATTCATGTCTTCTCCCTGACCGGTTTCTCCCATCCCCTCGCTGGGTCTGTGGGGAGGCAGAAGAGCCCCTCAGGCCCTTCTCCCGTGGTGGGTTTGGCACAGAGCACAGACACGTTGAACCTGGTACAGCGCAGCTGCGACAGCGGGAGGCCAGGAGGGATCACCCCCGCTCGGAGGCACTCACGCCCGGCTGATTCATCTCAAATATTCTTAAAAAAAAAATATAATCGGGCCTGGGGCAGGAAGGCATTGATGGCAGAGAGTGGAAGAGCTGCTGTTGATTGCTGAGTCAGAAACACGGCGTGAACCAGCTCATGCCGTGCTTCGCTCCCGGGGCAATGCCCAAGGACCATCTCTGCTGCTGAGAATCGGGCACGGAACAGGATTTAGCCTGTTACTTATTGAGCAATGTTTAAAGGGGAAAAAAACCACAACCCCAACGTTTGCTTTCATCTAGCATCTTTCAGCTCTAAAAACCACAAAGCACTTCAGAAAAGCAGTCTGGCCTCATTTTTCCAGCTCCCAGTGGAGCCGGGGTGCAGAGAGGGAAGTGGAGGGTAAGGGGAGTCAAGCAGAGTCGCTGAGGTGATGCAAGGGCAGAGCTGGAAGGGGAATTCAGTTCTCTTTGGAATCAGCTCGCTTCGTTTGAGCTACAGGACTTACGGTCTAGTAATTATCATAGAAGTTGGGCTGGGAGCTGGAGACCATCTCCACGGTCAACATGAGAGATCCCTTCCCCTTGATGTTCACTACTCAGCCCATTGAGGGGAAGAAGGCTGCTGCCCTCCTCTTGTAAGAAGGGTATTTTTGATTTTATTAAATACAAAGCCTGCTGGGAAGAGGTGCCAGGTTAATTGCTCATTAGCTGAGGGCTTGAAACTCCATCTCTATGTCAATCCAGAACGCGCCTTGATTGCTGATGGAGCTGTGACTCCCTCCCTGGAGAGGAGCGCCCGGAGCTCATCTGTGCACCTCGGTGCAGGAGAGGGGCCACATGCGTGTGGCCGTATGACAAACACCTGACCCCTCTGCACCCTGGACTTCACCTGCCACCCTGGTCTCCTCCAGCAACCAAGGCGAAGCTGGCTCCTGGGCTTCAGATGGGAGCCAGAGCCACCCCGTCCCCAGGTAAAGCAGCAGCTCCCAAAAGGGTGCTGCGAAGCAAAGGCTCATCTCAGGCCAAGCAGCTCTGCAGGGCTCAGCGGGGCTTTTCTCCTGCCCGAGCTCCCAGGGGCAGAGGACCGGGCGCTGGCAGCCGGGGCAGGTCCCTACCTGTCCAGGTGGAAGGCGGCGATCTCGGCGTTGTGCCGCTGGAAGTCCACGAAGTAGAAAAAGTCCTCGGGTGTCTCTTCCTCGCGTTTCTGCCTGGGGGAGAGCAAGGGGGTTGATCTGGGAGGGCAGGCGAGCTGGGCACAGAGGGGTAGCACAAGGACAGTGACCAGGGACAGCAGTCGTGTGGCCACAATGGTGCCAGCGCCAGGAGCCAAAGCGCCTGTGGCTGAGCTGGGACCAGCACTTGTGCTCTGCCTGGGTGCTGGGTGGATGAGGGAGGCAGAAGGGCTGACTTGGGGCTTTAAAACCTTTTGTGCCGGAGTTTAGACCCGCTTAGGACAGCGTTTTGGGTGGGTATAACACTGGGGGACGCTAGAGGCCGTGCTGGACTTCTCAGGTCCTCGTGAGAGGCAGAGAAGGGCTCAGGTTTGATGCTCTTGTAGCCTTGAGACAGTAACACCAGCAGCAGCTCATTTAATTTCATTTTCTGGCTCTCGCACAGCACACCCGTGTGTGTAGCAGGTGAATTGCCTGCTCAGCCGTGTATCGCAGGGAAGGCCACAGGCACTGCTGAGCCCCTGGATGTCTTCCGTCTCCTCCTGGCCCTGCCTGGCGCTGGGCAGAGGTGGAGAGAAACCAGTGGGAGAGGAGCTGGCTGCTTTCTGGATGAGCAAACCATGGCGATCGGCACGCTGCCCTGCTCGTGCTCAGCGAGTGAAGTGAGGGGGAATAAATGTGAGGAGTCCTGCGGGGCTAGAAATAAGTCCAGAAGCAATTTAAAACTCCTGTTTGAGGTGACCGGGACCGATGGCTGCTTCTCGGAAATACTCCGGGGAACCCAAGGAGAAACAAGGTAAAACACAAAGTCAACTGAGGGAGAGGAGGAAAAGGGCAGCCCCTGAGGGCAAAGCTCTGGGGAGAACAAGTGTCCCAAGGTCCTTCACCATCTGGCATCTGTGAACCAAGAAATTTCCAACATCAATAAATATGGGAACATGGGTGTTTATCCACCTGCGGCTCTGGGACAGTGCGAGCAGCCAATAATAAGGAAACCTTTTCAGCTGTCAAGGTAGCTGAGTGGAGGAGAGGAAAGACGTGGCTGTTCCTGCCAAGGATGCTCCTTGGTTCATGGCTACGCAGGGCGGGGGGTGCTCTGCTGCTGTGCCTTACCTCATGGGCTTGAACATGGCTTTCCCGAAGTCCTGGAACCTGAGGACCAGCTTCAGGTGCACGCCGCTGGGCTTCACGACTTGGGGAGGAAAGGGGCCGTTAGCCACCCGCCACCCCGACAGCCTCCCTGTGCAGCACCGCTTCGGCTCGGCTGCCATCCTGCTTTCTGCCCCGGTGAGCGCATCCCACCCCTCCTTCAGCTCCTCTCCTCCTCCTCCTCTTCCTCCTCCCCTCCTGCGGCTGCTTTTCCTCCCTCTCCCCTGTGCTGGAGATTTCCCTCCAGCACTTTTCCCAACAGCCATTTTTAGTGTCCTCTTGGGGACTTTTTCCTCCCCCCAGTAGAAACCAGTGGCATAGTGGTGTCCCGGCACCCACATCCCACCCTCTGCTGGGGTGGGATTGGAGGGAGAAGGGCCTGGCATTGCCTGGCTTTGTTTCCCTTGCCGAGGTTGGGATGGAGGAGGTGGGGACTGGGGTCGGCTGAAGCGATGGCGTGTGGGGGGAGAGCGGGGACCCGCAGCGTTTCACTCACTCTGGCTGCAGTCGCAGGCCCCCAGCAGCGCCTTCTCGTCCTGGCTGTAGTCTGTAAGGGCAGGGGGAGCGGTGAGACCCCACCGGGCTGGCTGTCCTGCTGCTGACCCCCTCCCAGCACGGGGCACGCAGGGCAGCACCACTTGGAATGCCCCAGCCCAGTGTCACCGGTGAATGGTGAGGGGTGCAGACCCCTCAGGGGAAACTGAGGCAGCTTGTTGGGATCAAACTGCCACGCGACGGGTCCCCGACGTGGCTGGCACCAACGCATGATGCATTAAGGACCACAGCCAGGTCCATTCTCCTGTCTCAAGGTAAGGGCACAGCAATTCCACAGCACAAAACCTGCTGGGAAGCTGGCACAGGGCTCGGAGCTTCCTCCAGCGAGTGACAGCCCCCACCTTCTTTGCAAAAGTGACCTGGTGGGGCTGGAGCCCCCCAGCCCCGTGCAGCTCCCAGCGCTCTGTCCCCATCCCTGCGGCAGGAGTGTGCTTACCAGCACTGATGGTGGTGAAGTCCTGCATGTCCCGGAGCAGCCTGTCGATGGTGGGGCTGGAGCGCGGGTAGAGCCCGTCCCGGCTGATGCCCAGGTGGAACTGGAGCCAACTGGCCTCCGGCCGGAGCGGCAGCGGTGCCACTGGGGAGGTCAGGTTCAGCTCCTGCCTGTAAAGCTTGTGCCTCCTGGAAGAGAGCAGTGATGAGGATGAGCCATGGGATGGAACCCCTTTCTGCTCTGAGCCCAGAGGCTGTTGGGGAGTGGGGAGGGTGCTGGGGAGCAGAGCTGGGGGGCACGGGGTGGATAAGGACTCTGGGTGCTACCCGAGGGGAAACTGAGGCAGGGAGCCATAACTGAGATGGTCAAAGGTCCCACAGATTGTGCCACCTTCTTCCCTCTGGAAGGCCCTGGGAAAGCAGCCTTGAGTGGGAACGCAAAGGACTCTGTTGTCTTCTCCTCGCCCCATCAGGACCAGCAGAGGTGTCAGGGCACGGCTGGAGCTAAATCACATCTCCAGCAACACAAGAGCTGGCCTGGGATGGATGAAGCGCTTCCCAGAGGGACTGCAGGCTCCAGGCAAGACTTGGGGAGGGGATGTGATGTGACAGCGGATAACTTGAGTCTTGTCTGCTCAGGGAGGTGTCTGGAGAGCCTGGGAGAACAACAGGGTCTTGTCCGAGTGAGCCGCTGCAGAGGACTGTCTTCACGGTCGTTACATCTCTGACAAGAGTTTTTTCCTGAAGCTGGAGCTCCCAGGCAGGGAAAAAAGAATTCCCCAAGTTAGAGCCCCCAGTTCCCTCCGTGAGCAGGGATGCGGTGAGGCCGTCCAGCAGCATCCTGCCCATCGCCTCTGGAAATCAAGGGTGAACCCGAACCTTTTTTCCCAGGTGGAGCTGAAGGGATGTCCCAGGTTCAATAATAAACCCCAAGCGTCTCCCCACTTGAGCAGCATTTTCCTGACTTTGTGACCTCCCCAGCCGGGACCCACGCTTTGCCCAACTGCAACCGAGAGGTCACTCGTTCCACCCGGCGGGGGACAGAGCGTTAGTTTCTCATTAACGCCGGCCGAGCCGCGCGCGGGGCAGCTGGTCCCGATAAAGGGAAAATGAAGTTCAGTTTGCACTGAAAGTGCCAAGATCCATCCATGAAAGAAAACAGGAGCTGGGGCTGATAAGGAGCGGGGCATTAACCGGGGCTGGGATGGAGGGGCTGCAGCGGGAGGTGCCTCGGGAGACCTAACCCCGACCCCTCATGAAACAGGCTCTGGGAAACACAGAAGACAAAGAGCAACTTTTCCCTGCCTGCCTTTAGTTCTTCAGAATTTTTCCTAATTTTTTAGGTTTTGCCCAATGCAAACAAAACTAAAAGTGGCGAGGAGAGGGAGGCTGAATGTCTGCGCTTTTCCAGCCCCGAAGGATGCAGGAGGTGCAGTGGGAAAGGGGAGCATCCCGTGGGCTCTGCTGGGTTTGCCAGACTGCACGGCTCAGGGTGGTGGCTGCAGCAAGCGGGTGCTGACCCTGCACCCAGGCGCTTATCGGCCAAGGGGCTGGTGCTGGTGGCTGGAAAGAGCTCATGGACATTGCTGGTTTTTTTTGCTTCCCTGCTCGGACCAGCAGGAAAATGCTGGCTTTTGGTTGGATTTTTTTTCCATCATCCTTTTCCACCTGAGCAGGTTAAACAGTGTGGTTAGTCCGGTCTGACCATGAGCGAGGAACCTCCTGGTGGCGAGGGACACATTTCGGTAACGTCCTGGGGACAAATCTAGGCAATGGTGAGGCAAAGAGTATCTGCAGGTCAGAGCAGCCCGTGCCCTCTCCCCGTTTGTTTGCCTTTCAGCTGGATCGGGGCAGCTACGGCACGAAGTCCATGTGCACGTGGGCAGGAAGAAAAGTGTCGGAGAATTTCTCTCTGGGTCCGGCCCCTCGCTCAGGCCACGGGGAAAGGAGGCAGAGGCTCCCCCCGAGCCGGGAGGAGGTGGACATGGGAGCGTGTGGAGACTCGTCGGCAGGTTTGGCTGCACACAAAGATGTGGCCCTGGGATGCCCTCGGCTCCGGCGGACGTGCCTCGACCTTCCAGCCCGCTGCTGTGCGCCAGGTCGCCCCTGGGCAAGTCTTTGAGGCACAACCTTAACCCCCCAGCGCAGCCAGGGCTTGAGACCCCAGTGCAACTGGGGAGGATGACTCAGGATTTGTCCCTAGAGAAACTGCCCAAATATTTTACCGTGTTTGCTCTCCTGCCTCCCCTGCCCACAGGCTGCTACCCCCGGGGTGGCAGTGAGCAATACATTACTGGTGGGGAAAAAAATGCAGTGGTTAAGCAGGAGGAGGCAATTCCCGGCTGGTGGCTGTTTCCAGCCCAGCGCCCGCGCGGTCCCTGCCCCGGCCGAGCTGCTGCAGGGCCAGCGAGCCCCTTTCCAGCCTTTTAAACCCAAAACACAGCTCCTTCTTCCTCTCCCTTTCCTCCAGGATCCCTGAAATATTTCCCTGTAAGAACAGAGCTCTGCAAAAGTCAAAATGATATAAAAACCGGGTTAATTTCTAACTTGCTATAAATAGCCCCGGGGTTGCCCTCGCTCTGCACGGCATGGGGTGACGCTGGGCACAGGCCACCGGTGCCCACTCGCCCTGTGCCTCCCCTGGCACGGAGCTGGTTACAGAGTCTGGGGTTTTGAAACTGCTCCTTCAAGGATAAAAATAAGCTTCAGAGTTTTTAAGGGTGGATTTTTTTTTTTTTTTTTTTTTGGTTTTGAAGAGGTGTGGATGGGTTTTTTGCTGTTTCCTTCCTGTGTCTCCATCAGTCTCTCCAGCTGGTTTTGCATCCTGCAATCAAACCCCCGGTTGGTCCCAGCTGAAGTGCTGGGGAAGAGCACGGCACCGGGCAGCAGCCAGCGCCGAGGCAGGACACGCGCTGCCGTGCTCCCCTGGCCACGGGTACCCGAAACAGGCGCTCTCCTGGGGCTGCTCCGTGAGCTGATGTCCATCTGGCTGCAGAGGTGACGAGGGACGCTGTGCTGTAGGTGCGGGGTTAAGCTACGGCTCGTTCCACTCACGAGGAGCATCCTGCCCCCCGGGAGGCTGCTTTGCCGACAGCCAGACCTACGAGTGATGCAGAAACGTCACCCGGGCGAGCCCAGGAGAGGGTGGCCGTGGGAAGACACTCAGCTCTGACCCTCATCCGCCCTGCAGTGGGAGGGGGTCACACCTCGGGGAGAGCCGGGGTGGACCCCGCTCCCGTGGCACCACCGTCGGTCCTCAGCGGCGGCAGCAGCTTCGCTCAGCCCATGGGCTGGGAGAGAAAGCCACGGGCTCCTGGGTCCCACGGGGAACACCGCGCTTCGTTCCCGGCTCCTTCACTGACCACGTCGGAGAGGACGGGGGCTCTGCAGTGCTTCTGGTGGGGCAGACCCCGCTCCGTGCCCACAGCAAATTACACAACGCCTCAGCCCCGGGAAGTGCCATCTCATCGTACATTCAATCTGCAGCGCCAAGGGCAGGAGGGGTTGTGTCACCGGGGCCTGTGCGTGCTCTCCGAAGGCTTTACCCGCTTATGAGCGTCATATATTTCATTTCAAAGCGAGAGAGGAACAATCGATACTCTCCTGCCTCCCGTCTCCTTCCCGCAGGTGCGAAGACGAAGTCAGTCAAGGGCAAACGGCACGGCAGCTTTCCTCCCGGTCACACCGTAACCAAACCGCAGAGCGAAAGGCGACGTGCGGCCACGGCTCCCTCCCAAAGAGCACGTTTAAACAAAGCCGTAAATAAAATCGGGGAATGCAAACTTCTTACCAAACAGCCGGGGCTGTCCCGCTGCTGTGGATGTCATGCCAGTGCTGCTGCTAGCACCCACCACCACTGGGTGCTCAGGGCTGCTGGTGGAGCTCCAGAAGCCATCAACCACGTGCCAGGAGCTGCTTCGGCTCAAATCCCCCATCCCCACCCAGCTTCTGCTTGGGAAACATCTGTCTTGCTGCCCAAATCCTGATGTCTCCAGGAGGCATTGCCCAGCTCTGAGAAGATGCACCCGAGGGTGTCCCATGGCACAGCCCGGCCGTATCCCATGTCCCACGGTCACCCAAACCCACCACCCGCAGACTTCAAGTGATGTGAAGAAGGATTTGACAGGCTCCAGACTGACCCAGGCACAGGGTGAACCTCCCAGGGGCTCCAGGCCATAGAGGTCATTCTTCGGTTCCTTCCATTACCACTTCCCATCGCCTCCTCCTGTGAATTCCACCTGAAACTGGGACTGGGTGAGTCCCACAGAAAGAAGAAGAATCTGCATCCAAGTGGAGAAAGTGGGAGCTTGTAAATCCTGCCCGTATGGTTCAGCAAACAGCACGTGAGTGGCGGGAGGAGCAGGAGCCAGGTCTGATGCTGGAAACCAAACCTGGGCAGCAAGGAAGTGCCAGGACAGGGACCTCTGTGATGGTCCCCAGGAGATGCTGCCGTCCCCCTGCAGGCTGGCACCATCACCGTCCCATGGAGGGGACAGCGAGACGACGCAGTGAGCTCGGCGTGCTGGAAGCCTCTGCGTGGAGGCACCACAGTGACCTGCTCCAGCATCACGTCACCGAGGCCACCTGTGTTGGATCCAAGTTTGTGCGCGAAGGTAGGAGCCGGTGGGGAGCAGGGGGACACTCGGCCACAGCCCTGCTGCACGGGGGTCAGGCAGGGGGTTCGGGGGCCTCGGGGTGTGAAGCCTCAGTGGCTGGATCGTGCGCAGGCGGGCGATGCTCAGAGCTGGTGCCGAGGGTCACTGTCCCCACCGGGGCAGGGCCATGGGGTCAGTGAGAGTCCGACCCCAGGAGCAGGAGGTGGGGGAGTTGCTGGTGTTGGGAGAGGCAGGAGAGGGCTCTGCGCTGGGAGCCCCTTTCTCTCCAGAAGCAAAAGCCTCCGCACCCCTTCTTGCAGAGAAGTCAGCAGAGGGAAGAGCAGAGGGGCTGAATGGGGGGCCAGCACCCCAACACCCCCACCGTGGATGAGAGGAGACCTGTGCGTTTGCACGGGGGAGACACCGACACGCGCAGGGCTCTGGCTGGGGGGACTGTGACCGCTGGAGCCCGGGGGCTGCAGTTGTCACCCACCCCGAGGGCTGACAGATGCAGGGAACGGCTTTGGGGTTCAGCGCCTGGGGCTGGCTCCCCTTCTGCCCCAACCCAAAAAGGTGACACGGAGCAAAGGCGGCGCTTACCCCAGGAGGACCCAGCTCGCAGGGTCTCACCCCGTGCCCCCGCAGCCACCCGTCCCCTCCCCTGGGGGTCTTACAGTGGAGCAGGAGGCACCCCAGGAAGCCCCCTCCCAGCACAGCCCCCCCCTGCTCAGCCCTGCCCGTCCGTGGGGTGCCGGTTGTCGGGGGGTGATGGGGAGGATGGTGGGGCGGGGAGCCAGGAAGCGGGGCACAAGCCTGGGGATGCCAGGGAGTACCCGGGGGGGCATGCCCAGGCTGGGGGTGCTTAAGCAGGGGTGCCTGAGAGAGCTGCCCAGAAAGGGGGTGCCTGTGGAGTACCAGTGCAGGGGGTGCCCCGGAGAGGGACTGCTTGGTGGGTACCTGTGCTTGGGATGCTCATGCAGGGGGTGCCCAGGAGATGGTCAGGCAGAAGGTGCCCATGCAGGGGGTGCCCAGCAGTTTGCTCGGGGAGGCTTGTTGGTGAGAATGTGCTTGGGCTGGTGCCCGGGAAAGAGGTGCCTGGGCGATGCTCGTGCAGGGGGCACCTGGAGAGGGGGGTGCCCGGTGGGTACCT
>VXAK01003208.1:141752-162701 GCA_013399435.1 Arenaria interpres
GCGGGGACACCCCCGGGGGTCAGGGGGCAGAGCCCTGCTGGGCTCCATCCCCGCAGCTGGGCTTGCAGCCCCTTCTGCGGAGCTCTTCGGCACAGGCTTCGGGCTCCGCTTCGCCTTTCTTAGTTGCTAAAAAGAAGAGAGGGAGCGGAGGAGGCTCCCGGTGCAGTTTGCTGGGAGAGGCTTGGCGGGAGGGACGGGCTGAGACCCGCCGAGCTCATCGCAGCAGGAGAGGCCGGCGAGGCCGAGGAGCACCGGGCCAGGGGAGGGAAATGGAGGAGGAACCGGCTGTGAACAAAGGGAGCGTGACTGGACTGGCCCGGCCCCGGCCCCGGCCCCGGCCCCGGCCCCGGCCCCTCTGCGCAAGGGAGAGCGAAAAATAGACCGCAGAAAAGAGGGAGAAGTCAATGAGGTTTCCAGGCGGCTGGAGCGGCGCTGGGGTCGGGGGATCCGGGCTGTGCCGAGAGGTGTCCGTGGGGCTGTTGGCTGAGCATCTGGCCCGGAGCCTGGGATGCTCCTTTGGCCGAGGAGGGGCGAGGATTCGGTCCCCGGGGCTGGAGGGACCCGGAGCACGTCTGTCCCCTCGGTCTCGTCATCTTTGGCAGACAGGGGCTACTTCCTTCTCTTATCTAGAAATGCCATTTCAAAATTGCTCCAGCTTTTGATATTTGAAGAATTTGGGTCTAAGGTTTGGGAGGCTTGCTCTAAGGCTTTTTTTTTTTTTTTTTTCCGTAATATCAAGTTTTATGTATTTTCCACAGTATGTCAGGAAAATCATCAGCACCGGCTGCAGCTGGTGCTGCTACGGGCCAGCCAGGACCCGTGGGAGCAAATGATCTGCTCCCCACACCTCCTGCTCGGGGACACCGGCTGTGCCACGCTTCTGCGCCCTCCGGGGACTGAATTGCTTTAATGATTACACTTGGATTCTCTTATGCTCTAAGCCAGACACGAGGCATCAAGAGGGGAAATTTTAGGGTGCTGTCAGTACTGGAAAGGCGTTGGGTGGGCAGGGACTCAGCTCCACGGCGCTGGGTTTGGGGCTGCAGGACAGGAATGGGTCCCACCGGCCTTAGCACCGATCCTCCAGTAGGAAAGGAGAGAAGAAGCTTTCAGGGCATAAAATGGGGAGTAGAGAGGGGAAAAATGGTGGCCACGTTGCTTAGGAGAGGGCAAAGGGGTGTCGTGCTGCAGTGACACGCTCTGTGTGGGGACACCGGGGTGTCAGCCCTGCCGTGGGGTGGGCAGCTTCCCCAAAGCAGCGGCATCATGAACCCGATAATAAGCAACGGCCTGGGACTAACAATAGGATTCTTCTTTTTTAAAAGTATGTTATTATTTTATTTTTTTATTAGGAAGATGAGATTAACCAGCTGAAGTTAACGAACTCTGGAATTCAACAAACCCGTATGAATCACCAGGCACAAACGCGGCTCCGTGGCCGTCAGCCCTCCGAAGGGCACTCATTGACTCACTTTAAACTCAAAGAGCAACTTTTGACAAACACTCCATCAAAAAACTGGCTAATGCTTGGTTCGTTCTTAATCCTCCCTGAGCTGTTTCCCCGTTGCTAATCTCTCCCAGAAACCATTATTAAATCTTTCCTGGTTTGCAGCGCTAATTCTGAACAAATGCATGGGGAACAAAACATCAGCTGGGGCTGTGTCTCTCTGTTATTTGCATGCTCCACAGGAAAATCGTTGCGTTTTTAATGAGGCTAATTAAAAGGAAACAAAAAATAATAAATCAATCCCATTAATCTGTAATAAACTGAAGCACCGCGGTCCTTCCCAAAGCGTTGGTGACTGCCAGCTCCTGACACGCTGGGAGGCAAATCTTTCTTTTTGTCCTTATTTAGCACATCCTGGGGATGCTCCCGTAAGGCCAGCGCTACCTGGGCTTTGCCGGCACGGCCACCAGCCCAGCCGGGGCCTGGAGCCCCCTTGGGAGCCGGAGGATCCCTCTGGAGCTCCTCTCCATCCCTGGGCATCTCTCCCGTCTCCTTGCTCTGTGTGCCGCCGGGGGAAGGTAAGTACCGCATCCCACCCCGAGTGCCCGCAGGGCTCCCCCGAGCCCACTGCAACGGGCGGGCGCCGTCCTAAAATTAACCTGCAAAATCTGCTTTGATAGGGCACTGACAGCTAAAGCGGAATCAAATTATCCTGTGGAATTGCCACGAGATAATTGGCCTCGTTTACTATTTTAAGATGGAAAAAAAAAAAAAGTCTCCCTCTTCCAGACAACTGCAGTGGAGAAATATTCAGGCGTAGATGATGTCCCAAAACATATCATTAAAGCTTTAAATAAATGTATGATGACATCTTGTGTTAAAAAAGACTTCCTTTGTGTTTCAGATTGGAACCAGCCAGGTCATTTTCAAAGTCGTTTTTTAATGAAGAAAAGATACTCCTTGTTCTCCAGACACGCAACTTAAAATATTTGGAGATGTAAGTATGTAATTTGAATTCTTTCTCACATTATTGATTTAAAAATCATCTTCCTTAGAGACACGTCTTACTTGCCAAAAGGTAAATGCCTCTGTCTGCTGCTTTTTGTCTTTTCTGCTCTACTTGAAATGCTACAGAACTGACCCAGTCCCCCCCTGCAGATTATAATGTTTGTAAAAGGGAAAAAGAGATGACAACGATCCCTTTCTCGCTCTCTCGTTAATTACAAGGATTAAATGCCAAGGCAGCTTCACAACATTAGAAAGAAAATAAAAATATGAATTGGAGGAGCCAAGTTCTGCATTTTGCTGCTTCCCCATCACGATGTGTCTGAGCACATGGCAGCGTGGGCGAGCCCGAAGCACATCCCACGGCTCCCGTCCCGTTCCTGGTCCAGCTTCTCCCTTTCCATGCTCTGGAGTTCGTCCGTGCCGGCGGCAGCCCCAGTTTGGGGGGACAGGAACGTGATGGAGACCAGGGTGTGGTGGGGAAGAGGGTTTGCTGCGCACATGGAGCTGCTGAAAAAAGGTGATTCCAGGTTGTATCTGTGGTGAGGAGGGAGAAGGCCCCCCAGGGAGCAAGGGGGGCTGGGGACACATTAGCACAGGGCTGGAAAGAGAGGAGACGCTGCAGCTGGGACCCTCCCAGGGAACGACCGGGGAAAGCTCTGCAGCTCTTCTGGAAGGCGAGGTCTTTCCCTGACCCCGTGGTGCAGATGCTTTTGGCTGCCCCCGTGGCGGGGGCTCGCTGGGCTGTCCCCCCGTGTCCAGCTGCTCCCCCCCATCCTCCGCGGGGATTTGGCTGCCCCTCGGTAGCCGGTCACCTCCGCTGTCCTCCTCTCGCCTGCCCTTTCCGCCCATAACGTGACTCGGGAGTTGGAGCCGCTGGCTGGGGCCCCAGCCCCACGTCAGATGGCCAGCGGTTGTATCTGACCTGGATTTTTGGCACGGGAGAGCCCTGGGTGGAGCATGGATGCTCCGGCCGCTGCGCTCAGGGCTCGGGGGGATGCCCAGGACCCTGGTGGGGTTTTATCCCCCCCTTTTCCCCTTTGCTCTCGGGGCTGAGCACCCGCTCTCAGCGTGGGCAGGGTTGGTGCTCCCCGAAGGGCATCTCCCACCCGCCTGCCCTGGCAGGGGCTGGGGTTCATTTCCCGGGTAAGGGGGAAGGTGACACCTCTCGCAGGGTGTTTGGTGGGGTCTTCTCTGCCCGACCCCCCCAGGGCTGGGGGTTTTTCTCCAGCAGGGTTGTGTGAAAGCCCTCCCCGGTCTCCCCCGTGCTGGTTTGCAGGGAAGCGCTCGCCGTGGCTCTGGGCTGTCTCACACTCTGCCTCAGCTTGTAATTAAAAATGAAATATTTGGGCTAAGTGCTTAAATTAAGAGCACATTTTTGTTAGTTAACAATACAGGGGAAAGCCCTGGAGACCCTGATAGGGAAATTAGTGCCTCTCCACTTGCATTGGAGATGAATCTTTTGAGAGAGGAAGCCTGTTCATTCCACAGGATTTTTTGGTACAAAATCGCAATTGCAGAGTGTAAAAGGAAGCGTTTAGGAACATGCAAAGTGGGAGTGACTTCTGAAGCCACCTTTGCTGCAGGACAGAGAAGGCAGAAGGTGGGACGTGCCCCTGGCACGACATCCCCCGACGCTTCCCCATCCAACCTGCCGGCTCCTGGCAGCGGCTCCCGTTTCATTTCCCTCCTCCCGTCCACCTCTCCTGGCCTCTCTTCAGGGCTCGTCCCCGTGGCCTCAGCAGGCTCTCAGCTGCTGGGGAGGCTGCAGGGAGGCCGGGGGAGGCAGGATTGCCAAGGTTCCCATCCTCCTTGGCAATTAGCTTTTGGGCTGCTGAGCACAAACAAGCTGAAACCACCTTCACGGTCCAAGAGAGCGGCTGCTCTTTGCTGGGGGTGTTTCTGGGCTCTCTCCTCCAGCGCCGCGTTGCTTCCCCCCCTGCTCCTCTCTCCCTCGAAGCAGCTCTGAAGCAGGTCTGTGTGTGTGTGCGTGTTTAGAGCAAAGGTCGGGGCAGGTTCCCACACTCGGCCGTGACATTGGACCATCCTGTCCCAGGAGGGACAATACGGATGGTGACCAAGTCATGAAACCCTTCACCACTTGATGGGGTCCGAGAAGGCTCCCTCTGTGCTGCACAAAGTCCAAAGCCCAGCTGGTGGACACCAACCCACGGAGCCAAGGAAGGTGTGTAAGAAGCGGAGGTGGTGGAGGAAGGTGGTGGTGACCCGCAGGCAGCCTGGCACGTGGCAGGGCTGCACGTCCCGTGCAGAGCCGGGTGACACGGGGCTGTTTGTCTTGGATGTGCTGGGATGGACTGGAAAATGGCACTGACCTCTTAAGCAACACTGGGGTTCTTGGCCGCGCGGGCAGCGGCTCGGCTTGCGCTGAGTTTATGAGATCTGATCTCTGAGATAATAAAAACACAGGAGTCCTCTCCAGCAGCCGGACCCGGCCTTTGCCAAGGAGGAAGGGAACAGCGCGTCTGTGTCGCTGGAGGTTAAATAACAGCACATCACATTTCTTGTCTGCACATGGGGCTGGGCTGTGGGCGCGCGTTCTTCAATCAGTATATTTAGTTTGCTGAATTACTTTTATTGGTAGTTAACTGTGTAATGGTCTCAGTGGAACATCTGGTCCAGCATTTGAAAAGAGTATTCTGCAACTCTTGCTGAGTGCAATTATTTTTGGATACAAGTGGAGGCTTTAGAGCCATTAAGAAGATAAAATGCAGATTGTTTGCAGAGGTTTTTTTAATTTTAATGGCTTTCAAATAGAGGAACTTTTATTATTTTTTGTCCCTATTGTTAGCAGGCAGTGCAGTGGGAAGCAAGCAGAGGGCTGGGAAGAGGCACAGACGTCCCCTTTGCCGTTGGCTGGGCCGGGCACCCAAACCCAGGGCAGAGGGTTTGAACCTCCCTCCCAAGCTGCTGGAATATTTTCCAAGTCTTGCAATAGCTCGTTTTCCCACCAGTTTCTTTCTAAAACCATCGAGGGTTGGTGTGGAGAGCCCTATATAATGATTTAAAAGCGTGTCAGTGGATGGGGTAAGGATTGTTTAGAAAACAGAAAATGAAGGGCTTTGTGCTTTCTTCCGGGAAAATCACAGATGGATCCCAAACCTCTGACTCCCAGCGCTCTGCCAGTTCCTCCAGACCACAAAAGCAAACAGCCAATCTCCATTTTTGGGGCATGGTACGCAGTGAGAGCAACTGGGACACCTTTATCCTCAAGCGTATATATTCTCAAAGAAAAAAAAAAAAAAGCAGGCATCAATTTATGAGTAGATAATAAGTTATCTCATGAGTTAAATGTAGTTAGTGCATTATGCCCCTCCATGGAGAAGGCTGGCTGACTCCTCTTTGTCTGCAAGAACAGAGCTTTCAATTATTTAGAGGAAACTATACAATCTTGGCTGCTGTTTGCTATTATGATTGCACATTTGTCCCAGTGAAAACCGCAGGCAGACAGGCTGCAAAATTATGGCTGTTTTTCAATAGGAAGACAAAGTGAAACTGTTAAACCAGGTAAGGATGGATGCTTTTAGTTTATCCTGGGGGGACATGGTTATAGGTAAGATCACGGATTTGAGAAGGACCCTGATGGCATTGGGAGTGCCAAGGAATCAGTCATGGGATGAAGGAGAAATCTTGGCTTTGTGTGTTTTCAGGTGAAAAGGGCACTGCAGAGGGAGGTGGAAAAAAATGATGGAGGAGATGGAGGAAAATGATGGAGGAGGGGGTGGCTCCTCAGCCCTTTCCTAAAAGCTTAAGAAGAAAAAAGGGTGAAAACCAGCCACAACCTCAGGGTTGTGTGGACACTTGTGGCTGGTTGATTGGTGGGGGCAGCTCTGCCAAGGCAATGGTTGTGTCACAGCAGGGTGGGAGTAAGGGTAGGAGGTCCCAGACTCCTGAACCTCCGGAATGCTTCCAACCTCATCTGTGGCTGCCGGCAGAGGCAGGCGGGGGAGCAGAGCTGGGTCCCCAAACTGCAGTCTGAAGTCAACCAGGCACTCATTTGGGTTGGGGCTTAGTGACAAGTTTCAAAAGGAAAACCTGTGCCAAATTATTATTACTATTAATTTTATCATCATCATCAGTGTTTCATTCCAGCACCTCTGTATACCTTGATTTTTTGGAAATGCCCTCATGTTTCAAATCTGCAAGGGAAAGAAAAGAAAAGGGAGCGAATTTCTCAATAGCAAACTGTTTTTCAGAATTGTTTGTTATACTGAGGGGAGGGGGGGGAAAGCCCTTTCAGCTTCCATCTGCAATTAAAATTGATAATTAGAAAGCACCAGTAAATTGAGATGGTCAAAAGCAAAGTGCAGCAATCTATTGCTTCCCACTAGGCAGGGATGCTGTAGGTGGGGAAGATGCTTCCTCTTCCCAGGCAGCCTTTGTGGCACCGTATCCCTGCTCAGCTTTTCCTGAGCATTTTTTTTCCCCTTTTTTTTAGGTGTTTGTATTTGTTTTTCCCCCTCCTCCTGACCATATTAATCTCTGCCACTCACTGGGGTCACCTTAACCTTGGCTCGACGGCTGGCCACCGGGAGCGGGCAGTTTGGCAATAACTTTGCTGGGGGAGCTCTCTGTGTGGACAGAGCATTCGGTAATAAAAGTAACGATTTTGGAACAGAGTGCTCGGGTAGGGAGCTACGCCACGAGAATTTATTAAATAGCTTATTCTGTAATAAATGCAGCATAAATTAGAAAAAACCAACCAACAGAACAAATGGAGGAGCTGGGAAGGACCTCAGGAGGACAACTGCTCCGTTCCTAGCGATGCCGGAGTAGATGTGGCTGCTGGATCCGGGCGATCGGCGTCCAGACGGGTTCCCTGCCGGCTCCTCCGGCTTTCCTGCCATCAAAACAGCTCGAGCTGTTTGGGCCCTACCTGCTTGTCTGCTTCGCTTCTTGTTCTCTGGCTTTGGTGGAAGTCAACAGTAATGTTGAGATTTTTTTTGTTTTTTTTTTTTAACAAGTAGGATGTAGAATAAGGTGAATCAGTAAATCTCCTGCACTAGCAGCAAATTAGCACCAGGCAGAATTGCCGCTGAGCCTGTGTCCTGCCGGTGTCCCAGCACGACGGTGCGTTCGCATCAAAGTAAGATGCAATTACGGCACAGGGACTTCTTGTAGGTTCCAATGTCTCCCTGTAAAATGCCTCCAGCACTTAAAACAAAGGGTCTTGAGCCAGAAAGATGATCTTTGACTTCATCTGCTCTCTGGTACACCTTTGGGTGTCAGTTACCGTGGAGGCGTTGATTCATCCCAATGGAGATGCAGAAAAGCATCTGTTTTCTGGAGAACCAGCAACACAGTATTTTTTGAAGGAAGAGAACAATCAGGGTAGTTTTAACAGGGGCCAGAAGGAGGAGTCTCTTATCAGCAGAAAATTCAGCTGTTATTCAACTCAGTCCTTCCTTGACTTCCTTATTAACCCTTAGTCACCCCCAAGGGCTGAGCTCCAGGGCAGGGAATACCGTGTAGAGCAGAAAGCGAGCCGCTGTCGGAAGGGAAAAGGTTGATCTGGGGAATAGGGTGAACACAGAAGCACCTTGACAGCTTGTAACTGCACTGATTTTTCAGGCACATCATCAGATGAGCAGGTTTTCTTTTTTTGGATAACTGGGGTGCAGCCTGGGTCTCTGGACAGGGCCTGAGAAGGTCACTTGTCTCCTCTCCTAGGACCCCCAAGAATGGAAAACACTTTGACTTTGTCTCTCTCCATATTTTCAAGCCTCTGCAGCCCATGGGAAAGGGCACAGGTAGACTTCTCCACCCAAGCATGGTGTGCTCGATGGAGAGAGCCTTGGAGAGAGGTGATGCCAATTTCAGTACAAGTTCCTGCAACAGAAATAGATCTTTGTGAGCGTGCACTTAAATCTCAGTAAATTATATCTCAGGATAAACTATTTATTAAAGTGCCACAGGGGAATTTGAGGCTGGCTATGTACATCATCACAGCAGATAGGCTGAAAATTACAGTGATTTGGAAAGAACATGGATTTGAATGTTAGGGCCCGTGGTGAAAGTCAGTGCACAATGAATGATGCCACATCACAATTCACGTTCACACGTGGGTTCAGCTGGAGACAAAGCATTTATATCCCATCACATTTCTCCAGTCAGCTACCTGGTGTAACACAAGAGGTTTTTTGGGGGGAGTCTGCTTGTTCTTGGGTTTTTCATGTCTGCCTTCATTGCTCATCCGGAGGCAAATGCCTGTGCAATGGACCTGTCACCGCCTGTGTGCAGGGACCACAGAGAGGGAGTATTTCTTCCTGCCCTTGGTAGCTGGTCGTCTGTGACAGTGGGAAACAAAAGACTGTGGAGCCCTTGTTGGTTGTGTCCTGGCTGGAGGAACTGCAGAGCCACGTTGATGTTTAGAGATGTCCAATCTTTATATAAAAAATAGTCAGGGAAGCTTTTTAATTGGCAGTGAGAGATGCCCCAGCTGTTCCTGCAAACTTTTTAAATTGTCTCTTTGCTGGCTGCTGCTCCAGATGTTTGTCTGGGTCTGTCTGTCACCCTAGAGCAATCTCTGAAGGCCAGAGAGGGATGCGCAGAGCATCACTGCTGGGAGAGGGACAGTTTGGGCTCTGAGGGGTGAGGGACGTCCCCTCTACATGGGTCCTGGTCTCTCAACAAGGTTACCTCCCCGTGCTCTCTCCTGTGCTCAAATTTGCTCAAGAAAGTGGGGTCCTTTGGCTCCCCTTTCCCTTACACCATCTCTCTGCTCCCATGAGAGGTGGTTTAGGTCACATACGAAAATTGCCTTCAAATTTTGATCTTTGCTTGGTGGAGGTGCATTTCTTATTGCAGCCCTCCAGTGTGCAGGGCTGAGGGCTCCTCAGCTCAGCTGGTGTTCTGTCTCTCAACAGCAGCAGCTACAGCTTGGGAGGGAGATTTAATGAGATATAAAGAAGTCTGCCACACAGGAGGATTTTTCTCCTCTTCCCAGTCTTGAATTTAATTTAAAATAAGTAATTATTAATGCCAGGGTCTCTTCAGACTATGGACAAATGAGGTAGTGGGGAGGAAGGAGCTATGAGATCACTGAATGACCATTTTGTCCATCTCTGCTGCTAATACACACACAGGGGCATCTGCAAGGACTACGAGTTTTAGAGAAATATTTGAACTGTAAGTAATTTAATAAGCATCCATTATAACCAACAGAATCGTGTGGATCTAGCAGTGGAAAATCTTGAATTCAGCCTTATCCTTTCTGCTTTGCAGTGGAGCATTCAGCATTGTGTTTGTCATGTGCTGGGGATGCCATCCTGTGTGGGAAGTTTCAGCACAGTCAGGAGGTTTCTGTTGATGTGATTTTTTTGGAGGGGGGGGGGTGGGTGGGTTGGGAATTACAGTTGTAGGAGGCTTGTGTTGTCTGTGCAACAGCTTTGGCTTTGCTGGACTTGATCTCTGAGGACGTGGAAAGGTTTCTTTTTGGGTAGATTCAGAGGTCAATTCCTACCTGCCTCGTGGGAATTGTAGCTCAGAGCCTCCTGCTGTTTAAGTGTGAGTCGATGCTGTTGATGTGGGTGAGTTGTGGCTCCTGGGCTGGTCTCAGCCTCAGCGTCGCCTGCCCCCAGTGTTGGTGTCCATCTGCTCTCTCCGTGGACCTGCTCCGCTCTACAACCAGCTGGTACCTTCACTGGAGTGAGGCATTTTAAGGAGTTGAGCTTGGCTGCAGAGCTAACCTGGCTGGTTTCACCACAAATAAGTCATAGAGGAAATCAGCTGATGTGCAAAGGTGCGATAAATAGCTGGAAGTTAAAACTTTTCCCAGCAGAGCTGGGAGGTATTCTCTTCCTCCACCCTGGTGCTGCCTTGCATTGGTTGGATGGGGCCTCTCATGGTTTCCAAATCAAAATATTCAGTACATTTTCACTGCACAGAACATGAACATTTAGTCCATGCACCCAAAGTGAGATCAAAATAGGAATGTTTCCCCTTGGCCGCAGTGTGGGTGCCCTGTTGGCTCCGACTCTGACACTCTGAAAGCTGTTAAAAACATCTGTGAACCAAATGGCTCAAAGAACAGCCAGAGAAAAGACTCGGTTTTAGTTCTGGTTAAAGTCTTTTTTTCCTTTTCCAAATTACCCACCTTTCCTCCCAGCCCTTGGCTCTCACTGGGGCTGGTGGGTGGTTTTGAGCGGTACAGCAGGTTGCTCGGGGAGGAAAGCCTGTGTGCGTCTGTGCTCTATTTGTTGCATGGAGCCTCCACAGGAAAAATATTATGGGTCTGTTGATAGAAAAAGATTGAAAATTACCGAATATTTACACAGCACTCAATTGCTGTCCATCTTCCCCATCATTTTATTTCAACGCAAGGAGCAAGTAACTGTGCAGTGATTGCAGCGATTGCAATGGCGTAGTTATCCAGGACACGCAGATTACAGGGCAGTAATTGCAGCTGAGGTTGCTGTCATTTTACTAGATCTCTAAGTATCACCATCTCCTCAGCACTGGGGTTTTTTTGCTCATGTGGCAATGCTTAGCTTTAGCTGCAGACACAGTTAAAGTAGGGAGCTTTCAAAATGCATCTTAACTGGCAGAGGATCACAAGGGCAAAGTCTCCTTGAAAATAAGGGGGCAACCGAGTCTCTCTTTGTCCTCTCTCTTTGAGCTTCTCCCATTATATTCTGGGTGTTATTCAGACAGCTGGCACGGGCTCCCAAGGGCATTAGCAATGCAAAAATAGCACTGGGTTTGGCCATGTCTGCATTGTTGGTGAGGAGCCTCTTGGTGTTTGGGTGATGGTGGAGACGAAGGGCTGAAGATGGCTGGAGTGGGAGGCTGGGGAATTAATTAATTTTTGCTCACCAGGGGACCTCACTTCAGCAGGTTGTCTTTTCTTATTAAAGACAGAAAAGCTACAGTGCAGAAAGGCACATTAAAAAATAACTCTATATGCTTGTCCAAGGGGAATTTGGGCCTGAGACTTGGCATGGCTGGCCAGGGGATGGCTACTGGGGCAGCACTCGCCTGGTTGGGAGGGGTAGTTGCAGAGACTCCATGGTACAAACCATTGCCTTGCTCAGCATCTGGGAGGTCCCGGGAAAGCCCTGGGGTGAGGTTGGTTCCTGCACCTCGTCGGGGAACAGGGACCCGTGGTGAGGGCAGGGGCCACCCCTGGGAGAGGTGGTCATCACGCCTTCCTCTACCAGCATCGCTTTAGCACCCCGAGCATGTCTGGGTGTCTATGGATTCTGCCTGGGGGAGCACTGCAGGAGTGGATTTCTAATTATAGCTAATTGCAGGGTTGATACTCTCTGGATTTGGTCAGATACAAGTCAAACGATTTCCTGTTGCTCAGCACTTTGCAGACACGTTGCCCGAGGCAGTGAGATGGACGCGTTTTCTGAAGGCATCCAGCTGGGAAAACACACGCTCTTCCCTCTCCGTCCTGTGCACGGGCCTCAGTGGTGCAAAACACTCCCCCCCCCGCGGTGGTCTTGGGCAATCTTAACGATGTATTTTATTAAATAACCAGGTGAAATGGTTTGGTTTAGTTAAGCTGAGGGCTCCTGTGAGGCGCAGGGTGGCTTGGCCATGTGGAGGGCTGGCTTCTGTGGTTGGGCCTTTTAAGTGCCCAAATTGCCCAGCACCTTTCTCTGCAGAGCCTTGCAGCTGGTGCTGCTGGCGGCACTTCGCATCAAAGGCTTAGGAAAGCTCTGTCACAGACAGACTTTCTGGAAAAGGGGACCCAAAATATCTTAACTCTGTTCCCTGCATGAATTGGTTAAATATTTACACAATGCTTTTAAAGTCAAATATTGCGTATGATCTAATTTTTATTCTAAGTCATTAAATGGGTACTTTAAAGCCCATTTTTAATGTCCCCTAATGGGGACATTAAAAGTGCGTTTCCTGTAGTTAATATAGTTGTAACCCTGTGCTGTCAAAAATCCCAGGTGATAGACGGGGAACTCGTTAGCCCAGGTGCTGGGTACACAAAGAAATGGGCAGATCTCAAACACAGAAAGGATCAAAGTTAAACCAAGGTTTAAGAAGAAAGGCAGCAGCTTCTTGAAAAGAAAAGGAACAAGGTGAGTTTGACTCCAAATGCAATTTTCTTTTTTTTCAACTTTGGCTTTGACACGAGCCAAGGCCCAGGATGATGGTTTCGTAGCCTTTAAGGTGTTTCAAACAAGCATATTATTCTCTAGGAGAAAACGCCCCCCTCTCTCCCAGGCACCCTCTGCAAATTGAATCCACAGTTCTGAAAACCTGGAGCTGATGGCAAGCATTTTAATCTTACCAAAAGTAAACAATGAGCACAAATTTACATAAAAATCGACTTTTAAAATTATTTCAGTGTTAACATTGTACGTGACACTGTAAGTACATTAAGTGGCTTTGTGTCCCTCAATGCTTTTTAAATGGATGCTGCCCTTACCACAGATGCTGGTCATGTTTCTTTTCAGATGTTGGTAGGAAATTATGAGGAGAAAAAGCTGTGCTTTAGGAAAAGCCCGGAGGAAAATGGAATGAAAAGAAAGAGCAGATTCTCCAGGCATTGCTGAGTCTGGAGGTCTTCTGGAAGCCTTCCCGTCAGGATGTATTTCAGCGGGATGGGAGGGTTGGGAGCCAGGGAGGATGCTGGCCGGGATTGCTGGGGCCTCCAGAGGTGAGCACTGGTCCCGGATGGGTGGCATTTGCTGGCGCTGGTGCTCCCCAAAGTTTGCTCATCGACTTCCCTTCATGCCGTTCTCTTCCTCAGCTCATTTTCTGCACGTTGTCTGAGAAAGCTCTGGGAAGGAAAATGGGAGTAAAATGTTTGTGATGGCAGGGAGGGAATTAAAGAGCAGCCTTGGTGGGAGAAGGGCCCTGCAGCGAGAGCGGCTGGAGTCGGGCTGGCCCTTGCCTGTGGGCGAAGGCTGGTGTGTCGCTCAGTGCAAACAGCCCTATGTTATCAAACCTGTTCGGTTACTGGATGAATCAGTTTGACTTGTGGCGGAGAGCAGCTCATAGGAGATGTTTTAATGGCTGTTTCTGATCTTAAAACCGGTGAGTCCCTGAGTCACTATGCACTGAGGAAAACATCCTTGTAGCTGCGCTGGCATTTGCCACATAAAGATGTACTGAATTATATCTAAGCACAGCATCTGCATTATCAGACCTTTGGAGATTACTTTTCTCTTCTTTCCTCTATTAAATATAGCTCAGCTCTGCTGCCTTGCACACAAATACATTTTTCTGGCTCCTACTTCTAGGAATCATCAGTTAAGTATTTTTAAAATGTGTTTGGGCTAGATGGGATCGCTGTTGTGTAATCCCCAGCGTTCCCTGTCCACGATGATTATTTTTTGGCTCATTTGTGTAGGAAGTAACCTTCAGTGCTTCACCACTTCGTGTGGCTTTTAACAAATCCGAACATGTGGTGGAGTCTCTTATCTGGAGCTGTGGGGTTTTGCCCTTGGCTGGAAGCAGGGAGCGGAGAAGGTCGGAGAGAGGGAGATGGTCCCACCTGGTGATTTCTCTGGCTGGAAGTGCTGCCTGGTGGCTGTGCAGGGTCACTTTGCACCATTCCCTGGGAAGAACTGTGGCTGGGTGATGCTGATGGGGCTGAGGCATCAGCATGGGGTAGCTGGATTTCAGCAGAGAAAGGGCAGGGTTGGGGGGCCACAGCTCAGCATCCTGCTGGAGGAAGGGTGAAGGATGCTCTGCTCATCTCCTCCCGAGGAGAACCCCCAAAGGGAGGAGGAATCGCACATATCCAGAGCTAAATGGCATATGACTCAAGGAAAAAAAAAAAAAATCTCACCTCTTTATTACATAGATTTATCTCGCTGTGTCGGGGCCTGACAACCACCACCAGATGCTCGTCTTCTCAGTTGCTTCATTGGATTCTGGGACATCCTGGTAATTGCCATAAGTGGGAGATGATTCCCCAGCATCTGGCATGTGTTAATACTGATTCAGAGTGCTTATCAATCCACTTAAGGAAAGAGCCTACGTGCTCGCTGTGCAGGCAGAGCCAGCCTGGCAAATTCTAAAGGATCAGCATTTGATCCTATTTTTTTTCCTTTGAATGGTTGCTGAATGACTGAGTCCTTGCCACCGGACCCTGCTGCTGTCTGAAGAGCTAAAGCTGGGGAGGCACTGCCCAGATGTCACCTCTGTTTCTGGCAATAGGTGGGAGAGTGCTGCCCCGTTTCCACCAGCCTTACCCAGGGTTTGCATTTCAGGAGCTGCTGGAATGCCATCTATCTAGGCACATCTTGCCCCTCAGCTCGTGAAAAGTGCATTTAGCAGTTAAAGGCCCACCAGAAATCTTCCAATAAATTAAAACTGCTTCTGTTTTAATTTTTGGTTTAGGTTCAAAACGCCTCCTGCAGGGCTGGCTGCAGCTATCGATGAGCACAGCTGCTTGGACTCTCCTCGGCTGGGGAGGGAGCGCTGCTCGGAGCTCTGCGGAGGCAGCGGGGGCTCAGGCAGGTGGGTTTCCCTGCTCGGCTCAGTGAGTGAAAATGGGGAATAAAACTAGTGAAAAGCAGACATTTCAAGAATTGCTCCAAAGGTGCTGTTTTCATTCCAGGTGGGAATAAAAACATGGGGTTTAGGCCCTTTTTAGAATTTTTCTTCCCCACTTCCTTCCTCCGAGGAGCCTGGCAGCCTCTGGGCAAACGAGAGCCGGTGGTGGTGTGTGTGCAGCCACGCTGGCAGCTTCCCGTGCCCTGGGCAGGGCGCTGGGGGTGGAGGTTTTCCAGGGAGAGAAGGGTGAAAAGGGGTCTGTTTGCACCAGGGAATGAAATATTTCCCCGCATCGCTCCCGGCTGAGGAATGCTGCTGGGTTTCCAATGGTACGCGAGGGCAGGGGAAAGGCATTCTCCAGGCTTGCAGGGCTCCAGCACTGTCTAGACTTCGTAATGCAATGGTCCTCACCGCCCTGCTTGAACTCCTGCCACGGCGTCTCTCAGCCCGCCCTATAAATGGAAGCTGAGAAGCCCTTCCCTCTGCCAAAGCCTGTCACGCTAACGAGACCCTAGTTCCTGTCGAATTTGGCAATTTGTCCCACTAAACCAGTGAACTTGCAGCAGGTGGTAGCCAAGCTCGTTTCCTAAAACCACATCCCTCCGGAAACAAAAAAGCCCCACCTGCCTTCCCGTGGTGGGGTGACCCCATCTCCCTGCAGGACAATGGAGGCTCCTGGCTGTGGGGATGGATGCTCCTGCCCAGGGAACCTGCAGGCCACCACCGTGCAGAGGTGGTCTTTGGACTAGCACATCGCTCCCGAGTCACACTGCTGCTGTCGAGTCACCTCAGGGAAGTGACACAAGCTCGTCCCATCAAATGTGGCACTGTCTACACCAGGTTGCAGCCACCAAAAGCAATCTGTTCGTTAGATGTTTCTGTCCTATCTGGCTGCATGGGTCTGTTGGCAGAGCTGGGATGTGCAGAGTTGGTTTGGATCACCCCAGGCATTAGGAAGCATTTCCTTCCCCACCCTCCTTTCTCCTCTTTCTGGGATCAAGTTTCTTGCAGCTGAGCCTACTCTTATCTCTCCCTATTTCCCACTGAAGGCTGGAGCAGGGCTTGGCCACCTCTGTTTTTCTAAACCCAGCCCAAGTGATGAGCATCTGCCACGAGGCAAAGGTTTTCCTCAAGCCCGTGGTTTGAGTAACTCCTTCTTTAAATCTTCGCTCCTCTCCCAGGCACACGAGGAGTGGGAAGGATGTCTCTAACCACTGGACGCTGCCCCCCATGAAGCCCACAGCACGTATGGCCATCGGTGCAGAGCATCCTCGCTGACGGGAGCGCAGCGCTGGCCAGGCTCCCTGCCTTCCCTCCAGCACCAGGTCAAAGCCTCCTCATTCTGCTCTCACTGGAGTTTTGGTACAACCTTTCCCATATGGAGTGGAGAAATGTCCTCCCTCCTTTTACCCCCAGGGGAGGGAATGAAGGGATGGTGCTGGGGGAAGCTGGGGGCGTGGGGTTTGAGGCAGAAAATGAACCAGCATCTTCCAAGAGCCAGTGGCTTCCACTTGCAGACACTGGTTCCCAGCCTAGCACTTCCCTAAACTCACCTGAGAGGCTGCCTTGCTGCCAGCCCAGAGAAGCATCACTGCTCCTATTAGCAGAAAATCAGTTGTATTCTAAAAGACTCTGGAGTTTCCCCGAGAGCTTTCTGGTTCCTGTGCTGGCAGGTTGGGTGCCTGGGAAGACACTCCTTGGACAGCATCAGTTTCCAGAGGTTAAGTCCCAAACAACACAGGTCAGCTTCTCTGAGTGAAAATGGAGGCACCTCACAGCTTCTGCCAGTTGGGTGCGTTCTCCTGCGCTCCATCAAAAGTCAACAACATCAAAGTTCCTGTGCAGAGCTGTTGGCTGTGGCTGAACAGGCAGAAGTGACATCAGTGAAACGCTGTCTCCATCCCCGCAGGAGGTTCAGCCCCACTGAGCCTGAACTTTGGATCAACAAGCTTTTCCGACCTGCTGAAGCTTCTGGTTTGCAGTTCCTTTGCCTCTTGGAGTGACATATCATCCGTGGGGTATGCATCAGGGATCGACATGTCAAGACCTGTAAAGAAGTCTTGCTGCCCATAGGAATGGGCTTGTCCAGCTGGTGTTAGGTTTGTCTGCCCCAGGAAGGATTCTCAGCTGAAGAGAATTAGGGCCTTGCATCTCAGATGAGCAGTCACTTCTCAATTCCCGTGCAGGGGAATGGGCACAGGGAGCTTCTGTGCTAATCTCCCCAACAAATGCTGAGAAAACCCGCAAAGCCCCGCTCCCGTTTCCTGCTCTAAATCCCGCACAACAGACCTTGCTCTCCGGGGCCGGGAGCCAAAAGCTCGCACGGCGATGGAAAGATTCCCCTTGACTTTAATGGTCTTTGCACGAGTGCCTAATTCCTTCCTGTTCACAGGCTCCCTTGGACGTGGTTATGGAAACAACTGCAGATACAAAGTGCTGCAGTGAACTGTAAACCCTCCAGAGCAGCGTGATGGCAGATTTTGCTGTCCTCCCAGACAGTTGGAATGGGTTTTGTTTGACAAGAAGCCTGATATATGTTCTTCCAGCCAGCGCCGTGGCTACAGTGTGAATGAGTGTTTTAACAAATATATTCCTGCAGCCAGGGTTTGTGGTCAGCCCTCTGGGTTTGGAGCCAAGCTCTTCCCAGCAGGACAGGGAGGGCAGGGAGCCCGTGTCCGTGCTAGGAGAAGCTGAACCTCCCCTGCTTGGACATGCCAGCATCTCTCAGAGCTGCGGACCTGGGTCTCGCAGCTGCTAGGGGCTGGTTCGGTTCCCTGCCCGCAAAGACCATGTCACCGGTAGGGACTAGGTGTTGCCCAGTTTTGTCAGCTCTTTGTGAAATGTAAGGTTTTTGCCCCAGACTGTACCACCACAAGCGTTTGGATCTCGGTGCCTCTGGCTGTGCGGTGCCATTGGGGGGGACGTGGGGTTTGGGGGATTATTAGCTCGTGCTTCGAAGCACGAGATCTACCTGCTCTGCTCGAATCACGCATGGAGCAATAACAGCAAACGGACTATATTGTCTTTATAAAGCCCCCAGACCCCGTGTCTGACTCTGTTAGAGGAGCAGTGATTTTCACGGGGGATCCGGGTGTTTGAGAGGAGCAGAAGCTTTTTTCTGCTGTGGAAGGTTGCTCTGCCGGCTCTCGGGGCAGAGGAGGCTGCTGACGATGATCGCTCTTTCTTTCCCTACGCCCTAGAAACTTTCTGGATCTGGTTGAGGGTTTAGGTTGTTTTACTTCACTGCTCAAACCCCGGATTGGGTTTGGCCATTTCATTTTTTCCAGGCATCCTAAAGCAGCTGGGTGCCTGCCCCCCTCCACTCGCACCCCCCTCACTCCCTGTACGCCGCGGGGGTACCAGTGTCACCCCGCTCGTGGTGTGGCCTTAACGGCCCGGGCACAAACCCGCACCCCGGGGCCAGGCTCTGCCAGAGGAGCCCGGACTTCGCGCCCGCAGCTGTGCGTTCCTGAGACCGAAAGGGCAGCTCAGGCCCAGGCGGCTTCGTAGCAGAAAGTCAGACCTGGGCAACCCATGGAAGAGCCTGGCAGCTGCAGGGGCCGTCTGCCTGGGGGAAATGCCGTAGCTCGCTCCATTGGGGTCCCCTCCTGACGCCCGAGTTTGGGGAGCGCTCCTGCCCCCGCACCCCCAAGGGCAAAGATTTTGAATTCTCGCCCATGGGTCTCGCTAGGGACGCGGCTGCGTGAAGGCTCCCGGTTCAGAGATGCAGGAATGATGAAGTGCTGGCCTGGCTCTTTTGGGAGGATTATTTTGCTTTTTAAAGCCAGGGGCTGCAGCCGGGGCTGATCCCTGTGTTGCGGGGAGAGCAGGCTGGGAGGGGGCTGGAGTCATGGGTTCATCTCTCTGCCATCCAGCCAGGTACACACTTCTTTTTTTTTTTTCTCCCAGGACTTAATTAAAATGCATACATCTTTCCACACGTTTTTATGAAGCTCAATGGCAAATAACGGTCACTCTCTAATTACATCAACATTAACTTGTTTTCACGGCTGAAAAGGACAGACCCAAGGGCAGCGTCGTTCCCCTGCGTTGGGTTACTCTGGGATGTGCTGTCTCCAGCAAGCATCTAGAAATTCAGGTTTTATAGTCTGGGCCAGCACTCCCATGGCTGGGCTGTGCTGGTGAGAGGAAGATAGACTTGGCCAGTGGAAAATATCCACGTTAGTCTGGGCTGGCTGGTAAATCCCCACCCAGCTGATGCTCTTCCTGCTCCCTTGTGCTGGCCTTGGCCCTGACCCCACGGAGCTCCCCTGGCCGGAGGAGCAGCCCATCGGGACATGGTTTAGGGACATGGTTTAATGGTGATTTTGGCAGTGTTGGGTTAATGGTTGGACTTGATGGTCCTAAATTTCCCTTCCAACCCAGACGATTTGATGATTCTATGATCAGCTGTGGCTTGCTGCCCGCTCAGAGCCTGGTCTCCTCCTGGTGTCCCCAGTGCTCACTGGGGGAAAAAGAAAATCTGAACAAGTTTGATGGAGTAGCGAGTTAAGTTTCTTTACCCAGCCACAAAGCTGGTCGTGTGTAGGCAGAGCAAAATTAAACAGGGGCCCTCCTGGTGCATCAGGATACTCTGTCCTACGAAGGAAACCACCAGCTCTGTTGTGGGAGGGATGCGAAGCTGGTGATGGAAACAAGCACACCATGATCCTATGGCCTTCCACTCCACTGGTGTTTCGGTTACTCGAGATGATGATCGGCACAGCTGGGCCAGTCCAGCTGGCCAGTGGCACCAGTAGTGGCTGGTAAGCGCGACTGGCCGATGTGATATGTCAGGCTTCATGGAGGGTTGATGCCATCCCAGAAATATCTTTGGGTCTTTTGTGATATCCCTCCAGCTCCGTTGCATCCTGCGGGATTATTGGTTATGAAATGGCTGGTGTTACGGTGACGTTTTTAAAATTCAGCTCTTCTTAATATGGAATTGGGTTTTACTGGTATGGATTTTGCAGTGTTGTGCTCCGCTTGAAATTACTGCTGCTCCAACGTGCCAAAGCTTGGGAGGGTTTGTTCCATTTTCTCGTCTAAACCTGACCAGCTCTGTGACATCAAAATCTAACCTGAAACGGTCAGATTTCTCACACTGCAGTGCATGTATGGGAAACGAGCACATTCAGATGTGTTGCACTAGGCGGGAAGGTTATGCACTAGGAGAGGGTGTGCAAGCCCAGCGTGACTCCACCGGTGGGTGGTTTGGGTCTCGGCCAGGTCCAGGAGGTTGGAAGGAAGCATGTGGCTTCGCTCGGGTGCTTTGTGGCTTGACCATCTGCAAGGAGAACGAATAGGCACCATCTCTGGCTCCCACCCCCTCCCACTTAGCGCACGCCTGGAAACCGGCCCTGGTAGGGGCTGTCGGTATGACAAATAAGTGGCCTCCGCGTGACAAATGGTGCATCCCCAGGGCTTTCCTTTGCCGAGGCAGAGAGTTGTGGCTGGAGTGATGGGAACAACCGAAGAGGTGGCTGCGAGACCAGCAGGTTCAAGGAGCGTAGCTGGGCTGCCTGGTCTGGGGGCGAGTTGATCAGCTGTGACACACGGGGTGTGCGAGGCTCGGTGATGAGCGGGAGCACGCGGAGAGGGAAGGCCACCGGGCTAAAAAAGCACCGGTGATAGCAGGAGAGTCCTTCTGGCAGTGTGGTTTATTAGACCGTGATGGTGTCTTTCACATTAAGTGGCAGATGCTTTGTCATACACAACATTTAATGCGGGATGGGAGCAGTTTTGCTGTAGGAAATAATTCCCTGTCGGCGGGGGAGGCGCTGGGCAGGCTGGATGGGGCTGGCAGCGCTGGTCCTGTGCCTGCCGTGGCTCACATCACGCTCCCGGTCCAAAAGGGAATTTTTAAAATCAGATTTTTATTAGGTGGCTAATTGACTCATCATCCCTCCCTCCCCGCCCCCCCGTGCACACACGTTTGCTCTGCCCTGAAATGTGAGCTAAACGAGGCTGGCGAGAAATGCTTTCTGAATATAGCTGGGGGGGGGGAGAAG
>VXAK01003208.1:162724-233649 GCA_013399435.1 Arenaria interpres
GGGAGAAGGAGACAATTCATACTGTGTTTTAAAACAGAAAATTGTAAAAGACTAAAAAGAAAAACCCATGCAAAAAATAACAGCAACAAAAAGAAGTTGTGGTTTCTTAAGCCAGTTTGCATTCCTGGAAGTTGATGACGCCCTGGATTACTGTTGTTTTTTTAGACCTCTCTCAATTTTTTTTGGGATGGTTTGTCTGTAGTGTGGGGATGTGTGGGCAGAGAACTGGGGAATATGCAGAGGAGAAAAAAAAAAAAAGCTAAAAATGGGAGGAACAGGCTGACTGCATATGCTTTATTTTTTTTTCTTTAAATTAAAAAAAAAATGCTTGAAGATGTTAAAGATTTTGGGGGGGGTGGGGTGGGGGGGGGAGTGCAGGCATGGCAAAGGAAGCCGATCCTGAAGACATCTAATACAGGGTCCTTTGTGCTTCACTGAACGTCGTGTCTTCTCGGCTATGGGAGAGCTGTGTCTCAGTTTGCCAAACAATCACTTCAAACTTCTGATTTATGTCCCTTGGAAGCTGCCTTGCTCTGCAGAGAGGAGAAGGGATGCAGCCAAGCCGTCCCAGGCCAATGTGCTGGGGGTGTGATGGTACGGTGGGCTTGCAGGTCTTGTATCGGTGCCATCAGGAAACATGTTTCCTGTTGCTCTCTGGTTTTGGTGCCACATCCCATTTGGGCATTTTTTTTTTTGCTTAGAAAACAGTCGTCTTCTTCAGGAAGTATTTCTCTTTTCTCGGTGTTACTCACGCTCACGCTGAGCTGTGCCCCGCCGGTCTCCGCGGGATGCTGCTGCTTTGAGGGTGGTCCAAAAAATGGAGAGTCAGCTCAGCAGGTCCCCAAGCGGGACAGAGGGAAGGTGGGGAGTCAGAGGGCCACGGTCTCCTCCCATTTACGTGAGTGGGCAATAGCCAGAGCATGTTCTCTCTATTCTGCTGATTTCCTGATGGTTGCTCTGGATTTTTATTGCTTGCGCTAAAAGAAGGGCCCAGTCTGTAGTTTGAACATCTAGAGGGAACTTAGAGGGGGGGAAAAAAACAGTTGCTGCATCTGTGTCTGAAGGAGAAAGAACTTTGCCAGCTCTGCCAGGGCGAGGGGTGGTTTCTGGAAGAACAGCCCTGTGCTGGCAGGGCTTTGGCTCAGGGACGGGTGACGGTGCCCTGCCCAGAGGTGGCAGTCACAAGACGTGTGGGTGCCCTCGCTGCCGCGTGAAAAACACCCATTAAATTTTCTCTCCCAGCTCTTCTCCACCCCGAGGCTCTATAGACATGCCAAGATCACAGGTTGGTTTTTTTTTTCCTCCTGTCACCAAAGCAGAGACTGATGTTCCCAGTAAGTGCATCCCAGTCTGTTCTTTGTCGTTGCTCCGTCCCAATGCAGTAAGCTCTTACTGGAAAATTTCAGACTCTTCCTTTTTTCCTCTCTGCTGGAAGCTTCCTTTTAAAACATTAATGTCTGTATTATTTTTTTTTTTCCCCAGCAGGTTAATTAATACTTGATTCATCACCTCGAAAGCTGATGGATATTTATCCAGATCATGAAGGAAGTGAATGCTGTCTATAAATAACTGCAGCAACACTCGCTGGCACTCACTGACAGCCGGCTTTATTTATGCTCCTTCTTTTTCAGGGAAAGGACTCTGCTCAGCTCAAGAGGAGTTAATCCTAACCTTTTCCCAGGGTTGATTTTGCACTGGCCTGGCTCGATGTTTTCCGACTTGGGCTTTACTTTGTAAACATGGTGCCTTTTTCCGAGGGAAAAGGGCTGTGTTTGTGGAGAGAGACCCAGGCAGCGCGTGTAATCGCTCCAGCCGGGGCCAGCAAAGGCCATTTGAGACCTTGGGTGTTTTCATGGGCTGGGAGCTCTCTGGCACTCTCAGAGATGTTGTTTCATTTTGGGTATTGAAAAAAACGCTGGAGAGCCCTTTCTGAGTAATCATCTGCTTCAAATAAATGGTGTTTATTGTCTTTGTCTCCAGCTCTCCAGCTATTGTCATCGGTGACCTTAATTAGGAGCATATTAAAAATCATGTCTAGTTTGTCACTCACGCGTACAGAATTAAAAAGTAATTATTTACTTTTACTGTTAACTCGCATGTTCCTCCTGGACGCTGCTCTGCAGCCATGAGAGCATCTGGCTGCTCTCTGGAGAGGACAGCCCTTGCTGTCCATGTTGCCTTCAAGGGCAGAACATCTGGATGGGAGCTGGGACAAGGGGCCCGAAGCACACAGAGGTGGGGTGAGAGCTGCAGTGGATGCTGGAGGACAACCAAAGTGTGACCTGTTGTAAGCTGGTGCCTTGGCTTTTCCCACAGCCCTGGCCATTGCTGCTGCCCATGGCTGGGTCCACACCAGGTCCTGCATCTCCGGTTTGGGTCTAATGCTGCTCTTGTGGCTCCAGAGGGGCTGGGGGCTGCCAAGAGCTCGACCTGCTTCTCCAGGGCAAGGCTGGAAAAACATTGCTGATGTCATTTCTAGGCTCCTGACCTCACTGCAGTGAAACCCAGTGGAGAGCTTGCCCTGAGGTCTGCAGGATGGGCTTTTCGCCGCTTCAGCAATGATGACACTTGTTCTGAGGCAGGATAAGGGGAACCAAATGAGCTGACTCCTCCTGTGTTGCTCAGTCTCTTGGTTTTCATCACAAGCGATGCAATTTGTGAGGCTGCCTCCAGGAAGCACCAGCCTCTGGAGTCGCACGATTGTGTAAAAATCTCAGCTTTTGTTCATTTTCCTATCCCTCATGAAAATGTGAGCTGAAAGCTTCAAGCACAAAGGACGAGCTAGACCTTTTTTTTATTACTGTTTAAAAAAATCTATGCTGCTAAAGATGAACTTACCTTTGGGGTTTTTTTCAGGGACATTGGCTCATGAATTTTTAATTCTTGAGCTTGGCAGCACTGGTTGAATTAGGAACAGAACAACTGATTTTAATGAGCGTAAGATTAATGCAGATGAGCTTGGTTGAAACTGTGATCCAGCTGAGGAGAGAGGATGGTCTCACTTCACCTACCAGCTCCTTCCTCGGTGGGCTGTTATGTTGCAAGCATTAGCACAGCAGAGCATATTCTCATCTCTGGTCATTACCTGGGGAAGAAACGCTCATTAAAGTGCCTGGTTCATGCAGGATATTTTGCACATTAACCCTTGGCAGCTGCCCTGGACCCTCAACAGCCCTGCAAGGTGGACTGGGGCTTTTCAGCGTGCAAGTGGGGAAGAAGGAGGAAGAAGGCTCCGGGGAGACCTTCAAGTCCCTTCCAGTCCCTAAAGAGGCTCCAGGAAAGCTGGGGAGGGACTCTTGATCAGGGGGTGTAGTGATAGGACAAAAAAACCCCTGTATATTATAAATCAAAATTCTTCCCCTTGTTAGTATTGCTTTCAAACAGCAGCATCATTAGACCCCGAGTCTGTTGCCAGCAGCAGTGCTGATAATTTACCTCGTTTGCTGCAAGGCTAAAGGATGAGCCAGTTTCCCCCTTTGCTGAGCTTCCCACATTGCCTCTTTGCTCACGAGGAAGCAAAATCCCTACAAAAATTGGGCTGCCACTGCACCAGGAGACTGCCAACTGCCGCCTCCAGGTGCGCCTGTCTCAGAATGCGTTTAAAAACCCACCCAGAGCCTGTTTCTCTTCCTCTGTTTTTCCCAATACATTTCTTCCCCCCCCGGCCCCCACCTGAGCTCCTGGTGCTGGTGTGAAGGGATGCCACGCTCTGTGGGGTGGCTGGTGGCGTGGTCCCAGAGCATCCCGTCCTCATCCCGCCCACGTGCTTGATTTGCCGTGCTCGGTTTCGCTCCCCTGCTGACCCCATCGCCCCACTCCGATATTTCATCCCAAGGGATAAACCCGCCTCTTTGCTGCATCTCACACCTGTTGTGAGCGGTTCCAGGGATCAAGTTGAGCGTGTCTGTGTTTAGCACCTGCCAGGGGGGTCCCGGCCAGGAAGGCATCGGCCCTTTCATCACCAGCCCCCAGTCTCAGCCTTTCTTCTTCCTCCATGGGAGACACATTCCTCTGCTGAAATGACAGTACCACATTCTCCCCGTGAGACAGAAGGTTGGGTTTGGGGTTTTTTTTGTTTTGTTTTGTTTTGACTTGTACTGAAAAGCAGCTCCTGAAGTGGAGTTAATTCATCCCGATGCAGGAAAAGGGGAGAAGGAGCCGCAAACGCTGCTGCGTCCCGTTGTCTGCCCCGGCTCGGTGCAGGCAGCGAGTCACGGCTCAGGGGGCACCAACCGCCCAAAGACACTCCTGGAAAAAAGCAAGTGCCACTGAAATCTGCAGCATATTTCTTCTCCCTTTAGCACATCAACTCCCTTTATTTTTTCCTGGGCTCAGCTTAAAGCTTGTTTGGGTTTTTCTTTGAATTTTTGTAGGGCTTTTATTGCCGGGACGGGGATACCGGGGTGGAACATCTGATCACTGGGATAAACATGTCCCAAAACACAGGGTTTGCACATCCTGTTTTTAAAGCTGGTCTTGCAAAATGTTCAAAAGCTTTTCTGTTTAGCTAGCATTTCGGTGTCTGTAAATGGCTTAAACTTTTTCCAGCTATTGTTAGTGGCAGTATCTATAACTCGGCTGTGATATTGAACATTCAAAATAAGGAAGAATAAATAAATACATGAAGTAAAACACAATGGCTCAGCTACATTCCCCAGTGTCATGCCGGGAAAATCTACTGACTACAGGGCCCAGGAGGTCCTGTGGTTATTTCAGGGGGAACAGGTTGCAAATAAGCCAGGAAAACTTGTATTCTAGGACTTTATCCTCCCGGGACAAGGCACTGGCCTGGGATGCAGGACTTGGTGAGTTTTGTGTCTTCACGGCTTCAGTGACATGCTCCAAACGCCTGGGGCAGGACCCTGGTCCCCACTGAAGTCACTGGACGAAGTCCCAGTGGTGAGATGGAGCCAGGGTCCCTGTGGGTCGCCAGGTCAGGATGTTCACGGCATCTTGCTGACGGCAGGATGGGAGCAGCTCCAACAGCCTCTGGGGGCTCCCCAGGGGCACCCCAGCAGCCCTGCTCAGAGCTCACGATTGTTCTGTCTTTTGAGGTGCTCCACCTGGAGCCCTGCTGGAGAAGAGCAATTTACATGCTTCCTCCTGAGGCTTCTTAAACAAATAACACACACACTTATTTTAAAATGATTTTATTGGGCTCTTTAAGTCAATTTCTAGAGAGCCAACCTCAGGCTAAATCCCTCTGCGTCCACAGCGTGGGGCCAAGACTCAGTTTGCCCCTGGAGGGAGGCATCCTTGTGGCAACCAGCCTGGAGCTGGCGTGAGGTGGGCTCATAACTCTGGGCCAGCACCCAAACCTCCCTGGTCTCACTCCTGCAGCAATCAGCCCGTGCTGGGAGCTCTCAAGGACCACCTGTGTTATCCCTCCCGGCTGCACGGCTGATGGAGGGGAGGGTGGCTTCCAACTCAATGTCCCACACAGTGATGGTGGAGCCATCAGATCCTGTCCCCGCCTGCCAGGAAAGGAGAACGTGTTGTGAAATGTTCTGCTTTGCCTTTGATATTGATGAAGAGCGGCTGGAGAAGGGAGCTGCCGTGACAGGAGCCAAACCATGGAGTGAACTCGGGGACCTGCAAAGGTCAAGAGTTAAAAGGCACTTGGGACTTGTTTTCCAGGCGGGTTTATGGGACGTTGGTTTAGCCTCACCCTCCCTGTTTACTGCAGGGTGCAAGTGGCCTCAAAATTGGTCCATTTGTTTCTTGTGGCTTCTGACTTCGCCCTGGCCACAGAAAAGCTGGAGCATTGGACCTGTGGCTGTGTTTTTTCCGATGGATTTGGGAGCCAGTGACTAATGCAGTGGTAAACAAGTGGGGCTGGGTGTGCCGCAGTGCTCAGCATCCCGCTGCTGGGTCGGGCAGGATGGTGGCCTCTTCTTGCTTTGGGAGCCAATTAAAATCATGACGTGAGGCTCAAACGAGGCACCGTTGGTGGGTCTTGCTGCATCGCCATCTCGTGTGCTGCAAAAGTAATGGAATAGGGATGTGTCCCCAGCGCCTTCCTTAGCACCTCCTGAGCCCTGGGCCAGGCACGGCACCGTCCCCATCCCAGATCCCAGAGGATGCTGCAACCCCCTCACTACAAGGACTTGTTCCTTGTAGGCACAGGACAGAGAAGTTAAAATGTCTCATTACAGAGGAAAAGATGTGGTCCTGCTTTAGTCTGGCTGCACGTGGAAGAGCCCTCCCCGTCTCTTGCAGAAGGGCTCCTCTCTCCTGGACTTTTCGTCATGCAAAAAAGATTTCAGGATGGTCTGCTGGAGCCTCTCCCCCTGTGTGCAGTTGTACGGCAGTAATAGCCATTACTGGCTGCAGTTGCAGATTTTTTCCGTTATTGGGGACGATAGGTGAGAACGTTCAGGCTCCCTCCTCCCCTGCGCAGGCGCCAGCTGGCCCCGTCCTTGGGTGTGGGGAGGGAGCAGCCCCGGTGCTGGGACAGCCCAGGAGCAAAGGGAGTCCCTAAAAATCTGTCCCAGCTAGATTGCCAGCTTTCCCTGGGGAGAAAACGTATCTCTGGGGTGCAAAAAAGCCGCCTTGTGACCTATAACTTCAGCAGATTTCATCTGAGGAAAGTCTTTTTGAAAGAAGATATAGAGAAAGGCAGTGCAGTTCTATGTGTAATTTTTTAGACCCGGTTTCTAAAAAAGCAGCGAGGTCTGAGGCAAATGCTGGGCAGCATCAGAGAGAGCAGCCTGGAGACGGGTTTTCTCCATTCTTCACTAAGAGGACAAAAATGTGTGTGGCGTGTTGACAATTAGTGAGGCTTGAATTCTGAATTTCTGTTGAAATTGGACGGTTGTCTTGGGAGAAATCCCCCTGGCTCTGCTGGAGGGAGGAATGGGGTGGCTGACCTGGGGTGGAGGGGCTGTAGAGAGCACATACCTGCTGCTATTGGCACGCTTTACCATCCCGATGTGTGCTGCAGATGAGACTCAGAGACGCTAAGAGGAAGCAGGGAGGCTGTCGCATGGCACGGAGGGGAAAGTCCCCCTTCTCCAATGTTTGTCCCGGCTGCAGACACGGGGCTTTGGCACGAGGACCTACAGGCAAGTCTCCAAGGAAGCACCCCCGACCTGCAGCACCCGAGGAGGTGAGGAAGAAGCCGTGATTAGTTCCTGCTGCTCGTAGCTGGAGGTGGCTGCAGGGGTGAACCCTGTAGTTGTGGGAAAATTCGAGCCTGAGCTTTGTGGCTTCATCAGATCTGGACTTTGAACATTCATTCTAATATCTGTGTAATGAGAACAGCAAGAAGCTATGGTGAGAATTTCAGGAAGGTAGCTGGGCACCCAGCACCAGCAGTCTGAATATGGCCCTATATTCCTGCAGTGGTCAATCCAAGCTGCTCATTTCTCTCGTCCTGCCCAAGGGCATGAGCCCAGGGAGGCAGAAAGCCCCGACCTACCTAGAACTCTTTGGTTTGAACCATTAAGTATTTCTTTTTATACCCATCTTCCAGCAGAATTAAGGGCAGTAATGGGAAGAGCCCCATAACACAGCTTGCACAGTCTTAAAATGCTTTATGCTCATTGCAGTTCTCATCCTTATAGCACCTTTGGGAAAGGAGACAACATTCAAATGTCCGATTTGCAGCACGGCAGAAGAAGGAATGCTTAATAGTGCTGTCTCTGGAGAAAAAAATATGAATATATACAAGTTGCACATATCCAGTCTCATTACAGTGAGCTCAAGAAGGTGCAATTATTCTTAGTTTTATGTTCGTATGTGATTTAGAGTGACTAATTGATGAGAATTCTTCCCTTCTCCTAATTGTATGCAAAAGGAGTGATTTCAAGGCAAAATAATTGTGGCTGCTGCCAAAGGGAACCGGAGATAAAAGCAACTCCTATTACCTCCAAATGGCCCCACATGGATTCCTTGTCCGTAGCAACAGGCACGGTTTGTACTGGAATAACGCATGGACCATGTATTTAATCTTTCACCCGAGGATCTAAAATAGCTTTCTGGTGAGCCGTTAGGGGAAGGATCCCCGCGCTGCACCGATTAGACGGGCGAGAAGACATGGAAGTTGTGAAACAGCCCAGCTTTGCAGCACGGGGAGGGAGGAGAGCCCCGTGATTGTGCTCCGTGGGGAAACTACAGCTGGAGGAGCTGGGAAGGGACAAGAAGGTGAAGGTCTTTGTTTTGAGGGTGTTTTGGAGGCTTTACAGTGATGTTACGGTCTCCTGCTCTGAGCCCGGTGCTGCCAGCAGCCAAACGAGGTAGTTTAAAGGCTGCTGGGCAGCTTTGCAGAAAAAAAGAGATATCCACAGAGGAATGGTCTCTAAGGGGAGGGTGGCAAGGCCACGCAGGGACCCAGCAGTTGTGCTGGGACTGTCAGCCTAACAGACAGTCAATGGGTAACAGGGCTTTTCTGCTAAAGTCTGGGGTGGCCCAGGAAATGGGGCTGGGAATGGAAAGGTTTGGGAACGGAAAGGTTTGGGAGCCACCACTTTCAAATCTGCAGGGACCACAGACAGGTAACACTCCTTCTGAGTGTGGGCCACCTCCAGCTCTGCAGGAGCATGGGGAGCATCCGTGGCAGAGTCCAGCGATACCCCTGCTTTAGTTCTGTGTCACCAAGGAGAGCTTAAATATTGTGATTAAAACATTCCAGTCTCGCATGGGCTACTCAGACATGCAGGAAGAAACTCTTGCAACTAGATTCCCCGTGTGCCAACAGGAGGGCACAAGTTCCTCCTTTTTCTTTTTCTTTTTTTTCTTTTTTTTTCCATGACTATTGAGGTCTGTGATTTTAAAGCAGCAGGGGGGGAAAAAAAGACTGTTTGATTTTCTTCATTATGCTGAGCCTGGTTTTACTTTCTGATTGCCAAAGCATGATAAATGGAACAGAGATTACCTAGAGATTTTCAAAGATTTGCTTTCAAATTTTATTTTTCCTGAGCCCTCGTTAAGCTTGCAGGTTTTATCCACACTTTGTTCTTACAAACAGTTCTTACAGCGTTGCCATATATTAATAGCCATATTTTTTTTCATTTGAAATTAAAACCAGATAGATGCTTCTCATGCTTTGCTTTCATATCCTATTTTAAAAAATATTGATCATGTGTGTGTTGGTTTTTTCCTCTGACCCCGCTGGCTCTGTAAAGGACAGTCACTAACAAAATGCTTTCAGTCCTGCGTCTCTGTGAATTACTGAGAGCAGTTCTGTGAGTTCAGGGACAGATTTTAGAAGGTATAATGTATAGATAAAAGAGAAATGGGGTTTCCAACAGAGAGACAGGCAAGAAAAATAAGGTTTAAAAGCAGGACCTCTACAATTAGCGGGTACAGAGCAGCTTAGACACGGTGAGACAGCCCACCGTGTGCCTGGGGGCACCTTTCAGGAGCTAAATGCTATTGACAGATCTTTTCCTCCACAACTTCAGGAGAAATGGCCAAAACTCATCTCATGGTTGAGAGCCCCCCCTGCACAGCCTGTCTGCTGCTGGCTAGGAGAGGTCTGGAGGAGGGTGACAGGGGCCGGGCATGAGGACAACATGGGAGACACAGACAAAAGCCACCCTAATGTACCTGCTGGTGTTTCTTCTGCTGGAGCCAAGAGAACTGAGCCACCTTCTGGGGGTTCCAGGAGTGCAGCTTCCACCTTCTGTGCCACGAGCCCACAGAGGTCTTGGGGCAGAAGATGTGATGAAAAGGTCTCCTTGTGCCACCTACTCGGTGTGGGGAACAGCTTCCTGATGCGCATCGGGATGGTGTGATAGTGCAGGAGCTGGCTGTGTCCTCCGAGTTCCTGGGGAAGGTGCTGGAGATAAAAGACAAGTTTCTCTGGTGATGCCCTGCCTTGTTATCACAGGAATGGGAAACAGGGGTGCACAGGGCAGGGTGAGGACAGGGCATCCCTAGGGCGCCACGGCACCGACCCCAGCCACGCTGGGACCACCATGACCCAGTGCAAAGACAAAGCTCCTTGTGCTCGGACCTGTCTCCAAGGCTCAGGGTGGTCCTACTGACATTCTCCTCCAGGCCTGACCCTGGGAGCTTTGCTTAAACTGGAAAGCGGCTCATTTGGAAGGGTTTCTTCCAGTTCCTCCAGACGCACTCAGCAAGCTCTAATAATAACTGACTGCCTTTCTATTTATAAATGAGGAGAACAGCGAGGAACTCGGCTGGGGCCACTGCAGCCCCGGTGCTCCCACACCACGCCACGGCTCTCCCCCTCTGCCATCGAGATGTTGGTCCCCGCTGTCCCCGCTCCGCCCCGGCCCCAGCAGCCCTGCCACCCTGCGCGGGAAAGGGCATTTCCCAGGGCTCTCCCCCTTGGATACGGGCACATTTATTTTGTTTTCGCTTGTTGACAAGGGGATATTTTCTTTTTAAAAACAGGGAATGTTTTTGTAGCGGCTGCTACCCTGCTTTGTAAAACAAACATTTCCCAAGCGCCTGGTGTTTCGGATGATGTTATTGTTACTGGAACGTCAGTGTCAGTATCAGAAAATGTATTTCTTAGTGGAGCCTGGGGATTTTGTGCCTGATCAGATGGGACACCAAGGACCAATGGATCCTTTCGGCCGAGCCAGCTGGACGTGGCCTGCCTTGGGGCTGAGCTGGAAATGCATTTGGGTTTAGATAAGATGCTGTAGCCCAGGGAAGCTCTCGCCCAGCCTGGAGCGGGGTGGGAGCATTGCCTCTGCTTTGGTGGGCCAGCTCGAGCTGAGGCTGGGCTCAGGCTGAAGCTGCCTTTGCTGGCCCCGGTCTCACGGGGACTGGGTGTTTGCAGCCAGTTCTGCTTCTACCCCCAGCGCTGCCTCTGCTCCCCATCCTGACAGCATCAAACCCTGTAACTGCCCTGCTGGGAGACACTGGAGAGACTTTTTCCTCTGATACAGCCTCTCTGCTTCACGCAGGATGCCAGATTTGATGAAAATGCTCTGATCTCTTCTGACAAATCCTCTGTTCCTAAGTAGATAATAACCAGAAAATCTTCCTAAATCAATCCTGGTTTCGGATCTGTGCCCACACTTGTTATTCCTTTCCTACCAATTAACCGCTCCTTCTTGCCCTGGATCGGGGACCTCTTCAGCCCCTGGAAGGATAAAGGGGGCACAGATTTATGGCTGCTGAAGTCAGCATGGGACCGGGTGGAGTTTTACAACTGCAAAAAAATGACAGTCTGATTTGGCAGCATTAATGCCCAAGTGACCAGAAACCCTCTCCTCGGCTGAGCAGGGATTAAAGGTTGCAGATAGCTATAATCCCAGACTGCAGCGGGAAGGGCTGCGATCCCTTTTCATCACATCGCTGGTGCAATGAAGCTGCTACATGGATCTGACCTGGAGGAGAGAAGAGGGATATATTAGAATAATATCCATTTACTTTTCCTCTCTCTGATATACTTACACCTTGGCAAAGGGGGGGTCTTAGGCTCCATCTCCCCCCAGACTCGGCCGAGGCCGGGTGCTGCTGGCGAGGTCTGTGCAGGCAGTGAACAACCCAAACTTCCTCGGGGCGGTTCACAGCGGACATGCTGAAGAAGCGCACGTCCCTGCTGGTGGTGGCCACTGCATTCCTGTGGACACCAGCCACCTCCGCAGCATCTGTGGTCCAGCATTTTGACCTCCGCCTTCTATCTGCAAACCCTCGACGTGTGTCCAGAGCCCCTGGGCGGCAGTGCAGGGCTGCAGAACAAGGCTCTCGCTCTTAAAGGGCAGCGGTGCCACCTTCAGCGCGGAGCAGAGGGGCCTGGGGGGCTGAGCCCCCCTCCCAGCCGACAGGAGCTCTCCCAGCTGGGCAGTGTTTAACCGGGAACTGGAGCTTTCCCTTGGGTGGGTGCCTTGCACAGAAAATTGGAAATATTCTGGTGAAAGATTCTGCTGTTCCAAGTTTTCCCTAAGAAAGGAGAAACCTTGAGCAGCCTTTTTTTTTTTTTTTGAGGGACACAGCATTACCTGGTGAGTTGTCCTCGGGTTCAGCCCAATCCTCCTCACCTCCCGTGTTTCTGCCTCTGGAGCCTGCGGTCCCACACGGTGAGGGCTCCTCCCTTGGGGTACAACCCACGGCCCCAGGGTGAGGGTATCACCCCCTCCTGCCCGGGAAATTAAGGCGTAAGTTGGTCTTCCACCAGAGCCCTAAATCTCTTCCAGGCTGTGCATGATTCAGTCCTTCATTACCCACATTTCTCATTAACGTTCTCTCTCTAATACAGCAATACGGGGTGGGAGATGAACTACTTTGGGGTGAGGGAAGTGTTTGAGTGAAAAAGAGACCCTGGAACCCGCAGGCTGGGGGTGTTGTGTCTGCCCGACGGCCTGGGGCGACACGTGGGGCCAGGAGCAGCCCCCGGCAGCTCACTGCAACTATCTTGAACGTGTATTTTTTCACACAGCCCGTTCTCAGGTCCCCGGGACCCCAGCAGGTATTTTGCTCACACCAGGGCTGTGTTGCTCCAGGACTTCAGCTTAGTGCACAGCAACCTCGGGGGGCTCAGTCCCAACGACCCCCTCCTGTCCGACCCACCTCGTCCTGCAAAGTGTCAGCGAAGGGTCACCTCGATTCCAGAGCTGGACTCGGGCACAGAGGACGAGGGGTGTCACGGGGCAGCACGCACCCTGACGGAGAGGGACGGGGGCACGGCTGGCCTTAGCCCCCCTCCTCGGCTGGTCCAGCACCTTAAGAGCCGGGAGCAGGGTAACTGGTTGGCAAAAAGAGAAAATCCTTCTGCTGCCTGGTTGCTGGGGAAGGCCGGGGAGTCCCGGGGGTGTTTCGGGGTGTGCAGCGCTGCGGTGTCACCAGGAGGTGGCACAGCACGAATGGAGATGCTGCGGGGAGCGCAGCCGGGCTGGGACCCGCCGAGCCCCCCCCCCCCCNTCCGAGGGGAGCGCAGTGATTCATTAGAGTAGTTCCAGGAAAAAGAAGAAAAGTCTCGCATCTTCTTTCTCGGAAACCCATTGTGCAAAATCCTATCACATGAGGAAAAAAAAAGAAAAGAAAAAAAAAAAAGCACAAACCCCACATTTTGTTTGGAGAGAAGGAAAAAATGAGCACATTTTCCCCCTGCTTTGAAAACACACAGCTGTCCGGACATCCACGGTCTTTCTTGTGTCCCCACGGCCTTCCCGCATGAGCAGAGCCTCCGCTGGCTCCTGCTCCTCTGCCTGATGCCCTTGTTCGCTGCTCTGATATCCCACTGTCAGTACCTCCCTTAAGGAAACTTAATTTATGGCTTATGTCATATTAATAGCAGCTTGCAGAGGGTTTTCCTGCAAAAGCTGACCCAGGTCTGCAGGTCCCTGGAGCTGAGCGAGGGCAGCTCGTGGTCCCTGAGCCTCCCACCCCCAGGTCTCGATCTGCTGAGTCCCAGGTGGGATTTCCCCCATTTAGCCCATCTTCCCTTGTGGGAGCACTCTTTAGGCACCTCTCTCTGAGGTAACAACTGGAAATGGCAAATGAGTACTTTTTTCTAAACACTGGCAATTTTCCCTTCCCAGCAAAGGCAGAACAGAGGATGTAGAATCAGGAGCTCAGCGATTACAGACCAGAAGAAAGGTTTGCTTTCAATGAAATGCTGACCCACAGTGTTTCTGGAAGAAACATTGCACTTCGACAAGATTACCGTCAATATTTCACTTGAATGGGTGATTTTGAAATATTTGCTGTTGTTTGGAAACCATACTCCAGTTTGTAACTAAAAATAGAGGTTCTTTCTTCTCAGAAAAGTGTCCCTTCTCTCTCAATTTTCCTCTCTTGGGTTTGCATGTTGAAAGCTAAATGAAACAGTCAACAGTGGCTTAATGGGGTCCCAAGAGAACAGGGACCAAGCATCTCCTCTGGCTGCTTGTTGGGACCCTTTGAGCATAGGAGCACAAGGACAGGGCAAGGGGTTGCTTCCCTGCTCCCCGGCTCAGGGGTCCCCAAGCCTGGGGGGCTGTAGCAGCTCCCCACAGGGGGCTTTTTTCTCTTGCAGGAGTTTGTCCAGGTGCTTTCTAAAGCCAGCTCAGCTTTCAGAGCATCCTCATGAATGCAGCTAACTTCACGTCATGCCCTCAGGTGTCAGGCTGGAAGAGCCAGTGCAGGACACCCCCTTGGAGGGCACGGGGAGGACACACGGAGCTGCTGCTCTCTGTCCCTCCCGCTCAGAGAGTCCCCATCTGCTTGCCCCTGTAACTGCTACAGAGAGTCTCAGGGCAGTAGAAGGATGTTCTGCAAGTGCGAGGGATCAGATGTAGAAGATGTTGTGCAATCATTTGCCCACCAGAGCCCGTTTCTCGCTTTTCAGCCCCTTGTGAGAGGCAATTACAATCCCCCTGTGAAACGCGGTATAGCCCTGCTCCGTAATGTTGGCAGGAGTCTTCCGTCCTGTCCCGAGAGGGGAAAAAACACAGAGGTTTCAAGGCCAGTTATTTTTCAAATTAAAGCAAAAAAAAGAAAAAATTTTAAAAATCTTTCTTGTTTTTGTTGTTCTTTCTGAATTCCTACTCAGCATCCTGAAACCCCTTTAGAGGGTTTGCATTTAGCACATGAAATGAATTTCTCACAGTGAGGCCAAAGACAACCAAGGTGCGTGGGTGGAGGAAGCCGTGGCCCATGCCAGCAGCCAGCGCCAGCAAGTTGATATCCTCAGTTGTCCTGAAACCCTCCTCGCATCCAAGGGCACTTGTTTTAAAGTCAAATATATGCTTGCTGGGACTGGGAACACAGGGAATATTTCCACTGCAGCCAGTGCAGACCTTGCCTCTTAGTCCACCTGTGGACACAGTACTTAAATAGCTGAAGAAACCTAAAAAAGATCATTTACAACTCAATCCTGACAGCACTTGCTCCCTTCATGGTGGGAATCCCTGCTATGAATTACCTCCTCAGAGAGCTGCTGAGCCTGATGTGTGGTTGTTGAAGGCTGGGATCCCACCAGGGTCTGGGGAAGGTGCAGCTGGGCAAGAATAGCTTCCTTGGATGGGAAGGAAGATGTCTTAGGACATCTTGGCAGGTTCTGTAGTTGGAGGAGCTGATGGCTGGGCTGGCTTTTGGCTCTCAAGGCGACACGACTGCTGTAAAGAAGGAAGCTGCCCAAAGCGAGGGTCAGGCTGGTGTGGCCACCTGGAAGAGAGTGGATTATTTATAGGCATTATGGGTTCCTGTATCTGCACTTGTTTACCTGGGAGAGATAAGGTGGCTGATGGTAGTGACAATTCTTCTGGCAAACCCATGATGTTTTACTGCCACAATGACACAGAAGGACCCATTCCAGCATGCCCCAAATCCATGGGAAGCATTTGCCTTTGGCATCTGGGCTCCCACTGACATCCATCAACCATCTATAACCCAACTCAAGACCTCTCCAGGGACATTGATGACTGGACTAGATGACTTCTGGTGTTTTGAAATAGGCAAAATTCATTCTGAAGAGCACAAGACCCTGCAGGAGGGATGTATTCAGTCCTTGTGCTGGTGGCATCCACCGTGACCACAGACACACAGGTGTGTTTCCAGTTCAGCTGCTGCACAGCCCATGTCCTTCCTCCCCCGTCCACAAAACACCATCAGATGTCTGTGCCAGGATGAAGATGCACAGGGACAAACTGGATACCTCCATCGGGCCTAGAACATAAGTTCATGAACTTCTGTTATCACTCAGGCATGATCTAATTGAAACATCATGACTTATACAATCACCTCCCTCTCCGTCCCCCGCTTTCACTCTTTAAAAAAAACTTTTCCTGCTTTTTCCAGCTGGACAAGCTATCTTTCTGCCTGCTTTGAAGTAAATATTTTGTTGGGTTTGGCTGCTGCCACAGCCACACATAGTCTTCTGCCTGATATTTTATCCATCTGCGGCTAAAGGACTAGAGAACAGCTGAGAGTCTCAAAAGGGTTTTGAGGTGCTGAATAGAACTAAGGAGCACCAACGCAAGAGAAGAATTGTCTTCTCAGCTTTCATGTGCATAGTAATTCAAGCTGAAACACCTTAAAAATTAAATACTCTGAGAGATGTTTGTTACGACACCCTGGTACTCACACGCTGCAAACCAGAGAGCGCACGCTGGCTCGCATCAGCTGAGGACCTGATACCCCCCCTCCACGGCTCTCATGCCGAGAGGCAGTCCAGCTCTGATTTCCTCTTCTGTCTCAAGCGAGTGGAAAAAGAGAATTGGACTCCCACGCCGTCGGGGTTGCCAACATCTGCCTTGCCTCATTTCTTCTGCTTGAAGAACATCTGGCTCTGCTCTGGGACAGCCACGTGTGGCCAGTTGTGTTGCAGGGGAAGGGGTTGTGCTCGCTGTGATAAAGCCTCTGGTGGCTCGGCCGGCCGGAGCCTGGCACCTGCCCGGCTGGAGATGCTCGCTGCCCTCACGGCGTGGGAGATGGTGTGTTCGTGGTGCCTGCCCTTCCAGAGCAGACACAAATAACTTTCTGTTTGATGCTGGTCCTGTTTCCTGTTCTTTTTTCCCCTGGATTGCTCTGAAGAAAGGATGTTTTTTGTTCGGTTGAACTATGAGGTTGGGAGGCGCCTGCCCAGGAGAAAGCACACGCAGCTGTGGCACCGCTGCTGTGAGGGGGGGTACAGGAGGGGCTGCACAGGGCTGGGGTATGGTGCCTTTACCCCACGGGGTGTCTGCAGGCAGGACACCATTGCTCAGCTTTACCCTCCTACTCCATAGAAGTTTGTCTCGTAGCTATTTTGGATTTTGCATCGCTGCTTTTTGTGAAGTTCCTTGAAATTCTCAGAAATAGCACTTCTTGGTGGTTGTTGCTTACTTGCACTTAAGGAGAGTTGCTTAACTGGCATTTGAATGAGACAACGTTCCTCTCCTTGTCACAGCTGGAGAGGACAAGGAGACCCGGAGACCTCTGTCATTCCCGTCCAGACATTTTTCAAATACCCCTTGGTCCCCAAGACCTTTCAGGGTGAAATGCTGTCCCTGAGCTCCCAAACCTTGAGCACACATGTGCCTTGCTCCCTTGGTCCCCAGCGCTCAAAAACTACTGGGGGGCACCATTTTTCTCACCTAATCATGGGCTGCTCTTTGCTGTGGCTCCAGGATGCCCGTTTGGGGCACGGTGCTTGGGGACGGGCGCTGGAGGCAGCTGGTGGTGAATGGCCCTTTGTTTGCTCTGTTGCTTTGCTGCATAAAGAGGGCATTATTAAATGTAGTAAATAAGAATTTCCCTGTTAATAAAGACTAAATTATTGCACGAGTTTCTGTGGGGAACGTGCAGTGTCTGCAGCAGGGAGCTTGGGTGACGGCTGCACCCTGCGGCAGGGGCAACACGCTCTGCTTCGGGTTTATCAGCAAAGACAGCGGCCGTAGGGAGGGCTTGTGCCGTGCTGGAAAACAAGGGGAATAACCAAAATGCTCGGCCAGTTCTGGAGTTGGTTTGCTTGCAGGGTGCATCCCACCGGGCTGCTCTCTGTCCCTGCACTCGAGGAGCAGGTAGAGCCACTGCAGCTGCTGGGGGACAGTGTTTGCCCCCAGCCCTTCAGCTCGGGGCAGGGGAAAGGAGAGAGGCGGAGGCGACCTCTGAAGAGAATATTTAAGAAGCTGGTTCATTTCCAGGAAATCTCTCTCTTGTTCTTTTTCTTTTCAATGGAAAACCTAAGTCCTCGTGAACTTTTTGAGAACTTTTGTTCATTCCCTCTTGCCAGCTAAGCTCCAGCTTTGTGCTGGGGACAGAACCCCTTTCTTCAAGTGCTGGCCATGGGCCAGGACCTGGAAATCTCAGCTGTGAGCTGGCAATGCCACCAGCCCCGTCCCCCTTCCCTCCGGGCTGATGCAAAGCCCCATCTCCAACCAGCTTACCTTTGGGGGTCTCTCTGAGTCTTTTCCTTTCTCCTCCGTGTGCAGGAGATGATGGAGCTGGCACTGCTTGCTTCCTCTTCCCCTGCAATGGAAAGCCCTAGATATCACTGAGAATAATCTGTCAAACCTGTGGTAGCAGATGGAGAAGTGGGTTGGTGGTAGTTGCTTAGAGGAAACAACTGTGCAAGCGGTGTTGGAAGGAATAGCCAAGGCAGGAGATGCTCTTCACCCCAAGGAAGGAAATGCAATTGCCACAGGAAGATTTCACCCCTCAGCCCTGCTCTCTGCTTTTGTGTCGTCCCTGTAGCCCAGTACACTCCTCATCCCCTGGGACAGAATTTGTTTGCTGGGGCTTTTATTTCTGTTTGTGTCTTTAAATCATACAAAGACCTTCAAAGGGACCCGGTCCCCTCATGCTGTGTCCTAGAAGATTTCCTGGTTAAAGAAGCCAGAGTGTGTGTAAGAGCAGCGACGGGGAAGGAAGCCAGTGGATTTACAGGTCCACTCAAACCAGCAGCCACCACCGCAGAGCCCCTGCCCCCCCCAGCAGCATCTCCAGAGGCACAAACCACAAAATGCTGATGAAAAAAACAACCCAGCAGGAATAGGTCATATAAACTGTCATTACATCTGGAGGCTCACGGCTTGAGTTCTCCAGCGCCGCCGATATCCCCAGGGAGCTAAACAAAACTCTTCCCTTTCACCGAGCCCCCGTTTCCCAGAGCTGAGTGTAGGAACAGGTGACCGAAATGTTCGGTGATTTCACTTACCCATTTCCCAGGGGTGGAGAGTAAAAACAGAGCCGTTGTGCAACCAGAAGGGAAATAATCATGATCCCTCTAAATATGTGTCCTCCAACTGCCAAAATATGTTTTGGAGCTGAGTGGGGAACGTACACAAGCAGTGATTGCAACACTGCCACTGCTGCAGGTTATATAAAGAGAATTGGACTTAGTATTTTCTGTGAGAGTTTTAACCTTTGCAAATGAGCTGGGCACAGGGATACGGGGTGCCAGAGTTGTCAGGAGGAAAATCATAGAATAGTTTGGGTTGGAAGGGACCTTTACAGGTCATGCAGTCCAACTACCCAGCAGTGAGCAGGGACATCTTCAACTCGATTAGGTTGCTCAGAGTCCCATCCAACCTGGCCTTGAACGTTTCCAGGGATGGGTCATCTATCACCTCTCTGGGCAACCTGGGCCAGTATTTCACCATCCTCATTGTAAAAAAACCCACCATATCTTCCTTATATCTATGTCAAATCTTCCCTATTTCAGTTTAAAGCCACCACCCTTTGTCTTGTTGCAACAGGACCCACTAGAAAGTCTGTCCCCTCTTTCCCCGTAAGCCCCCTTTAAGCACTGAAAGGCTGCAATAAGGTCTTCCCAGAGCGTTCTCTTCTTCAGGCTGAACAACCCAGGCTGGTTTCCAGAGGGAGGAGTGACAACCACTGGTCCCAGCGTGGAGGGAGGGCAGGGGTGAGCGCCTTTGCCAAGCCAGGCTGACAGAGATAGTAAACACGAGTGACTACAACTGCCTGGCCAGCAGCCCTGGGCTCTCTGCAGCCACTCCATCCCCAGGGGAAGGAGTTTGAGCTGCTCAGCTGTTCCTGACAGTCCACAGCAATGATGACATGTGAGGGTGTAGCCACGGTTTCTATAGAGACATTTATTGGAAGGGTATAAAAATAGAATGGGGATTTCAGTAAGATGTATTTAAACGTGTCGTTGGCAAATAGTCCCACACGTTGGTGGGAGAGGAGCCCAGAAGGTTGGCAGTGTGTCTGGATTCCCTGGTGCACCCAGATCCACCGAGCAAAGCAGAGCCTTGATCCCCAGAGATGGGTTATGACCCTTCTTTCTGCAAACTTTCCTGTCCCTCTGCTGCACGCTGCTCCGCTTGACACTGCAGGCACTATTTCATCAACCAGCCACTGGAAATGCAACTTGGGGTAGGACTTCGAGTAGACACCTGCAGAATCCAGGTGAAATGCCTTCTGCATTGGAGAGGAGCCCTCAGCCGATGCTCACTGGAAAGGCAGCTCCTGTTCCTCCTCTTGGTGGTGCACTGATAACGGCAGTAAATGCGTGCAGGGTCACACCAGTTAGCTTAATACTGAGTAGTGTGTAAATGAGCATCTTTGGATCTTTAACAGTCCTGCTGCTGAAGTTGTTTCCATTCAAAAGCCCCATCCAAAGTCAGATCAAAATTATCCTTTTCCTGTTCTCGGGAGAGTTCCAAAAACACCTGAAATGGGCAAGATAAAACTGATTATTCCTCTGACTCTCACTAGGCGCTGGGATGCTCCTTTGCAGGAGGTGCAGCTCTGCAGCCCCTCTGAGAGGTGTGTGAAGTAGCTTTTTGCCAAGGGCATCTGTGCCTTGGATGTGCTGGGTGCCTGTCTCAGGTGAGTAGAGTCAGGCAGCAACACTTTTCCTAGGATTGTTCCCACCATGTTTTCACATGTAGTGAAAAAACCAAACCATTTTCCACCACTTTCCCAGCAGAGGATTCCTGGCCACCACCCCCAGGCAGCAGCCTTCTGCCACTGCACTGGCCAGGGTCTCGCTGGGGCTTTGGTTCCTGCTCATGCCTTTACAGCGTGTCTAGCCTTGAAATCACCTGCCTGAGCCAAAGTATTCAAAGAGAAGCTGTACTCCTCGAGGCTGAAGTTTTGTTTGGCTGTGGAGAAATGGAAAGAGAGTCAAAAATTAGCAGCCTGTGTTCCCCCTTTTCAAAAAGTCATCTTTTCTCACTCTTACCTTCCTCCAGCTTGAAGAAAGACTGAGACAGGGGCAGTGCATCTTCCATTGGGACCTTGTAGACGAGCAAAGAGGGGAACCTTGAAGAAAAAGAAGAAAAGGTGACTCTTGCTCTGTACTGAAGTTCTGGGATCAAAACTTTGTCACGCTATTAGCTGGATTAATGGACATTTTGCTGCAGGGATCCCAGCAGGGCTGGACGCGGTGACATTATCAAATCAGATCCCCGCACAGGGACTCTGAGCTGTTCATCCCTCTCCAGCTGTGATCCCGTGTCTGGCCATCACACTGGGCACATTTTTAGGGATGAGGTAGTGTTCAAACCACTGTTCATCCCATATTTTATGGTTACCTCTCCTGACGGGCTGCACTTGGGAAAATCCTCAAAATCTCCGCATGGAGAAGATCAGTGAGCTCTGGATCCTTGACCTTAATTTCCAGTAGATAGCCTTTGCCAAACTTGTTCTTCAGGTACTGAATGGAGCCAATGCACCTGCAGGGGAGGGAGGGAAAAATAAAAAAAAGATATCAATGTGCAACCATTGGTGCCACACCATCTGCTCCTTTCCCAGATTGCTGGTGGAATCACAGGGAGCACTTCACAAAGCTCTTGGTGATGGGCTCAGGTACGTGAGGCTGGAGGAGAAGCCCCTGTCGCTGCATGGACCATTTTCCCAGCTCAGCCCCGTGATGCTGCCCACCGTAGCTGCCCGGACACCATGATGGCCACACGGTCGCACACCGCCTCCGCCTCCTCCATGTAGTGCGTCGTCAGGATGGCTCCCGTCTCCTTTGTTTTCAGGGCAGCACGAATCATTTTCCTGAGGACCAGAGGGGGAGGAAAAAAAAAAAGAAATCTAACACTCCCTGGGAATATCAGACACTTTTTTTTCTACCTTTGTCTTTCTAAAAGCCTCTCCCCTAAGAGAAGTGTAAAAGCTCTACATACACCACCTTTAGAGTGATGTGCACATGGTCATACTTTGAAATAATGGCAAAAAAATATTTTTGACTCAGGTCCCTTTATGAATTCTTCCAAATCCCGTATATGACTGTTCTAAAGTTTGCAACAAGGATGAAGGTAAAATGCCTCTTTCTCTCTTCTTGCTCATACTTCAGCTAGAGAGAACCAGGAAAACGGAGTTTCCAGTAAAACCATTGGCACGTGATGAGCAGCACTAACTGCAAAGGGAGTAAAACACTCTTTACCTCACCATAGGCACCTACTCTTGCCTTCCAACCCCTTTACCACTGTGGTGGCACGGTGCCTGACGTCCAACTCACCAGACACGGCGCTGCCCGTTGGGGTCCATGCCGGTTGACGGCTCATCCAGGAGCAGGACTGCGGGGTTGCCCAGCATGCACACTGCGAAGCAGAGCTACCACGGGGAAAGGGGTTTGGGTCAAACCTTTTGCAGTCCCTGGGCTTCATTTGTGGGAATGGGGGTTCTGATTTATAGGAAACATGTCTTTGGAAAAGGCTAATTTCCATCACCCCACCATGAGGTGCTCTCCTGGGTAGCTCAGAGCACGGGTAGCCCCCTCCGCCCATGGAGAGGGTTTTTGATTTGTGCTCTGAGCGCTGCTGTGCTCATTATAGGTAAAACAAACCACACCTTCCTGGTTATCCCAGCAGACAATTTTCTGGTCTTTTTTTTCAAACAGTCTTGAAGCTGCAGAGCATTCACTATTCTGTCGGGAAAGGAAACAAATGAAAAAGGAACATTTTTGTTATTCCCAACTCAGTACTCTCATTAAGAATTCCCCAAATGATATGAAAAAGGAACTTTCTTCCTGTTGCTCTTGACTCCTGCTTGTTTTCATTAAACATTTATTATGTTATTAAAACTTAAGTGAGTATTTGAAGCAAAGTGTACTGAATAAGCCACAAACTCTTCTCTAAACCCATCATTAGTGTCAAGAGCATTATAAATGCATTCCACCCTGCCTGTGTCAGCTGAGCAGGCAGTATTAGGCACCCTTTCTTGTAGGGCCAAACTATAACATCAGAGATTTTAGAAATGCTTCCTAAAGATAACATACTTAAAAGGACATTAGTGGTAAATTTATCCCCACTAAATGCACTCAGGCAAATTGGAGATTTTCTTAACCCACTCACTTTAATCATGGCATTTAGCACAAAATCACTTTTGCAGCTTCATTTCCTGAGTTTCTTTCAAGGTTGCCTCTGGCACACAGTAAATTTTGACTTTCTGGTCCCCTCCCCGCACCCTAGGACTAGGGGATAAAACATTGACCGACCCCTGGAGACACCCTCCGTCCTTACCGGTCGACAGCAGCAGCCATATCCTCCTTGCACACCCCCTTCACGGCCGCGTAGACCTGCAGGTGCTCCTGCACGGTGAGGTCAGGCCAGGAAGGGTTGTCCTGCGGGCAGTAGCCCAGGAAGGTGGGCAGGTAGTCCTGGAGGTGGGAGGTTGCTCCATCTCCCTTCTTCATCAGCACCTGCACAGCCAGGCAGAGGGTGTCTCTCTCACACAGCCTTGCCCAGGCACCGGGGTATGGTGCAGAGGAAGACTATGAGCTTCATTAGGATTTTAGGGGAGGAAACCCAAAGAACAAGGGACTGACTTTGCAACCCTGGTTTCTAAATATACACGTGGCTGATTAGGGTAGCTGCAACTGCTTGTCAAAGTTAGAGGTAGGTCAAAATATTTTTTTATTAATGTATTAGTTATTAGCATAATGCATTCTGTTAAAATCTTGATTTCTAACAATGCTCTCAAAAAAATTATAGCTTAGCTGAGGTGCAAGGTTTTCACTTGGGCTTTTATCACGGATCTATTCCTTTTCCCCAGGCGCCTCCTACCTGCCCAGCAGTTAGTGTCGTCTCCCCAGCAATCATTCTGATAGCTGTGCTTTTCCCAGCTCCGTTGGGCCCCAGAAGTCCTAATACTTCTCCTGGAATCAATATATACGATTTCTTAATAGTACTCCCCATGCAACAATTATACCAGGCACAGTCCCATAAAAGAAAGAAATAAATAAAAGAGAGCATGGTGATATCAAAGACCATATGAAAACAAACAGTATAAATATATGCTCTGAGAGCCCATAACGTTTGAACTCTAACTGATGCTGCGAGTCTGAGGATTGTCCTCAGGTGTCCCAGAAGCCACTGCTGATGTGGATCCTGCAGAGAGGGGGCTATATTGCTTTGGATAACAAAGAGTCAAAGGTAAATAATAGGATGCATCCACGTCACATTACTCATTAACACACCAACCACAGACTGAACATGCCTTAACGACAGAGCAAACAGGTTTGACCTTTATGTCCTTGCTCAGATAACTGGGAATTTGCAGAGAATTAACTCTCTGGGTATGATCGGGGGGTCCAAAACAGGTCTAGGAGAACAGTCCCAGTTCTCACCTTTTTTAACACAGAAGGAAACATTTTTGGTGGCTATTTTCTTCTTCTTCTTCGTCTTCTTAAAAACAGAACCAGCTTGCTTTACTTTATATTCTTTGCACAGATTGCTGACAATAATGACTGATTTCTGGAAGTGAGGAGGAAGAAAGATTAGGCTACTATGTTGGATAACATTAATCCTTCAGTATTATTCTTTCACTAAAAAAGGCAGAAAATCTTCTACAGATCTTTGAATTTGTTTTATAGTTCATCGAGCATACGAGGAGCAACAGGACACTTTATTGCCCATGTTCCTCTTAACAGGTTTCTTCTCTGATGGGACCTACACTGTACGTTTGGGAGTTGATTTTCCCTGTGAGAACAGGACAGCCAGAGCCCCGACCCGCACTTAGTGACACCTTCCTGGTTTGTTTTTCACCAGTGGGCTTCTTACTGGTATAAAATAAAACAGAAAGGCCAGTGCTTAGTTGTACCTCCTTGTGAGCTGGAGCTGCTATGGCGTTTCTCACTGCTGTTCTTTCAGCTTTAACATCTTCATCTTCCTCTTCGAGCTGCTCAGGGTGCTGGTGGCTGCTGTGGCTGCTTTCTCTTCTTGGGGAAATCCTACAAACCCACCAGGTTTGTCAGCATTTTGTTCTTTATCCTTACTACCCACCCATGCATTTTGGATCATCCAAGAGTGAGTGTCCTTCTGCTTCAATGTTTCTTGTGGGTTTTTTATAATTTATTATTATTTTGCTTAATGTTTATGATCTTTCTGTGTTGTACAAAGAACCAAGCTGGTGGTTCTCCACTAACAAGCTTGAGAGCTGTTCTATATTATCAGTGCACTGTAGTATTTAAGGGGCTATTTCAGTTATGAAAGATCACCAGTATTAAAAAAAAATATTTAAAAATAAGGACACGAAGGCAATGGTATCTGATCAAAATGTTGTTTTCAAGGAAAAGCAGTACGGTAGGAGTTTAGATCTCACATGTGCCTGTGGTGCATGTATATTTATACAGACCTAAATAACGGGTCCTTCCTCAGAACTGCTCTTCCATATTTTATCTCCAAGTATCGAAGAAGAAAAATGAAACCCACAGAATGGATATAAGGCTGAAAAAAAGAGGTTGCCACATTAACAGTCTTGTCTTTCATCCTGCTCCAGCTGCAGCTGAAAAGATGGTGGCAGTGTTATAAAATATGTGGGGGAAAAACACAGTTTGTGAAAATAAAGTACATTAACATCTAAACTCAGGGTAATCCTGAAGGCTATGAACTCTACTGTCATTTACCAGTACTGTAGAAAATACCAAAGGCAGGAGAAAAACACAATTCATAAAATAACAGGGCAACGTTAAGTAATCTGGGTTTATTTCCTTTCCCCTTCCCCATTTCAAAAGAGCGAGGTTATTTTTGCACAGCGGGATAATCTGTCATCCAAACCCACCAAGATTCTCCTTCTGCCTGAAACAAGCTCAGGGTTTTTGCCTGCTTCCTCATCACAGAGGATGGGCTTCAGGAGACACACATTCCTAAATAAAAGTAATATCGAATGTTTTCTTACTGCGAAGACAGCTATTAGCACATCATTCTTTGGAGCCATTTCAAACATGTCAGTGTCTTCTAGAAAAATCTGTAAGAATAAAAAAATGCACAACAAAGACCTGTAATTCTTTAGTATAATGCTGGCTAGTTTTGGAAGGGTTGAAACAAACAACAAATACTTTGAAAATGTACGAAAGCTTCTGATTTACCCCAAATATTCACCACACAGATAAACAAATACAGATGTTTGACTTTGGGGATCCCAGTCTTATACCAGAAAATGTCACGGTATGGGTATCAGACTCTTCTTTTGGGGGTAATAGACTATCATGGGAAAACATCTGGTCTGCTCTCCTTGGGGTCCCAGCAGAGAAGAGGTGGAGGTGAGTGGGACAGGACAGAGTAGAAGCCTGTTCTATTTGTGCTCCACTCCAAAGTAATTTATGGCTCATAAATGGTCTTGTACATAGCTGAAGGATTTTATTAAATTCTTAGTTAACTTTCTAAGACCACCCTCAGCTGACATGGCGTAAGGTGCTGCGTGAGTATTCCTAATTCTCACTCTATTTCCATGCAAAGTCGCATGCGTAAGTTCAAATTTTCTTGTTTCATTGTTCAAGGCAAGTTGCTTGGCTCTGCACGGGAAGAATTAAAGGGGCTTACCTAATCTACAGTTACAGCTCAGCTGCGTGAGCAGTAGCCCCTAAACGTAACGAACAGCTGGAGAAGTTAGATCTGATCTGAAACTGTCTTGTGACCAGAACTTGGTCAAAAGGACACATAGTTGTATTTTACAGTGGGGTGCTTCTCCTCGCCCAGTGCCACCACTCACCTGCTGGGAGTGGAAGGTAACACCCATCAGTGGGTACACAGGAATCAGGAGCGACAGAACGTAGAGGGAGACTGTAGCATTGATTAAGAAATCCATGACTCTGCTGATGATAAAAGAAACAAAGCACACCTAAAAATAAAACAAGAGGGTAATTTAGCTGATGGGAAGGGTTATGGTCCTCACCGGTCTTAAAAATGATATGGGTCTACCTTTTCAATTCCCTGTTGAATTTTTAAAAACGGACAAGAAATATAAAGATGAGAAATAGTGAAGGTTCAGAAGGTCCTCTGCCATTTCTGCTTGGTGGTAGGCTGCTGGTTTGGGTCAGCCAAGGAAACTTCTTCCCAGACACAGGGCTGCTTTGGACAGAAGAACAAAGCACGGGATCCCGTCCTGTTCTTTCCTGTCCCAGTTCATGCCAAATAAGCCACCTCCTTCCAGGTCAGGCTGAGGCTATCTGTGTCTAGCCTGATGGCTCATGTGTCAATATCTTACATCTCTGGGATGTGAGGTGTTGAATAGAGCGATAAATAACTTTTTTCTCTCCATGCCTGAACCAGCTCAGGGTGGATCCAAGCATTTCCCGGTGTTACAGCAGGATTGTGGGAACAGAACACAGTGGCAACAATTTAATATAGAATTGACTGCTATAAAACACATGCCCGCATTTATGTTCTACATCTATACTTGGTGTTTTGACCTCTAGTTCCTCCTTAAGATCTCAAAATACACTTCTGTAAACCCTACAGCACATTATCTAGCCATATGCTTACCACTATCAGGATAAAAGACCAAAAATCACAGTTCCATCCTTCGCGAAAGATGAAGGAGATCAAGTAGATGAAGAGAACAATAGAAATTCCATAGCCCAAAGTACCCACGATCTACAGAAAAAAAGGGCTTTCATCAGAGAAAATGGAGTGATCTAAACAACCACAAACCTATATACAGCAATATAGTTCAGTTTAAATGGTCATACATTAAGATCAGGGCATTCAGAAATTACTATAATTTTACTGCTAAATTTACACCAAAGTGTAAAGGAGTATATTAAGGCATGATTTATTGCTACCCCACACGTGCTCAAAATATTACCTCAAGCCCTCCCTAGTGAACCAGAAATCACCAGAATGGGACATACCAACAAGAACAGGCTGTCAACATTCCCTGAAATCTTGCTGTTCAGGGCGAATGGAAGCCCAAACATCGAGAAGAGAAGGAGCCAGCACAGCGGGATGTCCACCAGTGCCTGGCCACACCAGTACGCCGAGGGAAAGAGTCCCGAGATCCGCAGCTGGGCACGAGCTCTCACCTGGGAATGGGCAACGCAAAGGGCCGTTTGTTGTTGGTGCCTGGTTGGCCAACTGAACCCATGGGAATGGCTCCATGAAATAAAAAGCTAACAAAAAGCTATACTGGGGTAAAATTCCACCACTTTTTGTCTTTATCATTATTTGCTGGCTGCAAAGCTGCTCATGACAATACAAAGAAGAAATCCTCAAGCTGCTCATCATATTCAAACATCCTTGCGCCAATGAAGTTGTAATCCCTTCTGCCCACCCCAAATCTGCTCCTTTTCAAGGAATTTACCTTGTAATCCTGCATGTAGCCCATTGCAAAGTGAGGTGGAAAACCAGGGAATAACAGCAGCATATAAACAAGGTAAAAAGAACCAATATATTCCCAGAATCGTGGATTATCTATCTGAAAACAGAAGAACAAAGCATTTGTAAAAAACACACACAATATAATGGCCAGACATTCATTTTACTGCATTTGTCATGAAGTACAGGGCAGTATGAACACAAAGTAGGATTTGAAACCAAATATTGGCAGGAGGAAGGTTTTCTCCAAACCACAGCCCTGCAAAGTGCTTGCCACTAGTGAGGAGACATGGGTGGTGCAGGTCCCACTCCTCCACCCCAGATTTGTGGTGGGGTCTCTCTTCTGTCAGTTGATGGCCCCCAGCTTGAATAACTTGACATAGAGAATAAGGAACCTCCTGAAGAAATGTTCCCAGCCACCCTCTCCTTTCAGCATCCCTCAAGACCCAGAATGGAAAAATTAGCTTCAGTTTTCCTGAAGTCAAACATGATGTTTCCAGAGACATCACTGAGGAAGGTGTGTCTACAGGTGCAGACAGCCCAGATGGCTTCCCATCAGAATCTGATGACTTACTGAGACCTTAAGCAGATTTAAAAACTATTTTCTGACACTTTCTAGCTGCCAGATTCTGACACTTACAGAGAACAATGGGTGATTCCAGATCCGAATGTGCACAGTGGAATTGAGGGCTCTCAGCAGAGCGTTGCTGATGACATTCACAAGCACCGGGAAGCAGTTGACGGACTCCACATGGCATAGCACAGTAAACCTGTAGCTCTTCAAAGGGCAAGAAAACAAGACGAAAACTCTTTGGTTTTCTCATCTGCAGCAAAGCAGTAGAAAAAGAGCATGCCAGGAGAATCCAGGCCTGAAATAATTCATTTTTCCTATGCTTGGTTTGCTAAAAACCAAATTATTGGGTATTGGAAGTTTGCATAGCTGTGCTACAAACATGGAAAGTTTGAAGTGGAGGATGAAGCAGATAAGGTCTCCTCTAGCATGTAGTTTACTGGTTAAAACACCTCCAAATCTTCATGCCTGTGGGCCTTACTCTACAGGACCATCCCACAGGTAGAGATGATGGAGGTATTTTACTTAATTATTCAATTATTAGGAAGAGACAGGAGGAAGAGAATAAAAATCCTCACCCGGCCTTTGCGAGACACTTTTATAGCCCCATTGTGTTTTAGCTCCTCTGTGATATTTTCCTCGCTTGTGATTTCCACTGTAATATCTTGGCTCTCAAGCTTGTGGATAAAGTCTTCAATGCCTGTGCCTGGTATGAAAGCCAAAAGCAGAGGAATCACAATACTGAACAACAAGAGACTTTTTGATGGTTTGTTTTTGTTTTTTTTTAAACTCCATGACCACCAAACAAAACCAGAGAAAGTCTAATAACATGGAGGTCAGGCAGCACGTATGCGATGGCTCATTGCACATTAATTTCTGTGAAGTTAATGGATATCGGTCTCACTGACTGAATCTTGTATTGTCATTTTTTGTTCTGGTTTTGCTCAGCTGCTGCAAAATGCATTTTCCTTGCTGACGATCTGATGGAGCCAACAGTATCGTACTCTGGCAAAATAACATAAAATAGCATTCACCCATAGGAACGTTGAAGGAAAAACTCTGGAAGTAGACTGCCAGCTTGACTCAGCACTACTGAGCCCTTTCTGGAGTATGGTGCTTGGTTTGAGGATCCCACACTCTGAAACCACAGAAATTGTTTGGATGGAGATCTGGATTTGGGGCAGGGAAAGAACTGGATCCCTTCTAATCCCATCCTCTACAATATCACTTTTCACATGATTGTATCAGATCTCAGCAGCTGCTGAAACCAAAGTAGGCTTCATTCATAACTCCTTAAAAATAACAGTTTCCGTGCTTTTTGTCACTAAAACCTTCATCATCCCTTGCATCCTCTCCATCCAACAAACATCTGCTCTTTTCTCTTATTTTCCTTTGCAACAGCAAGAAGCCCCAGAATAGGAAAGGCTGAGGAAAAGGTCCTTCCCCTCACCCGTGCTGTTGTGGACCAGGAGGCTGGTTGTCTCTGAGTGAGCCCTCTTCCCCAGGGGCAAGAAGTACCGCGCAGACGAGAGCTCCCAAACACTCACACTCTGCCAGGCAGCAACCAGGGACAGTTGCAAAACCAGAGGAAGCAGAAAAACCACATAGAGCAGCAAACTACATGAAGAAAGAGATGAATAAACACATTTGTGTATTGGGAATGGGATGCTATATTCAGGTTACCCAATGCTTTTCCCTTTAAAAATTTTTGGCAATTTTTTTTTCAGAATTCTCAAATCTTGGCCATCCATAAATTTAGCAGGGAGGGGACCTTATATGTGGAGTGCTCAACCTTAAGGCCATGACGTGCCTTTTAGACTTCCTTAAGATATAAGTTTTTCATAAATCATCATCTCCCTTCTGTTTCTTGTGCCTCATCAGGAGCTGCCAGCATGCCAGCCTGAAGACCAAAGGAGCCAAATGGGTTCAGACCCTGGCAACAGGGGAGAAGTTTAAAAAAAATTAAAGAGGAAGTCTGAAAGTAGTATTTTTCCCTCCTTTCTCTGTACATACTAGTTTATTTTAAAACTTACTTTTCCATTTGAAATAAAAGTGTTTCTAAATTATTATTTTCTTCAGGAAGAAAATTGGTTACCCTTGCAAAAATCACTCAGTATAGAAACGAAAATGCACAAAAGGGAGACTTCATGTTACTGGCACGGGAAAGGAAGAAGCTTTCCTCTCCTCTGAGTGCAGATTACCAAGATCATTCATAGCCAAGACCTGACACCAATTAACCCAAATGCTCATGGAAACAGGGATGTGACAATTGTTCCCCCCCTGCTGCAACTGTGTCCGGTTCCAGATCTGCAAGAGAGACTTTGGTACGTACATTGACTGCAGGTTCTTCACCGAACTCTTAAGCTTTAAGAAGTGCACCCATGCCATGGCAGAGACCTGCTGCCTCCAGAGAGCCAAGCCATCGACTGACGCCTTCCCGGTGTCCGAGAGCAGCAGGGAGCCTGGCTCCGTCCCCTCAGGGCACCGTGGTCCTGCTTCTGCCCACTCCTCCCCAAGGACGTGCTCATCTGCAGAGGGTTTTCCACATACAAATTTATGCCTGAGAGCAGCTTCTACATTGTAACTTGTGATAAATTAAGAGCCACCTCGTAATTAGCTGTTGGAGGCGTGCCCAAGGGTTACTGTAAATTAACTGTTCTCTTCGGCTACAGATTGTGTATTTGCAGCCATGATTGTACCTTCTTGATCGACTGTGGCTTCTTCCTCCAGTCTCAGGAAGACATCCTCCAGGGTTGTCATGCTAACTCCGAAATTGATAATTCCCTGGTTGGAGCAGCTGTCGAGGGCACTGAACAGATCTGCAGGACAGAGATAATACAAGTGCCTTCAAGGTTTCAAACATTAACGCCTATCTCCAGACCGGACTTCAGCCAACTCAACCTGACCGGGGCATCTCTAGTCCCAGGGAAAACGTTAAAGCAGTGAGCTGCAAGGGTGCAAAGAGCCTGGAGGAGCACAACACTGCCAGATCCATAGCTCATTGAAGATTTTTTTCTATTTAGCACCCGCATTTCAGGCAGCAGGGCTGTGGGTGGTGCATGAGGCTCTGCCTGGTGCCGCTGCAGGCAGGGAGCGGTACCAGCTGTAGGGAGCTTTCTCGTGTCACTAACTTCTCTTTAACAGAACAAAAAATAAACTGTGGGTAACACGTGTAGCCCAGTTTAGCCTGCTAGGTTTTTCAGGTTCTTCATTACAAACAGGTGAAAAACATTTGTTGTATATTTTGATTTTAAACATATGGATACTAAAATTTTTGTGGGAAAAAAATCAAAATACAAGTTTGAAAGTCCTTACGTGACTCCTGTAGAAAATCTCCCTCTTAATTTCTCTTTCCCCACATTTGTGGTTGTTTTTTTTCTATATGTACAATTATCAATTATTTTAATATACATTACCTGGGAATTTATTCACGTTTTCTAATGGCAGTTTATATCTCAGCTCATATTGACTGTGTCCTGAGAATATGACATTGGGGATGTACCGCTTAACCAGAGATGTCACGTTCTCTAAGTCACAAGACTCACTGACGTGGATCCTGTTCAGTTGAAAAAAACAGATGCTTAGTTTTGAAGAAAACAAAAAAGCAAAAAACCCAAACAAGCAACCACCACCATTGTGTTTGCTAGGATGCAGAAAAGGAAAACTCCAGCATGCTTCATTCATTCCTTGTTCTGGGATAAAGTGCTGCTTCAATTAATTTAACTGAATATTCAGTTGATTGTCTTGTTTTGATGATATCTGCTCTACAATTTCCCCCTTAAAGTCACTCTGGTGGCTCCTCGTACATGCATGTTTCCCAGATGCTGGTTTCTGGGGCTGAAGTAGATACCTTAAATGATAGCCAATCCCCCATTTTTTCTTCAAGAACAGAGAAGAACCGACACACTTCAGCCTCCCATGTGAGATAAAAGCCTTGCGGTCTGAAGAAAGAAAGAAAAAGCCAAAGGAATTCATACTGTAGAGCAGCAGCAGTTCAAAACATCCTTTGCAATGAAACCTCACATGGACACTTTGCTCCTGTGCTCACCCGCGAGGATGTCGGCCTCATCCATGAACTGGGTGCTGAAGAGGATCACCCGGCCAGCTCTGTGCTCCTTGAGGAGGCTCCACACCTGGTGCCTAGAAAGAGGATCCAGTCCAGCTGTTGGCTCATCCAGGAATAAAAACTGCAGGAAGGATGGAAGCAGACCTTATTTGTTGCTGGAGGAACTGTGTGTTGTTTGGGTTTGGTGTTCCCCTGAAAGCCTCAGGTCCTGAAGGCAAGAGACCCAGGGCTCCTTTTATACAAGGGCAACCATTCTGGAAGGGGTGCAGAGGTCAGGGAACTATCTGTCTGCCTTAAAACTTGACTAGCAAGATGAGATATGAATTTAACAAAATGAAATTGTTAAATTTATTAATTTTAACAATTATGAGTTCTTTAAAGAGATCTGAGATCATGTGCGAACTTGTAGCCAAGTACACGCATAAGGTTTCAGTTATGTTGGACCTAAATATTCCCCGTAGTGCAGAGCTGTGCTGGTTTACCTGGGGGTTTCCAAGCATGGCTATTCCAATGGATAACTTCCGTTTTTGCCCACCACTCAGTTTCTTGGCTTGAGTGTCTTGAATGCCACTGATATCCAGCAGTTCCAAAATGTTTTGCACCTAGAAGAGCACAGGATGTCCATTCCCAGCACCAGTTGTCCTTCCATCCTTTGTTACCCATGAAGTAGATCTGGCTGGGATTCAAGACGCAGTTTCTACGAGTGTGTCTAGCTCCTGCCGATACCGACCCACCACCGACAGGAGCAGCCACTGCAGGGGCTGCTGCATCCCCTCATCTGCTTGGGTTGAGCAGAGGAATCACTGTGGTTGCACCAAGCCCACAAGCTTTCCAGCTAACCTAGTCAAAGCTAGACAATAGCTTCAGCTTTCAGAAGACTCGTCCAGCAGGAGGTGTCCCTGCCGTTGGCAAGGGGTTGGAACAAGACGATCTTTAAGGTCCCTTCCAACCCGAACCATTCTATGATTCTATGAAGACATAGCCAGGTGGACCCTTGGAGCTTCCAAGGGCAAAAGAAGCCTTTACTGAACGGTGAGGTTTGCCTCCAGCCCCACGTTACTGCACGGGAACATATTACAGGGCAACATGCACTTACCTCTTGCTCTACCTCTTTGGACTTGATGCCCTTGATTTCTGCAAAAGTTTTCAAATTTTCTTTCACCGTTAAGACTTCAAACTGGATGTTGAACTGTGGGCAAATGCCAATCATCTCTCTGATCTCTTCTCTGTCTCCTGTTTCAGAGAGCTTGTAGTTGTAGATGGTTGCAGAGCCTGGTTACAGGAATAAACGTGATGAAGCGGAATGAACTGGTCTTCACAGCTTTTGAACCAAGCCCACCCCACCCTATCATTTGCCATCCTACCTTCAGAAGGCAAAGTGAGTCCACTGAGCACATTTAACAGCGTTGTCTTTCCAGCCCCACTGTGGCCAAGCAAGGCAGTGATCTGACCCTCATAAATATTTAAAGACAAACCTCGAATGAAAACAACATTAAGTTTGGGAAGAAATGAGGTTTGACTTGCCCCCATTCATTGTCGAAGGCAAGACAAATTAAAAAGTAGAAGAACTGAGACATAATAGTCAGACATGCACTAAGCAAACTGGGGTGAAGTTCTGTCAACCTTGAACTAAAGGCATAAGAAGCTGTTCTGTATTTAGGAGAAAAGGTAGAAAGACAACAGGAGAAAAAAAAAAATCTTCTATTTACTCTTATTAAAAACAGAAAATCAGTAAAACCAGGACAAAACGTTGATCCGTTGCATCAATTAATATTTTACATAAATTTTCAAGCAAAGCAAGTGTTGTTTTATTTCTTTGACTGATTGAAATGTTTGCACAACTCTTTTTCCTCATCTTTAACAGGAAGGGATATCACAACTTTCATACCTCTCAAAGCTTCTGTCTTCTTGTCTTTCTTTTTATATGTTTTTTTAACATTGTGGAGTCTAAAAGGAAGGTAAGGAGACTATTATTTCAGCATTCCTATAAATACGTTTCCCTGATGCCCTTTTTCATTCTCATTGGTCTTAATTTAAGATGACAGGAGTGGCCTGAAAAGTAAGAAGTACTGGGAAATGACCCTGAGATTTGGCAGGGTTTCGTATGCTCAGTACATGGGGGTGAAAGTCACAAGCTGGCACACAATACCAGCACTAAGCCTTGCAAAGACCGAGCTCAAGGCCATTGCAACATACAGTAGGTTTACAATGGACTGCCCTCCGCATTCTCCTTGTCGTCCTTAATGGATATTTAACAAAGCCCACAGCAAAAAATCCTGTTTATTTGTTGTTTTTTTTTTTTAAATCTGAATTTATCCAGATTTCACCATTACTGACCAGCCTGAATTATCTATTTGTCTCATCTGCATCTTATCTCTAATTTTTCTATATGAAACAAAGTGTTTTGCAAGAGCCATGTGAACACAAAAACTGCCTGGATAAGTCAAAGCAAAGCTGATGGCAGAAGTGGTGGTCTGTGGGAGCAGCAAACCCAAGCTACCCAACTCAAAAAGCACGAATAGCAGTTCCTTCTGTCTTAACCTGATGGCCTCCTTCCCCAGGAATTCGTGGGGCACTGGCTCTGTGTCATCACCGAGGAGCTCCTCGGGTCTCTCTGCAGTTCTGGGCATCTCCCTGGTGGAGCCTCTTCTGCTCCGCACCCAGTATGAGGGCTTCAGGCAGAAAAAAGGGGGATCTGGGATGCCGTATTTGCCTGACAGGAAAGCAAAGAAGATGAGCTGTCATTAACCAAAGCCACAGCCAAGACATCATCCTAGAGTAAACCTTTAGGAGGTTCTAATAAGTACTTGGCTGCCTCAAAAACGGTACTTTGTCCAAAAAAGAGGTTTGGAGCTGGCATGGATGAGGCAAGAAGGTTGACTTCAGGGCTATATCTGATGAATTCTATATTTTACATAAAGAATTAAAATATTGTCCCACACATTATTACACTATTTTCTTATAAACAGTTCAGCAGGAGTATAATTAAAAAGACAAAACACTAAAGACTTTGTTCTCTTTGATCTGGAAATTAGCAGTGTGTGCCTGGAGTAGAAAAGTCACTCATTTTGTTAGTCCAAAACCTATTATGGTTGACTCAGAGAATAGAGCAGCCCATCATTTCCTTGAGGAGCTGTTACACTCAGATCATAGAAATCAAAAATACAAAAGAAGAAAGTATGACCATAAACATAAATGATACCTACCTGGCAGAACTTTGTCGAAATACACAGCTAACAGCATGTAGAAGACTGAGTCAAAGACCAGCATAATGTAAGTTGAAAATAAAAAATATGATTCCTCCATCAGGTTAGAAAAAGAGAAACCTATTCCATATTTTTCTAAGTGGAAAATCTGAAATAAGGGACAAAGAAGAATATTTATCAGGTTGGAAAAATGGGCACATGCCATCACACCACAGATGCAATTGACTGTGTTAACCTAGAAATCATCTGCAGCGCTGACCAATTTTTCTTCCTTTCTTTTGAGTGAGCAGGGGAAATAGATTTACTCCACACTGAGTTCTTATGTTTTAATTCAAAATTTTCCAGAACAATCTAGAAGCAGAAGAAAAGATCACATTTTTATAGAAAATCATTCAAGAAACCTGATATTTGCACCCTTGACATGACAAAATCATGACAAAGGAGGTGTAATTTTACATAGTGATTGATTGAACCATATGGCAAATCAGCAGCAGACTAAAGTTTTTTCTTCTGCTTGTGCAGAAATCTCCTCTCCCAGGCAGACTTATCATACATCAAGTAATCAAATATTAAATAAGTGGAGCTAGAAAGCATTGCTCCAAGCCATGGAGATACGATTGATGGAAAAGCGAGGAACTGCACAGAGTTATCCAAAGCGGGGATGGAGGAAGGATGGCCACAGCAGAAAACCTGAATTGCATTTGCACAGTCCCTTTGCCAGGAAGAGTTGCTGCAGCAAGAGGGAGATGACCTGATGCCCCTGAGCCAACTCCTTTCTGCCTGGGGTCCATCCCTGGCTGACGATGGTGCTGTTGTGTGTGGTGATGGGCTCACTGGAGCTTCCCCTTTGAGAGATCCTAGGACAACAAGCTACTGGGAATGTTCAGCTGCAGAGGTGATGCCCCGTACCTTTGCAATACCAACATTAAATGCAAATGGACAGAAGAGACCAAGAAACCACTTCATTGGTTCTGGAAGATTTTCTATCAGCACTGCGAGGCTCAGGCATCCGAAGAGAAACGTGAGGAGAAATCCCATGGAGCTGGCAAGTTTGGAGGTCCTTAAGAGGGAGCAGAGCATGAAAACCAGGTGGATCTGTAAGAAATGAAGTTTCCTTCAATCACTCAAGGAAATAAATATCCTTAACAGTAGTACTTCCATTTGCCAGGCAAACAGATATCTTGTGAGCCGGGTCCGTGTAGTAAAATACATTAAAGTCCTTCTAAGTGGGTTGATCTGAGTTTCAAATCAGTTCTTTTGTAGCCAACCGGCTGCCTGTCAGATTTTCAAGCTGTAATTGAAATCACTGCTGCTGAGTCCAAGAATCCACTCAGCTATTTCTATCAGTATGGCCACGCAAAGGACAGAGTCCTGAGCACTATGAAGAAGACTCTGGAGTAATATTTAGGCTCATCAACACACTAATAAACCATGTGCTGAGAAAATTTGGCTCTAAAACCTGACTTACACATGCTAGGCCGTACAGGAAAAACAGCAGTAGGACCGCAGGGAAGCTGCTGAGATAGAAAGCATCCTGCACCACCAGAGCTGTCAGCAGGAGGGAGAGGACCATCACGTAAACAGCATACAGCAGACTCCAGGAGAACCTGAGGATGGAAAGGTGGCATTACACTTTGGATAATTAAGAACTATTGTTACAACTTCATCTGCTTGGCAGAACCATTTAAAATTAAGATATTAAATATTCTCCAGCGTCAACTCATTCATACTCTGTGAAGAACAGATAGCATGACCCACCTAGGGAGGAAATACCCAAGGAAGAAGAATATGCTGCTGCCACACTCAACCCCTCTGGTTTGTCCTTAGAGTACTGGAGAAAAGTTAGGAACTCTTTTAGCTTATTAACTCGTTGCATAAATACCCAAGAGTGCACTGATTTTTGGCAAATGGATACTTTAATTAAAGAAGAACTCACCAAAATGCAATATCCTGCAGCCCCATTGTCTTCATCAATACTTTGAGCTTCTTCTTTTCTCTTACAACATTCATTGATAAGAAATACATGAATGGAGAAAAACACATCACGACAGTAATCATGAAATAGCTGTACTCTAGTGTAATCGAGGTGATGACACCCTGGGACTTCATACGGACACCAGCAATTGATTTCATTTCTTCCCAAACTGAATGATTTGTCACCACCTAAAGGAATTCAAGGTCAACATCTCAGTATTTAGATATTTTCTACAGTGGGGTGTATTTATATAAGGAACCTTCTGATTCATCATCCCTATCCATCCCTATAAATGCAGCTTTACGGAAAACATCAATAATTAATGCAATAAAGACTCATTTGAGTGTCTGCACCTCAGCCAGACTCCCCCCGCCTTGACTGCTGAGAGAGATAAATCCTTCAGTGCACCCAGAGAAAAGGACCCAGACACAAAAATGCCACACTCCTTGAGGTCCTGTTTCTCTCCCCAGGTACTAACGCAGCCTGCACAGCTGGAGGTGCACAGCCAGGTGGAATGACCCCTACTCTGCTATATTTTTGAGGAACAATTTGGGAAAGGAGGACAAGGACTGACAGATGTGCCTACTTTGAAACCAAGTCATCCAGCAGATATTGATACCACCCTGGTCTCCTGCAAGAATGGCCTTTTCCTTGGAATCTGAGAAACACTCTGAATTAAGCAGTGGTATTACACTTGTTTCTCAGCCTTTCGGAGAAATTGCCATTTTGTAGAGAAGAAAAAGTTTGTACAAATCTTCAAAATTAAATTGAAAGCAGTCTGCAGAAATTGCTGATTGCATTCAGGTTCTCACTGTCGCTGCCAATGATACTCAGACAGCTGACCATTTTAAGATACTTGCTTTCCTGCAGATTTTTCGGCTGAGGCTGTCTCTTGCTATTGCCACAGAACAGTTCATCTTTCCTGGACCAAGTTCAAAGTAAGAGGATACCTACATCAGTTCATAAATTCCATTTACCTCTATAATAGCGGCATCGATGCTGGACTGCAGGGACAGGAAGCCGTTGTACCAGTACCTTGGGCTGTCGCAGTACTGTGATGAGAAGTTGTAACAGTCATCTGCAAGGGTGAGAGGTTAAGGGCATCACAGGTAAGAACAGTGAAATAGAGTTGGTTTTCACCACAAAAGCGGATGGTAAGAATGCATATATGCACCATGGGAAACTCTTAGAACGGACAGTGATCCACTGACAAAAAAAATTGAACAATTTATTAAATCATTTAACACATATAGATTATTCCAGCAAAGCGATGCCTATCCATGCCAGGCAATGACCCAACCATAAATTCTCATTTTGTATTACCTATGTATCCCAAGTTTTCATTTGGAGTAGGCACTTTCCCGGCAGCAAACCTGAGGTGATAGGAGAAGTTGTCCTTAAATACAACCCCTATAATTTCATTATTTGAAATCCAGGCTTTCTCCAGGGTTTTCTCATTGTCCAGTGCCTCCAGTTTTATACCTGTAGTTTGTAAGAAAAACATTGCAATGAGCTTCTTAAGGTCTGGAAATGTATGCACAGGCACCAGGTGTATATTCTGCTTTTTTAGCATCGTAACTCCTCCTTTCCAGTTCTCCTCACTAGGCAAGGCAGCACCTTTAAATGCTTCATACTTTACCAGATGGGAAGAAGCAAACCTCAAAAGAATGAGCCAATGTGTCTTAATAGTATTATGCTACAAAGGCAGAGCTTTACAGCCCAGGAGCACACACTGACCTACCTATTAATCTAAATAGCAGAGAAGAAATATTTGTGAGAATAGAGGATTTGGGGTGAATTTTTTCTACTGACCAAAGATACTGGAGAGCCGCTACATGTAATAGAGAGAGTGCAATGTATATATTAGATTAAATAATGACAAAGCTAAATATTTAAAAGGCAAAACACACCTGTCATTACAGAGTTCAAGGCCACTTTGTTCATTATTTGCCTGGTGGTGGTGGTGACAGGCGTAAAAGCGACGGTGACCCCAGTGGCGTTGTAGGCGGGATCATCCAACTGCCCCAGGGAGCTGTAGGGCACTTCGGGGGAGCGGACGTTCATCATGAATGTGCACACGATGAACATCAGTGGCAGGAAGAACAGAGACAACATCCACTCCTAGGTAAGGGGGAGAGCAGAGAAAAGAATTTAACAGCACATGAGCATGTGCTCTGCAGGATTAAAATACAAACAAGAGGCACTCAGACACACCAGCTTCTTAGATGTCAACTGACTAACAAGGTCTTTGCACTGTGCACGTCACCTCAGTGAATTACTCTGCTCAAAGAGCCCATTTGTGCTCTCATACGTCCCGTCACAGACAGAAATAGTATCAGTTAAAAAAGCAAAGTCTCACAAAGCATTGCTTATCAGCCAGGGCCAGCCAAGGGGTCTGTGGGGTCAGGAGGAACCGGCTGACGGGCTGCACCCAGAGGGTTGTGGTCAATAGCTCCTTTTCAGACCGGCAATCTGTCACAAGTGGGGTCCTCCCAGTGATCCTTACTGGGCCCAACTCTTTAATATCTTCATAAGCAATTTGGGTGGTGGGATCAAGTGTACCCTCATGAAGTTTGCTGATGACACCAAACCAAGTGGGGAAGTGGACACTTTAGGAGAGCCACCCTCAGAAAGACCTGGAGAGGCTGAAGAGTAAGCTAACTAGAACAAGAAATTCAACAAGGACAAGTGTAAGGTCTTGCACCTGGGAAAACATGACCCAGGAGGGCAGCACAGGCCGGGATCTGCCTGGCTGGGGAGCAGCTCTGTGGGAAGGTGGGCAAACAGCTCCATATGAGTGAACAAAGAAAGCCAACAGGACACTGGGTTGCATCAACAAGAGCATCACCACCAGAGAGAAAGAAGTCATTATCCCACTCTGTGCTTGTCAGGCCACACCTGGAACACTATGTTCAGTTTTGGTCCCCACTATACAAAAAAGATGTGGACAGGCTAGAGAGGGTCCAGAGAAGGGCGACCAAGATGATCCAAGGACTGGGAAGCTGCCATATGGGGAAAGGCTGAGAGAACCGGGTTTGTTCATCCTTGAGAAAATAAGGCTTAGGGGAGACCTTATCACCACATTCCAGTATTTAAAGGGTGGCTACAAATAACATGGAGAGTCCCTTTTTACAAGGATTCACATGGAAAAGACAAGGGGTCATGGGTACAAGTTTCTCCTGGGGAGATTCTGACTGGACACAAGAGGAAAATTTTTCACAATGACAACAATTAGCCACTGAAGTAATTTCCCCAGGGAAGTGGTGGATTCCCCACACTGGATACTTTTAGGATTCAGTTGTACTGTGCTGGGCCATCTTGTCTAGACTGTTCTTTTGCCAAGAAAGGTTGCACCCCATGATCCTTGAGGACTGTTCCTATGTAGGATTTTATGATTCTATAAAATGTACTTTAACCTTTAACTTTATAAAACGAAATTGGGGCACAGGGACAGGCAGAGATTGGCTACTCTCAATGGTTAGTTAATCACTTTTTTTCTTACCTGAAAGCTCTGCATTTTCATCCTCCTCTTGATAAGTACATTTTTCCACAGGAGAATTTTTGTTTGCTGGAGTACACTCATATTTCTTTGAAGTGTCTTCATCTTTGAACCTACAAACATTTTTCTTTTAAGTTACTTTCAAATACAACAATAGGTAATCCAGCAGTGACTGCTTCTATTTGCACAGTCCTTGCACACCTGCACAGTAACACTTTCTTTCCCTTTTTTCCTGCAAAAAGGAGAGCTGAAGGGACCCAGACCTCCTCTGCTGAGCACAAGCCAGCCCTGCAGCACAGCTTCTAGCAGTGAGGGACCAAGAGACCCCCATCGTCCTCAACATACTCCCGATCCTTGAAGCTCAGCAGTAAGACACTGATTATAACCAGAATTTCACGCTTCCGTGCTATAGCATGGTAAGGCTGCGAGGAGTTATTTATGAAATAAAAAAAGGAAGATCTGACTACAAGCCCTAATTGGCTTGGGTGGCCTTACTATCCAAGAGTGGCCAATTAAAATCACCAAGATCTTTTTGCATGTTATTCTAATGTGCTATAGGCTTCACACCAAGATGTATTGAGCAACTTCTGGCTGTGGTGTGAGCTGAGATCATAGGGAAAGCAGCCTTGATTGAAGGCAACAGAGCTACGAGAAAACAAATTCTTGGAAGTACATTTGGAGAGCTGACACTGTCCAGGATATTCATGGGAAACAAGGGAGAAACAGCCATGGATGTGCACCGGTATGTTACTCCAACAGATGCAGTAGCATCCTTAAAAAGATGTAGTCAAAGCAAAACAAGGATTTGTTGCCTGGAATAATGCTGGTGGTGTAGGCAAAAAGCGAGTTGTCAGAATAACTTTTGCAAATGCAATATGTTGATATTAACAGCAGCAAAATAATAATTAACAATTCCAATGAGCAAAATGGCTAAGCATCCAAATGCGAAAGAGAGCCAAGCTGCTCTGCTGTCACATAATGCAGCTAAATCTTGATCTTCTCTAAGTGAAGTCTCCGGTAGAAATATCAGAGTATTTATAGATCTAATGGTTTCAAACCTTCCTGTCATACAGAAGGAGGATTTAGGTTGTCGTGTTCCCTTTGGGGAATGATGCCTCGCCGTGCTGATGGGCAAGACAGAGTTTATCTTCTTCCAAATATTTCTGTTCGGTCAGCAGGAGAGGCAGTCTCTGCTGCAATGAGGCAGCAGGCACCGAAATGCTGGAAGAACAGCTCCAACAAATGGTCTTCCCTGGGAACACGCTGCAAACAGACGTACGGGCACAGCACGGCGGGAGGATGGGGCAGGGACATGGGCTCAGTGGCAGAAACCTGCTATTTTGCCGTCGCCCTCTGAATAGATTTTTGTCTTCCAGATAATCTCACTAAATCCAGGTGCATAAAAATTTGAATTTAGCATGTGCTAATGACCTCTAGACTTCCTGAAGGAAGCTGTGAAGTCACACCTGCGGTTGCTTGGTCACTTTTTCACCTAGCAGAAGCAAGGTGTAAGCCAGCATGTGCCACCCGAATGCATTTCCACAACTGAGATGGGATTTGAGTCCCAGCGAAAGCAGGTTTCCAGTTTGTCCTTCATTTTAACAGTCACACAGAGTCATCTCAACAAGCTGACGCGCCGCTGGAGTTTCAGCTTCACACCCAGGAAATCCCGGGAGGGATGGAGAGCCGGAGCATCCCATTGCAGATGTCCCATGTGTCCCCCCTCAGCACTGCCTGGCCCCCAGCCCCACTGCTGCAGGGTTTGGGGGAACCCAGCAGAACCGATCTCATTGCTCCTTCAGGATTTCAGAGGGGATTTTTAAGAGCATAAAATGGACAGAAGAGTTAAAAATCCAATGTTTAACCCACACTGCCTGTAGGGAAAGAGATCTGCTCCTCACATGTGCTGGATTACTTAAAATACCAAGCCAAGCTGAGCCTACCTCATCCTCTTGGCACCAAGAAACACTGGAAATACATCTCTCCCGTAAACTGAGCTCTATTGGTGTGTTATTTCATATCAAAGGAAGGGGAAGAAGACTCTATCGCCTTTAAATAGTCACTGAGCTTAATCACAGGCTTAACTCAGACTATTCAAAAGTGTCTCACCTATGCACAGTCTCACCCAGTATTATTAATAGTGTTATTAATTACCGGATGTTTTCATACCTTTTAGATAACAATTTTTATTTGTTTTAAGAAGAATGTTTAAGGCTTACCTCAACGGGAGGGTTTGAACGGAATCCAGAGCTTGTCCTTTGCAGGCTGCCTGTGAAAGGGGAGATGCTGAGCCTCCCCGGTTGTCCCAGCAGCTCTCAGGGCTCCTTTGTCCACGCACCCGTTTTTTCACTCAGGCACTTCTGCCAAAAGGCATTCCTCACACCATCGCTTCGCTTTTCCCTGGCTTCCTCCCCCCTTCCTCCTTGGCAGATCTTCAGATTTATTTATGTTATAACAAGCAAACAGAGCATATTGTTGTTGAGTTGCTGGAGCAGATTCTCTGAAAAGTTGCTCAGGAAATTCTTGAGTCTTGGCCAAGCGAAGAAAAATGAGCCCAACAACAAACCGCACAAAAAAAAAAAAAAAAATCCTTTCTCTGGCAAGCTCTGTTATGTTTCTCAGTGCAGCAAGAGAGGCTGAATTCAACAGAAATATTACGGCACAGTGGTGAGGAGTGAACGACGACTCTCACTTATCTCTGAAAAGCAAAGGTTGTGTTCGCAAACTGCTTCGGTGCCTCTAGCCCCGGGGTAGGAAGAGCAGTGAAGCTCTGCCTCCCGGACAGGAACCGCTCCTCTGATTACAAAACATACTGTAAACATTAAAATCAACTTCTCTTGACTAACTTGGTGCTTCCAAAGGGAAGGGGTTTGATTTCATCCCCAGGTTGAGCACGTGGTTGTGGAGTGCTTCTGCCTCTCCATCGCCCACCGCAGCATCCCTGGCCACAGCAAGGACCAGGAACCAACGGTGGAAGGAAGAAGCAACCAGCTGGGACAGAGGCTGGGCTTGTGAATGCAGAGGAGCTGGATCTGCTTCCCTTTGCTCTGCCTGGTGGAAAGAACCCACCCCTAACATATAAATAACCTTCAGATGTTTTAGACCCAGGCAGACTCCAGGGGTGTCGGAAGTCATGCACAGAATGAAGTTAAGACCTGTCCCCAGTCCATCTCCCAGGTGCACAAACCTTCTCCTCCCCTTTCAGTCCCTCCTCGCAAAGGGAAAAACAACACAAACCCAAATTTAAGCAGAGAAGTGGGTATGCCAGGTCCCAGCCAGTGAATCTCAAGCAAAGACACCTCCCTGCCTACCTCCATGACAGAGGCACCGATGTTTGGAGATCCATATGGGAAGTAGCTCTCTGGATCTGAAGGGTGGATGCTTGGGGGGCTTTTCCTGGCAGGAGCAGCCCATCGCTGAGCCACGGCAGCCACCTGCTGGTACCTGCTTGCCCGCACCCCTGCCTGCATTGCCCATACCTGCATTGCCAGCAGCATCCACATGAAACCAGGGGAGACCGTAGCATGGGTGAGGGTCTTGCTGCTGCGTCTGTCCCATGGGGTGGCACTGTTCCTGTACCCTGGTGGGTCCCCAACCCACCCTTTCCTGGTGGACAGGGAAACAGAAACCAGGGGAAACATCTGGCTGTCTGCATATAGGGAATGTCTAATTTTTTTTATATATTTTATTTATTATTTGAGGCTAACCCTGGCAGACAGATGTCTAAGAAGAGATTCTGATCTGCTCAGGGGGCTGGTGCTTGCCCCCATCTCCCACCAGTGCCCACACCTCCCCCAGTCACCCACAGAGAGTGGGTGCTAGTGAGGAGCCCATCCCATCTTCCCAACCACCAAAGCAAGTCAGACACACGTGCTGTGGCCAGAAGACCTGTTCAGACTGCTGTCCTGCTCCAACTTTACTTTGAGTCAAAGCACATCTTATTTTGACTCCAGATGATAATTGGCTTTGGTTTTTTTTAAGATGGTGTTCTAAGACCTACCAGTTTTCATTACACTTTTCCAGGGACTATTGAGTCTTCTCCTCTCTCTGTGTCCCCAGAGGTGGGGACCAGAGATGCATCAAGGTGGCTGAGTTAGAAGACACAGCAACAGCAGCTTTTTGGGTCAAAACACAGCCCCCACACGCCTCCACCAGAAAACACCACCTTCGTTGGCCACACGACAGCAACCAGAAAGATGCTTCTCAGGACTGACCAAACCAAAGCTCTGGTGTCCTCCTGCCATGGATGACTGAGGCTTTCAGACCCTTTTCTGACTTTGTACATGATTCTCTCCAATGACTGAGCCCCCCCACAGCTTCAGTGCCCACCTTGCTGTCTTGGGACCAGCAATTCATCCCAGCAGGGTTATTCCTCAGCACAGCGAATCTTTATGAGTCAATCTGAGCAGGGGCACAGACGGATGGCAGGCATCAATTTGTCAAAGGATGAAGCCTTTATTTATCAAAACAATAATTATTTTTTCTTTGTGAGGCAGAAAACCTGCAGAGCAGTATGTGCTGTGACACGGGTAACCAAGCCTAAGGGCTGCGTCCGATCCCACGTATCAGTAACACTGATGAAATAAGCTGAATATTTTCCTTGGTGGCTCTAAGGGCTCAGAGGTGAAGCCGTCTCCGCTCCACAGCCCTGTTGGATGCCGCATCCAGGTCGTGCTCCTCCAGGTCCTGGGTGAGGTCTAGAAATGTCTGCGATGTGCCACAGCAGAAACACCACCATTATTACCAAGGTCTGACGGTACCTGCACTGGTCAAAGGCTATTTCTTCTTTTCTTACAGGCAGTCTCTCACCTGTAACTTCTACACCAACATACCTGTTGCAAAGTGTGCAATGACAAGCTGTACTCCTCAAGCCTGAAATTCTGTTTAGCTGTGGAGGGGATGGAGAAGGCATCCTTAAAAAACAAATTCATATGGACAACTTTAAAGCAATCTTCATACTTGTTTGTTTCCTTTTACCTGCTTCCAGCTTGGAGAAAGACTGGGACAGAGGTAGTGCATCTTCCATTGGTATCTTGTAGATGAGCAAAGAATCCGTCCTGAAAAAATAATAAAAAATTAATTCATCATTTCATGACTCGGCACCAAGGTTTAGGGGTGCTTGTAAGGTTATTGTACTCCCAGATAAATTATTGAACAAGCTCAGTAGGAGCAACAGAGCACCCCAGCATGAGTCCAGGCTGGGTGTGCAGAGACCTTTCTTGCCGAGCCGCACGGGGGAAGAGGCGCAGGATTTCAGCGTGGAGAGCATCGCTTTGCCCTGTGTCCATCATTTTGACTTCTAAGTGGTAACTCGTGCCAAACTTCCTTTTCAGATCCTCAAGGGAACCAATGTACCTGCAGAGGAGGGAAAACAGTGCTCAAACTATCATATCAGCAAACAAAAGCTGGATACAAGCAGCAGATAGGCATACATCCTCTTATTCATTAGCTGTTTATACTGTGCTGCTAAAACAATCTACCTCTTTACAAAACTATGTTCATTACACACTTAGGAAATGTTGGTTTGGCTTATCCCATTAGTTAAGAAAAAGAAAAAGAAAAAATACACCCAACCAAAAAACCCACCACCACCCCACCCAGACTGAAAACCAGGTGACATCCCGGTGAGCGATGGGACCCCAGTGCCCACCGTAGCTGTCCCGACACCAGGATGGCCACCCGGTCACACATCGCCGCCGCCTCCTCCAGGTACTGGGTGCTGAGGATGGCTGCCCGCTCCTTGCCTTTCACGGCGGTCTGAATCACTCTCCTGGGAACAGACGGATGGCAGTTACTCCCCGGAACAGCCAAATAAGATCTCCCATTTTGTGTTTCCCTCCCCAAAACCAACTGAAATTATAAAACTATAAAAAAGGGGGATAAGCTATTTAAAAGACTTGTGTTATCTTGCTTGAAGATTACACGTATATGCCAATACTACATTGCAATTTGTCATGTCAGCATCCCTCCAAATCTTACACTTTCAGTGTAAACTGTTGATGAAAAGCTAGAGCAAGCACTAGGGCTGAGTGATGTGCAGGAAGAACTACCTATAGTTTTTTCTCATGCTCTGAAGAAACTGGAATTTGTGTCTTTTATACCAAACGCATGGGTTCAGCTGGAATCTGCTCATATTTTTTTGCTGCACTACCCATTAAGATTACATCTGATGGTTTGTGAGGGTTTACTGCCTGTTGCGTAAGGCGTTTAGCAAGTGGTAGCGCCTCCCCTGTGCATCAGGAAAAAAGAAAGCACGGTTGCTCTGCCACCGAGGCAGAAGCTCTTTGCCTGCCCAACGGTTACTACAACACGGGGGGTAAGACCCATCCTGTTAAATCTGTTCTGCACTTCTCAGTTCTGCTTGAACGGGGCTGCTCACCACATACAGCGCTGCCCTTTCAGGTCCATGCTCACTGATGGCTCATCCCAAAGCATCACCGTCGGGTTCCCCAGGACGCTCAGCGCAAAACTCAGCTGCAACGGGAAAGACACCGAGGTCAGGTCGGGTCTGCTCTTACTTTTCCTGAAAAACTGGTGAGTTGTCATGTTACATCTTAATCCTTGTGAATCTTTCAGAAGCTGAAGCTCTTGATTCCAAAATGCAGGAGGAAAAGGGATTTAAAAAAAAAACCACCCACCTCAGGTGTTCTTAGTTAATGTTTTAATCTCCAAAAATAATCACTAACACTCTCAAGCCTGCCAAAGATCTGAAAGTGGTTTTCCATCCCAGTTCCTGGCAGATACACATGATGGGGCATGAAGAGGGGATTGCCTTGGAAATCCAATTTGTGCTTAGAATTTATTAAACACAAGATGTAGGAGAGTGGGGAAAGGGGGGGACAGATCCTGCCAGGCTGGATGCAAAAGCTATTGATGAAAACCCACTCTGCTGTACCTGCTTCTGCATTAGGAGAAAGTAGCAATTTCAGGCTTTCCTCCAAGAAGAAAATTTCCACTTCATGAAACAAACATGCAGGACCATATCCTGCTCCTGCTGGCACCAGAGCAAGGAACCCAACACATCCTCAGGCTTGAATGAAGGTTTCTGTCCACCATGTTCAAGGAAAAGAGAGCAGGATTTGCTCAAGTACAAAACACAACTACGACACGTACCTTTCTGGCTTCCCCAGCAGATAACCTCCTAGCTGGGGTTTCTAAATGCTTCTGGAGATCCAAGGCCTTTGCTATGCTGTGGGGAATGGAAAGGAAAAATACTGAAATGAGCATCTGTGTTTGCTAAGGCTGTGGTGAGGGGTCCTGAGGAACTCACACACGTGTTCGGGCATCACCTTGGCTTATTTGGTGATTTGACTCCTAGCCTAGATGGTAAATTAAAGAACTTTTGCAGAAACTCAAGACTGTAAGCACAGCTAATGAGAGAAGTGAGTCACTCATATAACCGGCCACGATGGTTTTTTTTATCATCAGAGTTAGGTTGATGGTTGGACTAGATGATCTTAAAGGCCCCTTCCAACCTAGACAATTCTATGATTCTATAACTTTAATTTTTTTTTTCCTGAAGTTTTCTAGGTAAACTAGGATTAAAATCTTCATAAACAAGGGATTGAGAACAGTATAAAGTAGCAGATCTTGTCAGAAGGAGATCCAGTTTCTCCGAGGCAAAGCTGAAAAAAGAAAAGCTAGGATCATTTGGCTTTGTACCGGCTGATATTAACAGCTGCCTCCTCTTTCCACATCCCTCTCAGGGCGGCGTAAACCTCCAGGTGCTGGTGCACGGTCAGGTCTGGCCAGAGCGGGTCCCGCTGGGGGCAGCAGCCCAGGCGTCCCGGGGGGGACACGGTTGCACCCCAGCCCTTCAGCAGCACCTGCACAAACACATGGACCTCGTGTTATTCTGGGGTGAAGCAACAAAACCCTTGGAAACACGCTAACGTTTGCTCCTGGGTTGTCAGGAACCTCGTTAGCACGTGGGAAAGGAAGTCCAGCATCACCGGGGCGATCGTCTCCATCTACCACGACATCGCCTGAAGCCAGGGCAGCGTTTTCACAAAACCAAACAGTATTTTCTGACATAAAACTCTAGGTAATGGCACCAACATGAGGCTATCTTTTCCTAGGAATACTTTTCCATTTCAAACATTCAGTCCCAAATCTGTAACAGCAATGGCATTTTCCCTCCCCCTCATATGTCATTAATCATCCTGTGCATAATTAAATGATGGATTGTTACTGGCCCAACCCTGTTCACATTCGTTTTCAATTTCCTGGTTTTGCAAGGCTGTTTATGAACAGTGTTATTTTTTTTTTTTTAGATGTCAACATTTCTTACAGGGCTGGTGAAATTTCTTGGTGGGTTTCAAATGCACACTGAAGATTTTGAGTAGCTCAGACCCCTAAATCTGTAACATTGATTTTGGTGAAAACTAGAATGTGCTGTGAGTAAATCAACACTTTCTTCTTACTTCTGCAAATATCCAGGGTTACCTGTACATAAATTCCCCCACTTAAGGCTGTGTTACTGGCTTGTGTTATCACATCCTTCATTTATAAAGGCATCAGGATCAACCCCCAGATGCTCCAAAGGAATCACTTACCTCCCCAGCAAAGGAATCACTTACCTCCCCAGCAGTCACCGCTACGTCCCCAGAAATCATATTTATAGTTGTGCTTTTTCCAGCTCCGTTGGGTCCTAAGAGACCTAGTATTTCTCCTAGAACAAACATGCAAGAACGTTAATAATAATCATTGTTAATATGACTTTCTTCCCTGCATTGTAGGCAATATCTAAAAGTACAATAGGAGAAAGGGCTATTCATTAACATAAATTAAAACTGTGAACACAGGAACACGGGAGCATTGGGTCTGGTTGCCCACAGGAAAGTTCTAGCAAAAACATGGTCTCCAAATGTGACCTTCACATCAGATTTCAGAGTCATTTATAGGGGGTACAGCAAAGCACTTAAACCTTTTTTAACACTGAAAGAGAGGTTTTTGACAGCAACTTTCTTCTTTTTCTTTAAGATGGAGCTGGCTTTCTTGTCTTCATATTCCTTGCGCAAACTGTTGACAATGATAACTGAGTCCTGTGAAGAGACAAAGTGGGAAATAAAAACTCCCTTCTATCCCATGAGACAGCTCATCTGTTCTTACCATTAAATATGACTCTTTAGAGACAAATTTTCTAAATTAAAAGTCCAGGAAACAGAGCAACAAAAAAAAGGAAGAAAAAAAAAAGCAGAATGGGAGTAAAAACATAGTGCCAGGGAAACTCCTTCTGGTGCCAGGGTGACCGTGGGCTGGGTGGCGAGATGTGCCCTTGGACATCAGATCAGTAAATACATGGACGAGCTGAGAAAGCAGAGACAGACCCAAGGGTGGAGAATGAAAAAGAAAACAAGCCAGAGGCTGGTTTCACCTCCTCCTGCTGCAGGGAGCCCATGGCGCTCCTCACCCGCTCCCTCTCTGCCTGGACTTCTGGGGACTCCTCCCCGGGGGGGTCCCTGTTCTGGTGGGCGACCGCTCTCCTCCGCTGGATCCTGCGAGGGGAGCAGGAAAGATGGTGTCACCGGGAATCACTCCCAAAAAAGGCTCAGATTTAAGGGTTTGTTCCCAGGGAAGGACCAATGCAGCATCCTGCACAATTTATCTGAATTCAGGGAGGTGTTCCACAGTGTTTGCTCAAATACTTATTCATAGAAAAGAAGGAAAAAAAAATAAATCCCACTGGCATGCATGAGAAAATAGCAGGCAGATTTTGCTTTTCTGTCATCACTAATATTGACTGGTGCCCTGCTTGATACACGCCAATGATCTGTTCAAGAATTAAAATCCACAGGGTGGGTTTTCAAAGCCATTTGGGCGTTTAGCTCCTTGCTGAGACACATTTCCTAAAGTCTGACAATTTAATACTTTTTACAAATCTTCTCCCACATGACTTTGGTGGTCAGTCGCATGCTGTTGGTGACAGATAAACAGAGAGCAGGTAGTAAGGACCTGCTTTACGGGAAGTCTCCATCCTGCAGAGAGCCATACTGGCACATCTGAAAGGAGTTAAAATGTTGGATTTCAATTTGTAAATATTGATTTATGCAGCTGTAGTAAAATGTCCTGAAACCTCAGCTATGAAGCTTAGTAAAAAAAAGCTCAAATCACATTTATTATTCTCTCTAGGACGTTGTAGTTCAACTGACCTTCTATTGCGACACACTGGGTGGGAGTTTGTCTCCAGACACATTCAGAAAAACTCCAGTAAGTAAAGTCGGAAACTGCAATGACCCAAAGGAATAAAAAAATCCCTCCCTTCGTTCTCAATTTCCTCCTCTCCAGATAAGCTGGTTAAAACTGAAAATATGGGCTTTATCCACGCTTTGCAAAATGTTTTTAAGCTCGCTCCTCCTCTCCTGCCACCGGGGGTGAGCCAGGAGGGTCCTGCCGGGCTGTGCGGCACCGAGCCCTCCCTGCAGAGCGGGGTCACCGTGGCTCACAAGGTACCCCAGCACCCCAGCTCCTGGCACCCCCCTGCCCAGGACACACCTGAAGATGGGATCAAGTCTCGTAACTGCTTCTCCATATCTCATCTCCAAACAGCGTAGCAGAAAAGCAAAAATCACACAATGGATGTAAGGCTGAAAAGCAATGATGAATTAGGTTTCTATGGAGACAAGGTAACAACACACTTGATTAATTTTAATTATAAGGGGATGCAGGGACCTATCTCATCTCCTTCAGCTATTGAAAAGGTAATCAGATAGGTCCAAAAGGGGAAGAAGTTAAACTGATGTTTCGCATACATTTCCATCTCATTTGCAAAAGCCTGGACTTCATGCTGCAGTTTTAGCTCAGATAATCTGCACCCCAGCAGATATCCCACAGGACCAGAGATGCCACTCTTCTTTTGCGGAAGCAGCATTAGACTGATTAGTTAATTAATAACATCTCTGCCTTATACATGAGCTCCACTTAATTCCCCCACCATTTTTCCCACATAAGGTACAGCCTCCAGGGGTCACATGAGGCACGAGTCCATGACCACTGGGATGTACCTCCTCTGCCAACACTCAATGGGAAACTTTGGCCACATAACCCATGCTTCATTTATGGGGAGAATTACACAAGCCCAGTACAAGTCCATCTCATTAGAACCACCATCCTTTCCAAAACAAACATCATCAAATTGCTCCTTACTGCAAAGACAGCGATGAAGATGTGATTCCACGACTCAAGAAGATCAGTATGAAAAACTGAAAAACGCTACAAGAGAGAAATATCAGTCAATTAGAAAAATTCCTCAGCACAATGTGCCTCAGTGGAGGGTTGGAGCAAGCATGTGGGGATGCTTAGCTTTTCTTCAGGGTGGGATAAAGGAGCTTTGTTCTGTACTTATTTTTTGGGGTTGATACTGCCTCAAAGAGCTGCATCTTCCTTGGCTACAGTTAATTCAGAGGTGCCTCAAGTCTGCCAGGTGAGAGGGACCTTCTCCATCATGGCTTCTCTCCTCCCAGTCCTTTTGCTTCCTTCTGCCAAGCTCCCTTCATCTCTCCAATTCTTCCCACTCCACTGCCTTCCCCTCCCACGCTACCCTGGCTGCCAAAATACAGTCACCATAATGGCTTTTTGTAACTAAATAAAGCAAAAATATCCCAATCAAACAACGGATTAACAGCTCAAATCTTGGTCCCTTCCCTCACTCCACAGCATGGACCTTGCTTCCTCCAGTTGTCTTTTCTCACTGTTTTTTTAGCACTTTGAGACAGGGAATTCAGAAAGTGCCTCTTGCTTTTCCAGTTTGCACCACTAGGACCATTACTGAATCTAGCAGGACATGTTCACTTACTGGTGTAGAAAAGATCAAACAGCCCAGTGGTGGAAACATAGGAATTAAAGTAGAGAAGGTGAAATAAAATGCGTCATGTAAGTCACTGATCATATAGAGAGTGAAATTCACCTGGAACAAAGCAGAAGAAGTATTCCTAATATTAATGTATTGTTGCTAAAAAATAGGCTGCTTATTACCGGTTTGGGTTATTCTGCTGAATATTAGTATTTTTTTAAGTGAAACCTCAAGTGGCAAATGTGTAAATCGAACACTTCAGAGCGAAGATTCACTTCACTTACCAGGATGAAGATGAAAGACCAAATGTAACGATTGCTTCGCCCCGTGCGAAATTTAAAGGCAATTAAATAGACAAGGAGGACAAGGGACACTCCGTAACCAACGAGGCAAACGATCTAGAGAGAGAGACTGAGGTCAGTGACTGGGAGATGGATGCAGGAATATGAAAACCAGCCTAGAGCAATCCATTTTGATTAAAATATTTAATGCAAAACCTCCCTGGGAGATGAGGGAGGTTTGTGCCTGCCCGTATTCCCACATGTGGAGAGCTCACCAGGAGTAGGACGGCGCTGGCCTGCAAGGGGCAGATGCGGTTGAAGAGCAGCATGATGCTGAACATGAGACACACCAGGGTCCAGAAAAGCGGGACATCCACCAGGGCCTGCCCACACCAGTACGCCGAGGGGAAGAGCCCCGCCAGCCGCAGCTGGGCACGAGCCTGGAGCTGCCAAGCACATGGGAAAAGGGAGGTGATTCAGCAGAGCCCAAAACATCATTCCTCCTCCTCCGTTACCCTCCCTTCTCCCCTCCCTGCCCCAGCCTTCCTCTCCCTTCTGAGCACTTTCAATTCCTTCTCGGTTTTAGTGTTGTTTAGAAACACATCATCCTTCAAAAGAATAAAAAAATAAATAATCATCCTGACCCCAAAATATTTATTAACACCCAGATTGTCCTGAGCCCAAGCCAATTCCCTGAGATGCTGGGTAACACGCTTTGGTACAACGTTGTACTCATGTGGCTGTATTTCTTCTAGCATCCTCCCTAGAAATGCTGGCTAGCTCATTGGGACGCAAACTGCTACCCAGAGACATTGCATTTGCACTCATTTTTTTTGTGTAAAATCACTTTCAGTGTGTGCTTTTTACCTTGTAATCCTCCATGCTGCTCACTGCAAAGTGAGGAGGCAAACCAGCAGCCAGAATCAGCAAGTAGCTGAGACAGATGAAAAAAACATCAGTCTTCATTTCTGTGTTGTGCATCTGCGGAGTAGAAATTCAGAAGGCGTCAGTAACCAACAGCTGCCCAAGGAAAACCTGGCCAGGGAAATGCTCGTAGGATGACTAAACATGCAAGTGAGCAACAGCACTTATTTGTGTTTAAGATCACAAAATAAAACAATGAAAAAAAGCATTTAGGCAAAAAATATTTGAATAAATGTAAGTTGTTGAGGATAGAGACTGTCTTTTTTATGATGGTTCTCACCAAATGGATGCCAAAGCAAGGTAGCGCTTGCAAGTATTATTGTTATGTTCCTACATATTACCACAGAGCACAGGATTTAACGTCTTTGGTACCAAAAGAGCTCTTAAACACTGCAGAAGAAACTCTCATTAAATAGCCCTCGCATTGACGGCTGAGAAATGTCCCCAGCAGTTGCACCACTGACCCCAACCCTTGGAGGTTGCTCATCCAACCACTTTTCCAACCCATCCAGTCCTCATCACTTCAACATGGGCTATTTCAGTTAATTTTCACCGAGCAAGGCAGGACACTCACGCCATAAAAGGGCTCACTCCAGATGCGGATACGTGCGGTGGAATTGAAGAGCCTCAGGAAGGTGTTGCTGAGGATGTTCACGAGCACAGGGAAGCAGTTGATGGGCTCCACGCCACACATGACCGTGAATCGGTAGCTCTGAAGACATAAGAGCACAAGAGGTAACCTCCATGTGGCAAAAGGGGTGTGAGGAGGTGAAGAAAAGCCATGAGAAATGCAATCAGACAGTTTTACTGAAGAGCAGGAGCATGGAGACCTGGAAGTGCACAGGTACCCAGAGCAAAATGATCAATAAAAACAGTAATTTCTGGAGAAAAGCCCAGAAGATTTGCATTAATGCTTTTGTGTAAAGATCGCTCTAGAAAAGCATACAGTGGAAAGAACCAAATGTTTTCCTGGTTTCTCACAGTGTTACTGATAATATTTAATATGTCAAATAAATATTCTCCCTTTTGCTGGTGTGTGCATTTCGCTGTGCCTCATGCTGTTGACATACAGGATGGAAAAAAAAAATAAAAAAATTCACCCACCTTGCCTTCCAGGGATATTTTTAGAGCTCCATTATGTAGCGGAATGCTTGTGATGTTTTTCTCAAGAGTTATTTCTGGGATTATGTTTTGAGCCTTCAAAGCAGCAATGAAATCCTCAATTTCTGCTCCTGAAATCAAGTCAAGAACTTGGTTTTCCTCTAAATATAAAAAGTTTCTTATAGACAAGTTCCCATTTGCAAAGTAGAGGTATGTTAAAAAATCCCAACATTTAGAACCTAAGCAAACTTATATTGTCTCTATTTTAATTAAATGAGTTAAACAAAATGTATGTTTCCATACTTTGTTTATTGCTTATTCCATTTTTAATTTGCCTGGTTCATTACTCTTTCAAATATCAGCTATTCAGTTATCACCACTAAAATTGGATTTGCTTTTGCCCAAGAGAAGACAACTTCCCAAAGCCACAAATATATAAAGGAACGTACAGAAAGAGTAAAGCAAGGTTGGTCTATCAACTCTAAGAGGACTCAGAGCAGTGCAGAAAGTGAATCAACATCACACGTTCTTCTTCACCTGTATCATTGAGGATGAGGAGATGTGTAGACTTATTTTGAATTTTCTCTGCAGTGGGAAGAAAATACGAGCTAGCCGTGATTTCCCAGTTGCTGGAGCTGTCCCACAGTTGAAATCCAATGAAAATCATAAGCATTGGAAGGATAAACATTCCAAAGAACAGCAATCTAGGCAGAAAAACAGACCACAAGTGTGTCCAGGGGAACACCACCTTTAGCAAACTGGGATTTATGTCGAGAAAGGCAAGGGGAAATTTAAAACTACCAGTAAATTCTAACTGTTCTTATTACTGCAGCTTTTAAGCATTTCCCACCTAATTTTTAGCTTCCAAACTCCTCCACTACTACTTAAGCCTTCTCTCAGTCACTCAGAGGAACAATCAAACCCTTTGGAAAGCACCAAGCCAGCTCGGGGGCTGCAAGCTGGGCGAGAGCTCCCACACTTACATGGACCTGAGAAACTTTCCTTCGTGCTTTAGTTTTAGGAAGCGAACTCTCATCACGGCACACACTTGCTGCTTCCAGAGCGCCATCCCGCTCAATTCCACACTCTCCTCTTCGGCAAACACCAGGAGGCTTTGGTCCCTCTCCTCAAGGTCTCCATCTTCTGCATGATCAACACGAGAAACATCGTGACCCACAAAGAGCATTCAAAGGACACATTCAAATGCAAACAATCAACAAGGATGTTCTGTTCTGAATAGAGGAGCACTTTCATTTTTAGCCAGAAAAGAAATAAGGGCAGAGAAAAAGGGCCATAATTTATCCAGAACATAATTTACGTTGGTGAATTCAGGCTGGCTGGACTTGGGCTCATATGGCAACACATCCAATAGCTTCACTGAGCTTGTGAAATGCCTTCTGGCCAGCTTATCTCTTCCTACCTCCTGATTTACCCTTCAAAAGCAAATACCATTCCAACATCAGTCTTAATTCATGTGCTTAAAAACTTGTGGGAAGTCAAGACTGAATCATTGAGACTTCTTCAAGAAGACATCCTTTACTAAAGGAGAGCTGAATACAACTGCAACTCTTGACCTACCAAAACCTACCAAAATTCACATTTACTAGAAACTCATTAGATATTCAATTAAAACATACGTATATACAGAACCTTAATTGTGCCACACTTGCAAATGGGAGTCAATATTTTACCTTCTTGACCGGTGGCTTCCTCACCCTCCAGCTTCAGGAAAACATCTTCCAGGGTTGTCCTGCTAACCTCATAATTAACAACCCCCTGCAGAAGACTGCTCTCGAGGTGACTGAACAGATCTGCATGACAGAAACAGCTGGATTCAACTCAGGGACCAAGGCTGGTCTTGAGCAGAAACTCAGACTGGCGTGATCAGTGTTGTATGTTCTAGTGTTCACATCATTAATCTCCGTAACTTGAAAGTCATGGAAAAATTAATGTGTTCTTTAGAGGTAAGTAGGAAATTCAGAGTTCTTGATTATCATGGGTTTTCCTGGTGGGAGAAATCTCATCCTGAAACCAGAGGAGACTCAGATGGTTTTAGTTTGGAGATTAGTTGGTGGATTGTCTTTTGTTCATCTGCAGCATTGATACTGGCATGTCCATTAGAGGCTTGCTTTAAGGCTGACGTTTGTGCAGCTCTGACCCTCCTGATCCCACACTGTGTGGACCAGGGAATATAGTTATTCCCTTCCCAGCAACTTTGCTTTCTACTTTTCCCACCACTTGATTTCCCTGTACAGCCCCTGCCACAAAGATGGGCTTTTCCTACCTGGGAAGCTGTCGGTGTTCTCCAGAGGTAGCAGATACCTCAGCTCCCCCTGCTTCCGTCCTGCAAGCACAGCGCCGGGGACGTACTGTCTGACCAGGGATGAAGTTAGCTCAGGGTCACAGACCTCATTTATGCTCATCCTGTTTATGTTAAAAAACAAGTGCTATAATATTAAACGAGAAAAAAAATAATGCATACATCATCCATTAAAAATACAAAGCCAATGGTTGTTCTTCAAGCTGTAGGGAAACCTCCAAATCTGGGCAGCATTTCAGTGGGAATTTTTAGAGACATCTGCAGTGCCCCTGGTTTTGCCATGCACGCGAGAAATAGCTGAGGTTAACAGTAACGATCCTGGCCAGCACTGCTAAACCAAGAACACAGAAATTAAAAATCCAAAGAAAAACAACTTTATATTAAAGCCATTGGACGTCACTCTGGCACCATCGAGTATGTGGAAATTGCAGTTCATTTTACTCCGGTCCCCTTTTGGCTGTGAAGGAGGTTGCAAACTCATTTTAGCTTTGTGCTCAGAGCTTTCGAGATTTGGGTTCCAAGGAAAAAAAACTTGCTATCCAAAGCAAGATATTTCTGGCAGCCTCAAAAGTCTTCTAAAAGGAACTGTCAAGATTTCTGTTACTCTATATAGAAACTCTATAGAGACAGAGACTCTACAAGAAAACACATCAACTAGAAGCTTTTCACAAAAAGAGCGATGACCAAGAAGAAAAGGATTTACCTTAAGTGATAGCCAATTCCCCATTTTCTCTTCAAGTACAGAGATGAGCCAACACACTGTAATCTCCCATTTGAGAGGAAAGCTTTCCGATCTAAGGAGGAAGGAATACAAAGGATTTAGGGGGGATTTACAACAGTGCAGTGGACTGACCTCACTCTGCTCCTTCTGAACTCAACAGACATTTTTATAATGAAGTTAAGCGGAGTAAAACCAGCCAGTACAGACTTTTTTTTTTTTTTTTTTGAACTGCTGCCTTCCTCCTAAGCACCAAGGTTAATCTTTTAATTACGTCTTTCTTATAGTCTTGTGGAAAATTTCCCACGCAGCCCAGGAGCAATAAGAAAATAAGAAAGATATTAATTCAAACAATATCACTAATTTTTGTGGGAGCTGCTAGTGGTACATGCAGATAATGTGCAATTGCTTCACCCTGAAGCAGAGCACGAGCAAGGTCTTGGAAGGGCACGTCAGTCCAGTTTTAGCCTTTGCTCAGGCTGGGTTGGGTGGTCGCTATCAGAAAAAACTTGTCCAGAGAGCACAGAGAGCATTGTGACAGGACCCACATGTGGGCTCTGCAATGGGAAACCCTCCTTTCCAAACTGTAGGTTGACCACAGCGTGAAAACCTGGGCTAACCAGCATGAACATCGGCCTCCTCCATGGACTGGGTCGTGAAGAGCGTCACGCGTCCAGCCTGGCGTTCCTTCAGAAGGCTCCACACATGGTGCCTGGAGCAGGGATCCAACCCAGCTGTCGGCTCGTCTAAAAGCAATACCTGCAAAGGTGAACAAGATCTGACCTTCATGTGTCCAAGCCAGCATTTCCATGCTTACATCATTTCATTTCATGCTTTTATGATCTCACTCTAAGAATAAAATGCATCCTCAGATATCAGCCATTTTTATTGCTGTTTCTCCTATTACAATATTATTACCCTTTTCATTTAAAATATGGTTCTTCTTGACCTAGATTCCTTGATCCTTCCAGCAGCCAAGTGAATTAGTAGGTCAGCAGACCTGGGGTGCCAGGGGACTGCATACCAAATCAAAATACAAAACTACGTGCTAAAGAAGTACATGGGGTGTGTGTAAATATGACCGGTCCCTACCTGGGGATTCCCTAAAATTGCAATTCCAAGAGACAGTTTTCTTTTTTGTTCCCCACTCAGAGTATTGGCGTGGACATCCTGAAGGTCGGTGAGGTCCAACATCACGAGAACTTTCTGCACCTTGGTGATATACAAAGACAAGAGCCAGATTTCCAAAGCACTGCTCACATTTTAATACTTGGCTACACACAGTACAGGAGAGCATAACTTCAAGATCTAGAATTTATCTACTTTAAATGGCTTTGCTGAGAGATAAGTACTGCAAATCTGAATTCTATCTGAGCATATCATAAGAAAGAACTGAAAAAAGACTTCCCCCCTAAATTATAGTTCTCATCTCCACAGAACAAGATGCTGGTGATAATCTTCTATAAAGAAAGCTCAAAGTGTCCAAGATGCTGTGAAATAGAGGCCAGACAAGCACATACCAACCTCTTGCTCTACTTCCTTCTGCTGAATCCCCCTGATGTGAGCAAAAGTTCTCAGGTTTTCCTTCACTGTTAAGGCTTCAAAATGCAAATTAAACTGGGGGCAAATCCCAACCATTGCCTGGATTCCTTCCATATCCTGAACTTCAGACACTTTGTAGTTGTATATCGTTGCAGAACCTGCACACAGACAGGAGTGAATGAAACAAACTACATGCTGTACAGTGTTTCCCAGTTATGAGGGGACAGCAGACCGCTGTGTGTTCATACCTCTGATATTAATCCCGACATTGTGGCTGTTTCTCAAGTGTTTAAAAAAAAAAGTCAAAATAACTTTGGGTTGTCCAAAGCTTTAATACCATTCAAAAATAGTTCAGAGCACCAAAACTCTCCCTTAAGAGCTAAGACATATTTCCTGCAGGTATGCATCTCATGGAAAACATCAGGTCATCCAGATGGAGAAACCGCCATCTGTGTACGCTCGCACACATGAGCCTATCCCCAAGGGATGCATCAGCCTCAAGGCTCACGTTGAAGGAACAATCTGCACTGACAATGAGCCAGACTGAATAACTGAAGGAAAAGTTGAGGTTTTTGCATCTTTACTCCCTTACACTTGAAAAAAACCAAACAACTTCTCGTCAGCGTTCAGATCAACCATCCTACCTGCTGAAGGCTTGGAAAATCCACTGAGCACATTTAAGAGAGCAGTTTTTCCAGATCCACTGTGACCAAGTAATGCAGTGATCTGGCCTTCATAAATACTAAAGGACAAACCTAGAACAGAAAGAGGATAACATTAGGCCAGAAGGTTGTGAGAAATAGACTTGTACCTGTAGCTTGTTGCCAAGTATGGCCAAGGAGGGATATTTATTTTGGAGCCGAGAGGCAAACCCACAGACCTAAATAGACAGGTTGCATCTTCAGAAGTTAGAAGTAAACTTAATAAGGAACTGGCAGTCATGTCTTGATTGAATTGAGGGAACAAGAGTGTTAACTTCAATATTTAAAGAGTTTTGACTTCTGGATTCTACAAGGTTCATAACCTTTTATTTTAGGGTGTCCCAAGAGAGAGTCCACAGAAAGAGAAGAGCCCATAAACCTTTCAGTGTGTGAGATTTCAAGAGATCTCAAAGCATCCAGACTTTACTGCCCTCTTTCTTTTTTTAAAAAGCCTTATTTTGTAGATTTGTGGACTGTTTTTGTTGTTTGGTGGTTGTTTTTTTTTAATTCAATATAAACATTTGAGGCAATACTGGTATTTTCAGTCACTTGCAGTTCTTGTTAAACAAAGGCATTTAACAAATACCCCAAGACTATGCTATGACCATGCCAGCTCCTCGCATACCTGTGGGTGGCAGATGTGCAAATGCCTGGAGAGCACGGCTCAGGCAGTGACAGCAGACTCGGCGATAGCCAGGGACCAGAAAAAACAAGTTTAGTTTGCCCAAACGAGTTTACACTTTGAGAGGGAGGTTAGAGAGGTGATTTTTAAGGTTGTTCCTGGTGGCAAAACCCACTGCTTTTAAGGAGACTTCAGCTGTTGCAAAAAATGATAAATAGTAATTTTCCTGGAGAGAACAGGAAGATAACAACCCGGTAGAAATTTGCCAGTAATTTACCCCAGCAGAAATAACCATTGCATTATGCAGTGGTTAAATAACAGTGCTGGAGGCAGAATTAAGTACATCCAGTACATTTCAAAATAGTTTGGGTTCATATCTAGGGAAAAATGAAATTAAAAGAACTCCAAAACCTCTCTTACCCCTTAAAGCTTCAGTGCTCTTGTCCTTCTTCTTGTATAATTTTTTAATATTGTTTAGTCTAAGGGAAAGATAAGCAAGCCATTACTATTGAATCTCGCATTTTTGGCGTGTTTCCTTTGCCTTGTATTAACCTTTGAAAACTATTGGAAGACTATTTCTCAACCCCCTCCTCAAACTGGTCCTGCTCATTACCATCGGGGGGTAGCGTAATTCCGTCTGGAGGAATTGTTTTATGTAATTCATTTCTCGTACATTTAAAAGCAGACTTAACTAATGTACTTTTCTAACAGGTGTTTTAAAGGTTTTAGAGTCAAACTCAGTGAACACTGTGAATGAAGTGGGAGGCCCTAGGGAATGAGAAAGCATGTGGTTATATAATTAAAAGTGATGACTGGGTTATTATTTTAGCAGATTTATATTTGCTTTTCTAGTAATAAGCAATGGGCAGCAGCAGCAATGGGCCAAGCCAGCCTCGTAAGGGTGTAAATAAGAGCATCTTTTGCAGCACACTCCAGCAGCAGCGTTCTTAAAGGTGATGGTGATCGGGAACAGACCCACTGCCGCTGCGCTGCAAAGAAGAAATTGCTGGGCAGCAAGTCAGGCCCTGGCACAGAAGATCCCCCGTGTCCCATAAATGTTCAAATCCAGCTCTGGAGTGGAATGAAACACTGAACAAATCCTCCCTTTCATGTATTTTCCATTAACCTTATCTGTACATGTTGGGTGGCTCAGTCTAGCATTCAGCAGTGCAATACAGCTATGCTTTCTGGAGTCAAATATAACCTGTAGCGTCCTATTTTTCAGGGCTACAAGAGTCTTTACCTGATTGCTTCCTTCCCATCAAAGCCCAGAGGCATCGGCTCGAGGTTATTGCTGAGGATGGGATCGTGGCTGCTCCCGCTGACACCCTGCACCCCCACATACCCACTGCTGGGCTGGAACCAGAACGACGGTCTCAGAAAGAACAAAGGTGGGTACGGTACTCCGTACTTACCTAATTCAGAAACAAAGAAGGTGAAATGTCAACCAAAAACTGCTACATGTCAACTCAACTTTCATAAATGCCATGACCAGCCATCTCTTTCTCTAGGGCTGCAGAACACAACCTTAGAGCAGCATAAAAGGATTGGTACGTCCTGCAAAGTTGTCCACCCGTCCATATCTGCAAATGCAGGAGGGCAACACTCACAGTGAAGACTTCATTGGTCACCTCTTTGGCCCAGAGATTAGAGGAAAATCAGGTGAAGTCCTACAACATCCTTTAAAACCCTGTGCTGCTGGAGTAAATGCAAAGAATCTCAGTGCCTCACTGCAAAGTTTAATGTTCCTTTTGGAGCCAGGGCCAAATGAGGTGGCTTCGTGCGCCCAGCTTCTGGGAAAACGGGGTTCTTCCCCGTCATTTTTTCCCAAGCACCACAGCAAATGCAGTTTCCAGCCCCTCACAGAACACAGCACAGCTCATTGCTGTTAAGATGCCATCCCACAACCTGGCCAGCTCACTGCTGGGACACCTTTCTTGTTGCTGCATGTAGATTGCAGCTTTCTCAGCTCTACCCCACCACTTCTTCGGCACCTTTCCCCCTGTGATGGGAGAGGGTTATAGAAGAAAAATGCAAGGAAGTTTGTGTTCTTTCCCTCACATTTCTACTTACCAGGCAAAACCTTATCGAAGTAGATGGCCAACAGCAAATACAAGATACTGTCCAGGGTCAGTATGATGTATAGGTTAAAGAAAGGGTACAATTCTGGTGCAAAGGTTGGTCCGTATTTTTCTAATTTTATCATCTAGGAGGAAAACAAGAACAAGTCAGATGCCACACTTTGTTTAGCCAGAAATATTGACCACAAGTATCAGAATTAATTCAAAATTATGCAGAAGTTGTTACTACCCCAGAAGAGTGATGCACCCAGTATTTGCTGGGGCAGCACTTCAAGACCTCACGATTCTTCCACATCTTGGTACCCACCAGAGACATCCCCCTGCTGCAATAATTTTCCAGAGATCAAAATTTATTGTATATACAGGGCTGGTAAAATTAATGATGCAGTTGAGAGTCTAACTATAGTTGTTATGAACTTGCATGTACTTTTCAGAGTCAAGTTTTCTTTTTACAAAGTATCTAGGGCAGGGGTCATGAATAAGAGTCATTAAGGCAATTGCAAATCACATATGGCAGCTACTGCTGTCTGGTAGAAGTCTGAAGCACGTTTGCTGCGGGCTGAACTTTGATAGTGTGCTGGCTTTATTTTGAACGTACCTTTGAGAAGCCAGCCGTGAAGGCAAAAGGACTGAAGAGATTAAAAATCCACTCCAAGGACTGGGGTAGTTTTTCAAACAACATCAGAAAGCCCAGCAATCCAAAGATGATGTGAAGGACAAATCCCACAAAACTGGCAATATTTGGCTGCTTTAACAAGGAGCTGAGCATGAAACAGAAGTGAATCTGCAGCAGAGAGAACCAGCAGTCAGTGGGATGCATTTCTGCTGGAGATTAAAGAAACCAACATGAAAAGCCAACAGGCAACATGAGAGACCCAGCTGAGTTTCAGTTGCCCCTGCAGACACACGTGGCACATCCCAAGGCTTGTGTCATGGAGCTCTGATGCTTAGGGCAGGTCTACAGGGGCAGACAAACGAGACCCCTCTCCGCCTCCCGCGGAGGAAGCTCTGGCCCCAGGGAGACTCAGCACCAGCCTTCCCATTAACACTGGTGTTAACACCTCTCTTTACTCTCCTTTCAAGTCAGAATCTTCCAAAGTGTAACAACAGTGATGTATTAGCCCAAAAATTACAACAATAAATCCCAGTAGCGGAGAAGTTTTTGTTACTTTCTCATATAATGCCCAGCCCTGGGGTACTCTGTAGTCTTTGAGTTTTAGACAGTTTCATTAGGAAGTGGAAAAAACCAATCGTGCCTCATTTAAGAACACAGAAGCAGACTTACAGATGCTATGCCATAAAAGAAGTAAAAAAAATATATTTCAAAAAAGTTGTAATCATGGGTGACTTCTCTAATTGTGATGAGTGTCAGCAGACTTGCTGTTATTGAGATGTAAACGCCGTACAGCAGGCTCCAGGACAACCTGCAAACAAAGGCACAGTTACTTTTGCCTCTGGACATGACAGCACTTGCCCTGACGTAGCCAACACAAGAGTCACCCCTTTTCATTCAAATACCTCGTAGTGCCAAACACACTTCCATTGGCAGTTTCCAGATTGGAAAGGTGGAAATATCCGTACCTTGCACCTACCCACATCTCTGCAGACACAACGGTGCCAGCACAGAGCCACGGGGCACTGGGGCACAGGCTCTGCAGCCAGGAACACTTATTCTCACACTTTTCCCAATGATGTGAAATACTCATGCTCAGGAGGCTTTGGAAGCCTGTTTTGATAGACACCGTATCCCCCTGTACTTCATCATTTGCAATTTTCTCCAAAATTTTTTGTATCTTCCCTTTTTGTGTTTTCCTGGAGACAAGCAACACCTCACAACAGGAGCCCTGCTCCTCAGGTCTCTGCTGCGTGAAGAGCGCTCTTCTTTTTGTGTTAGGGGAGAAGAGCAGAGCGAGGTATAACAAACACCAGAGAAGTCCTGGATCGGAGCCGTGTGCTTGTCCTCCAGCAAATGGTACGACACAGATAAAAGCAGCAACAGTTTTGCTTCAACAACACGCAAAATGTGGCTTCAGAGAGCAAATCGCTGCTGCTGGGGCTTGGGGAATTACTGCTGTTCAGCCCAGCGCTGGTACCAGACCCGCATCCACCCCCCAAGCTCGTCTACATCTTACATACACAAAATAATGTCATTATGGTAATTACACAGTTTATTTCTAATAGACTTACCAGAATGCAATGTCTTGCAAACCCATTGCTCTCATTAATACCTTGAGCTGCTTCTTCTCTCTCAAAACTTTCACTGATAAAAAGTACATGTATGGGGAGAAGCAGAATATAATGTAAATAATGAACCAAATATAACCCATTTTATACACAGGTTTGATCAAGGGTGATTTCATGTGAACGCCGCTAATTGACTTCATCTCTTCCCAAACAGAATGGTTCGTTTTCATCTAAAGAAAATAAATTAGCTGTTATTTTGATTTTCTGTAATGAAACAAACAACATCAGAGCAAGCAGGTTTTCATAAGCATTAAAATTATTAGTTTATCAATAACAATGTTACATTTATAAGTGGAAAATAACCTCAATATTTAGTACCTTTTTTCATTGCCTTGTAATAAACACTAACGCTGCCTTGAGCCGTGAGAATGATCTACCATTCTTTTAACTTTTGAATCACACTCGGTATTTAAAAAGCTAATGATCGCAGAAAATGAATGGGTTTGGGCTTTTTTATTTCATTTGTTCTTTTTTTTTTTTTTTAAATTTAGAAATAACTCTGAAAAGAACAGAAAACATAATTTTCCATCATGATGATACTTACTTGTATGACTGCTGCATCGATGCTGGACTGCACTGACAGGAAACCCGCGTACCAGTACAATGGGACTTCGCAGTAACTTGATGAAAAATTGTAGCAGGTATCTGTGGGAAAGGGGAAAAAAGAAAAAAAGAAAGAAGAATTTGATCTATATATTTCCACATATATGTGTACATGTACGCTTCAGTGAGGGGTTGAAAATGTATTTGACTTAAGAGAGGAAATCAAGATTTAGTTTTACTCAGCCTTTTTTCTGGAGCAGCCATTTGTCTCCAAGAAAAATGTGATATTGGGAGCTGGTGGCTTTGGCTCCATGGGCTGCCTGATGCACATCTACCCTGCCACCCCAGCGCACAAGAGCCGGCCACGCTCAGCTCTCCTCGTTTGCCAGGAGCCGGGGCTCAAAGTCCAGTGACCGTAAACGTGCTCAGAGCTGAGGACAGGAGAGAAGCACCTCTAGGAAACCCAGAGCCAAGGTCACGTCTGCAATGAGCCACCAACTGGTGTTGGCAGAATAAAGGGCCTCTCCATCATTTCCATTTTCCAAGACCCATTCTTAGCAAAATACTTTTTTTTTTTCTCCTCCCCCCATCAACTGATGAACTCCTCTGACTTTTTAGCTGATAAGTTTATTTTTTGTGTCCATTAGCTTACCTCTTTTAGTCAGTTCATGGTTTAGTGATGGTGGGTTTTTTTTGGTTTTAATCAGGGTTAGGTTGATGGTTGGACTGGATAATCCTAAAGGTCCCTTCCAACCCAGACAACTCTATGATTCTATGAACAGGGGTGTATTTGGTCGCAATGTGGACAAATGTGTGTGCAGAGTTATGTTTTAACGTATTAAATATATGTCTGTGCACTATATATTAGAAGTACATTAGTACACACAAAATGTTCATTTTCAGGGCATGATTTGACATGATAGGACATAGAAGGGGAGGGACCACAAGGACTGTGGATAGTGTGTATTTGTTCTTAAATTTCTTTCTCTGACATCTGTTTCCTTCTAAGCGGACAAAACCTCAAATTCTAATTAATATCTTTCTTGAACCATTTAACACATCCAGTCTTGATCCCTCTGAGCGGCACAGCAGCAGAAAGACCCATCTAGAATTTTTTAAATGTAAAATCAAAATCTCGTTTATTTTGTTACCGATGTGTTCAAAGGCATCATCTGGAGGTACCACTCTGTCGTGCTGGAATCTGAGACGGTAGGAGAAGTCATCCTTAAAAACAACACCAATGATGTCTTCCTCCTCAAATCCTATCGTTTCCAGTTTTTTCTCATTTTCTACCTCTTCTATTATTATACCTGTTGTTAAAAAAAAACAACCACCAACAAAAACCATGAGAGCTGTAACTTTGGTTAGTTATGCAACAACATGAAAATGTGCACCAGCCACAATTTGCACCCTCAAAAATCCAAATCCTTTTCTCCGCACCCCCCACCAATGAAGACCGCAGTGCCCACAGTGTCGGGGTGGGTTCGGGCCCCGCAGCCACAGGGGTTTGAGAGCAGCGTTACCCGTCAATACAGAATCCGAAGCCACGTGGCTCATTATCCGCCGGGTGGTGTTTGTCACAGGCGTGTACGCCAGCGTCACTCCCGTAGCATTAAAGGCAGGGTTGTCTAATCGCCCCAGGAAGTTGTAAGGGATTTCTTGCCGTGGGTGGTGGAATACCATATGTGACGATGCTTGTATTATTAAGAGCAAAACCACTGATGTAATCCATTCCTAGAGGAAAGGAAGGAAACGTAAAGGTGAGTGGCAGCACAGAGCCTTGAAGGTGGTGTTGGAAAGTGTCTTCAAGGGCCTTCTCTATCCAGCGCTGATCGGCTGCACAGTCCAGGTCTTCCAGCTGTGAATGCCTTCTTTCTGTAGACAAGGAAGAGCTATTTCACAGGTGTAATCATTTGAAAACATGAGAAATGTTCCAAGTGAAAATGATGTTTTCTTAGTACCAAAGCCAACGAGGTCTGCCGATAGTTTTACACCCGTACTCGTGAATTGGACATTGTGTTCTGCACGGCACAGAAATAGGATCAACAACCAAAAGCAACAAAACAGCTTTGTAACAAGCCCATACTGTGCTGTGATATCATAGTGTCACAGGAAGAAGTGAAACTGCTGGTATTTTCCAGAGAACCACGTTACCAGCTGAGGCTTCTCATATATCATCCAGTATAAAGCGACGTAAAAATATTGTGGAAGTGTAAGTGGAAATCCAAACTTCAATGTGGAAGAACCAATACTTGCCTGAAAACTTTCTGTCTTCATTCTCCACACCAGAAGAATATTCTTCCATAGAAGAACACGGGTTTGCTGAAATATTTTTGAAGCTCTCTTGAGTATCCCCGGCATTTTCCCTGCTAGGATGAGAAAGATAATAGTATCATTGAGGATAAAACAGATCACTGGGAGTTAAATATATTTAACTTGAGTAAACACCACATCAGAGGACACCAATAACACGCCAAGGGTTAAGAGCTTTTCTCAGTTTTACAATTTGGACAACCAAGGAGAAGTTCAAAGGAAGAAGTCCAAGATCACGGAAGAGAACAGAGAGATGGGTTGGACTCTGCTGCCTCTTCCACATGCACAGATTCATCCTTCTTCATCCCAAAGAAGCTTTGTAGAAAGAGGCATTCAGCTGGCTACAGTCTCGTTCTTCATCTATGTAAAACTAACGATAGAAAAGTCCGTCTGCCCTGTACTAAAAATGTGAGAAGATTGAATGGCATATAGAAGAAAGAAGATATAAATTTTAACTTTTTTTTTTTAATGCAGCTATTCAAAACACTTTAAACATACATGACCTGCAGCAGCAGTGTCCAACCCAGCTCCGGAGAGCAGTAGCTCTGGTTTATGTTGTGGATCTGAGCTGAGCCTCAGATCCTGCATTTCTTGCATTGAATTTCTGTCTTGCCTTAGACATGCGGTAAGTAGACCCTGAACCACCCCCAGTACATACTTACCTTCTCCCCACATCGTCTGCAGAGGGAAGGCAGCTGCCACCCAGGGGGCAGTTAGACGCTAGAGTAGCCTAAAATACCTGCTGCCAACATCTCCCTTAGGCAGGCTGATGAGAGACCAATTTTTCATGTTTTCACCCAAATGCTAATAAAATGAATTATATCTCTGATATAGCTAGTGAAGGGAAGCATTAAAACACCAATGTGCTTCTTTATATCCTCCTAACCATGGGGAGGGAGGATTTATTGGGGGATATTTTTGTGGGGAATATTTTTTTCAGCTCCAGTTTGGGTCATGTGGCCAAGCAACAAATACCCTGTGCAAGAAAAACAGCAGAGTGACTCGTTTCCCAACCTTCCCAGAAGGAAAACAGGGGAGGGAACCTCAGAACATATTTTTGAATTTTAATCCTTTAAAATGGCTGAAACTGAAAATCAAAGCAACCTCAAAGGCATTGTGCTCTTCTCCCCTTGGACATCGCTTCCTGATCTCGTGGACTGGGCAGCTGGAGTTAATAGACGCTTCTACTGCTCTGCTCCCCTCGTTGTTTGTTTTTGGAAGAATTAAATATTTGCGTGCTCCAGGGGCGACGGATCCCCAATCCCTGTTTACCCTCGGAGTGTTGACACACGGCTTATCTCCCCGGTGCTCCGCTTTCCCTGCCTCCAGCTTTCTCCTGCGCTTCCCCACCGCAGCCTGCGACGAAGGTCAGAGGCAACTGGGAAGGGATTTCGAGGAAGCGCTACTTTTTTTTTGCCCAGGTCTGGATTTCAGTCGCTGCGAAGCGCAAGCAGCAGCCCCAGGACACCGGGGCAGGAAACAAAGGTTCACGCTGGAGTATTTGGATAACATGGAAAACACAACAGTCTTGTAAAACTGCACTGAATCTCTACAGACGTAACAAACGCTTCATTAAAAAAAAAAAAAAAAAAAAAGATGGAGCAAATCTAATACTTTTTAAAACATTCCAATTGAATTTCTCTTGGTTTAAATCTCATTTTTGCCTTTGGACCAAGAAGCAAGTGCCCCTAGAAGCTGAAGTGTGAAGTCAGGAAGTCAAACAAATGATGCTGCCTACAAACACTGCATGAGGTTCATCAGGAAGAATGTGATTTACAGTTGATACCAAGATATGCAAAACGGGAGAGATGCCTCTGCCAGACCCGAGATGCAAAACTGCAGTTTCAGAGGACAAAAAACAAACATCAGAAATGTCTTTGGAGGCAACAGTGTTTGAGAAGCCTTAAACCAGTAAGAGCATCGCTTGTAAAACTGGGTGTCTCCGGAAGAATTTCCCTCCCGAGGATTCAGTAAATGCACCCAAGCCTTTCGCTCCCCGGGAACACATTTCCCAGGGACTGCGATAACTTTCCCTGGACCCCGTGCCCAGCTCCGCGGAACCAAAGGTTGTCCCAGGAGGACACGTGCCGTGTATCCACTTCATTTTTTTACCGTCTCAGGGATTTCCTATTTGACACCTCCTCAGGCTTTTCTTTTTTTTTCCCCCCCTCTAATAAAACCCGAACAGAGGATATCGTGACTAACTCTGAAGATCAAGTCGCCCCTCAGGAGTGGTGGCAGGGACCCCTGGATGCTGGCTGTGAGGAGAGCCCAAGAGGAGCTGCCGGCTTTCCCAGTGCCAAGGATTAATCCCTGCGCACGGGGAGGGCAGAGGCAAACGTGCTCTCCCCATCCCTCCTGTTTGCCAGTTGTTGCAAGTGCAAAAAGAAAAACCTGCATCTGGCCAGTACACAGCCCTGTCTTTAACCCCTGATAAACACGAGCCAGGTTTGTACTGGCTCTACTCTTTCACATGCAGTTTTTGAAACGGGGTTGTTATTTTTTCCTACTCTCAACTCAAAAAAAAAAAAAAA
>VXAK01003208.1:233684-268818 GCA_013399435.1 Arenaria interpres
AAAAAAAAAGCTCTAAGCCTGCCCTGTATCAAAGTTCGACACTAGCTCATACATAAAAATGTTGGGGTTCGTGTTTTTAAGAGCCTTTCTGGGTGCTCATGAGGCCGGCAGAAGGGGAGCCAAGGGAGGGACCATTAGCTGATCATTAGCTGGGAGGACCCAGCACTCAACCTGGGGCTCTTCGCCTGGAGCCAAACATCAGCAGCAAGAATCAAAACCCACACACTCCCAGAAAAGGGGAATATTTTCGCTCCTTTGCCTCTTAAACATTCCGATGTGAAGCTCAATGTTTGTCAGAGAGCAGAGCGGGGAAGTAGAGCTTTCACGCACTCAGCGTAACACTGTATTTGAAAGAATAAAAAAAAAGTCAATCACCAAACACAACCCCTGCATGAAAATGCCCTGGGCATCATTTTTCCCTTAACAAAAGAGAAAGATGAAACTCCTTACCTGACAATGTGTTTTCCATTAGAACTGTGTCTCCTCCAGCTCTGAGATGCCTGGGCTCTTCCTCCGGTGGCGGTGCCGGAGTGGGTTCGGTGCGGTCCCGCAGCCCGATGGCCATGCCCCCCTCCAGCCTGACGTCAGCCCCGCTCCCGGCCGAGCGAATGCTCCCAACCCTCCCACTGCAACCACCCAACCGTGGAGTAAAACCTACGGCCGCCTGGCCTAGAGCTGGGAGGCATTAACATGGCATTTTGCAGTATTTAACATGACACGTGCGTTGTGTCTGGTACAAAAAGCATGTTCCTGTTGGGTCTCCAAGTCCTGGGGAGCGATGCCGTGCCCTGAGCCAGGCTCCCAGGCGGTGGCAAAGCAACCTCGTCCCTGCCCGAGCTCCTCCAGAGGGAAAACCTCACCGCCTTCTCCCCATCCTGCGCAGCGCCCGAGCCAGCCAGCACTCCTTCCTCTGCAGACACCAACCCCGCGGCCGAGGACCAACGGGATTTTTATTCCTCGTTTCTCTCTTCCCCTTTGTTTTTAATAATATTTTGTTCGTTCCACTCCTTTTAATTGCTTTTCCAGCAGCTGTCACACAGCTGGAATCAGGACAGAGTTTGTTGGGGTGGTTGTTTTCGGTTCTTTTCTTTAAAAAAAATAAAAAAAAATGGATCTGCATTCAAAACAGGGAGGTGAGGAAATGGGATAAGCCAGGAAATCCAAATGAGTTGGAAGGGTGTGCAGCCACACGACAACTCAAGTAGTTAAAGGAATTTGACTGTCCTGGAGCTTCAACAGCTTGAGGACTCTGCATCTCATTGGCAGAGCTGACTAAAACCACAAGAGCCGCCTGGTTGTTGCTTAACAAAAGGCTGTAGCTCTTCTGCAGCTGCCGATTTACTCATTTTCCAGGAATGAGCTCATTTCAGAGAGGAGCAGAGCGTTTTTCTCCATCACTTCCCATTGGGCAACAAGGGCGAACTGGGGAAGGTTACTCATAACTGCAAAAAACACATGCGAGATGCACTTCATTAAGAAAATACCACATTGCTGAGTTGTATCCTGTGCCACATAGCGCTGGCAGTACCGGGGGCAGCGCGGGGTCCTGTCGTACCTGCACATTATCTACAGAAAATGCATAAAAATGACACCTGCTCCTTGGGGTTTCCCATCCTGTCTCTCTGGGTCTTGCTCCCGCCTCCTTGGACCCCAGTCTCAGGCAACCCCTTGGGGCTTCCCTGGAAAGCAGCTGGAGAGCATGTAGCATCTCAAGGTATCATTGATTAACTCCCCAAACAGTTGCTCCCCAGGGAACTAGGGACCAGCCTCGGATCAACCAGGAGGAGAGGATGGGCTGGGGCCGGAGCAGCATCCTCTGAGGGGGACACTCCAAGCAACGTACTTCAGGAAAAAGGAGAGGCGAAAGCTCCAGGAAACTCTTATCAAGGAGAACTTCAGCATCCTAAATTAGGGATTTTCTGACCATCTCTTAAAGGAAGCACTACAAAGGAATGGATTAATTTTACAGCTTTAAAAAAAAAAAAAAAAAATAGCAAGTAGTATGCTGCCCTTTCCACACCACTGAAGAAAAACTGGTATGAAAACCTGGGAACTTTCACCAAGTTCAGATTAAATTCCTTTGGGGTTATTTTTCTCCCCACTGAGGGACAGGGAGTGCAACCCCCTTTTCTTTTGCTGGGTCCTTAGCTGACCCGCAGGGCTGGAGGTGGATCTTCTCCTCCTTCTCCCAGCAGCAATTCCCCAAATGCAATGAAAACCGTGCAACTACTGCAGGCTGACACCCCCCGCCACGCCAAGGGCCGGGGTCCCCATGTCCCCGCTGTGCTCCAGGGAACAGTGAAGACCTTTGAAAAAATACTTCCTCTATTTCTAGCGCGGCAAGACACACGTGTGATGGAAACACAAGCATTTAACAATCCAATCCATCTTTATTTTGGTAGTACTTTCTGCTGGAAAAGGAAAAACCTTCACTTTACAAATACAGCAAAGTGGTAAAAGAAGGACCGCGTATAAAATAAACTGCAAATGATTCGAAGCGCCTGACAGCAACATCAGGAGGAGCGTTACAAACACCTTTAGACTCGGTACCTTCTGTTTCCTGCTCCTGGATGTGGGCTACGCAATAGACTTCACTCGCTCTACAGAGTATTTTTAAAATAAGGGCTTTTCTTGGTAATGTAACCAAAACCAGAAACATTAAATTCCTCCGTAGAAAAATACAACCTTGTACTAACACCACAAAGTAAACGCATCTTCCAAGTTTCAGACATATTAGCTAACTATTTCTCACAACGGCCCTGGGAACGGTGGTGCAAAGGGACCCGATTTGCCCCACGTCCCACACCCAACCCCGACCCGGCTGCCTTGGCCCCAGTTTCCCCCGTAGAGCACAAACCGGTGAATGGCACGGCTGGGATTTGGCATGTCACCGGTAACAGCCAAACAAAACCTGCAGGAATAAAGCTTTGCAGGGTCCAGGGGATTCTCTAGTTTAATTTTGCATGTGTTTTTCCCTACTCTGGCAATTATAGACGCCGTATGACACTTTGAAAGCCATCGGACACAATACACCCCAATTACAGCGATGCTTTGGGGAGCACCTTACGCCCCATCGACACAGGACGCCGCTGTGCCAAAGAGATGTCACCCAGATGCGCAGTTAACTGCAGGAGCCAAGTTCTTTGTGCATGTAACCGCATAAATACGGTGCCACCATCAACCGAGTGGCTCCAGGGTGAACACCCGCAGGCCCAAGCTGAACAACTCTGGATGCCAATGGAAGTTTTCATGCCATCCGTTTGAAACGTCAGAAAATGAGAAAACTATTTGAAATGGGGTGATGTCACCCAGACAGCACTGAACAACTCTGCAGACTACTAACTCTAAGTTAAAGAATGAAATTAAGACATCGAGGCTCACAGGCCACAACTGGACTTCCCCAATCTCACGTGGAAAGGGCGCGCTGTGCGCTGCCGGACAGACGTGCAGGTGACACTCAGCTGAAAAGCCATTTACAAAAAGAGATGGAAGTAAGAAGTGTGGGATTTGGAGAAGACACATTTAGCGGGTACATACAGATATGGGAAAGCATCACGAGACAAAATTCTGGGTCCCACCTTTGCTCCAAGTAAAGGAAAATGCTCAGACATACTGGCTGGCAGCAGGGATGCAGCTGGGAGGAAGGGGCTTGGGGTTCCCGGGGGCTAAATAAAAGGCTGCATGAAGAAAAGACCTTTTTCTTTTCTTACAGGGAGGCTTCAGCCTAGAAGGGTTGTTACTGGAGCTGCAGTTTAGAGGCCAGTGCTGTAATCCTGATCTTTACCCATGGTTCGTTCCCAGCCCAGGAGAGCTGGGATACACCAAGTACCAGGGCTCAGCATCATGGGTAGATTCAGTCTGTGCCCCCGCGGGGAAGGGACCGATCCCTGGGGAAGCAAACGGGATGTCCAGGGGTTTCGGCAGCTCTTGGGCTCAGATTTTAACTACAAACCAAGAATCTGTGTGTTTATATGCAACCTACAGGTATAAAAGAGGAAGCAAGAGTTGTACATAGAGTTCACAACCTCCCATCGCAGAACAAGAAACTAAGGCAAACAGATTTTGGCTCAACGTGACAATAAACCATCATCAGACACATAACATACATTATTGCCCGACAATTATGAAGAGTTGGGACACAGAACCCTATCTTAAGCCACATTTTTTTTTGAGTTTTCGCAAGAAAAACAAAGGTCTTTTCTAACTTTACTGTGAAGATATATAATTGATATGTCTTATGAAGCCAGTGTTTCAATATAAATCCTTCTCTGTATTTGTTCATCGCAGGACGCAACAAACTGTTAGCAACCTTTAATTTCACATTATAAAACAAAAAAAAGTGATGATAGCTTTGTATAGAAAAAAAACAAAACAAAAAATATATATTTTCAACATACATGTGTCATATCTTAGGATAAAGGATCACATATTCTGCTCTTCTGAGTGCTTCTATGCAAACCATAGGCATGACTCCTACTGATGAGGCTGTGAATTTGGACCTTATATTTTGGGGGTTTACGCAGGTGAATGAAAAATTGCCAGGCCAGGACAAAGCAAACGTTCCTGTGCTTAGCACACGGCTGCATCACTTACTGCTAGCACAACAAAGATGGATTAGGAAATGCCCTTGCATGTATTCATGAATCCACCGCCAAGAAAAATGAAAACATGTGAAAAGGACTGTCTCTGAAACCAGCTGGCAGGAGACGGGGCGTTACACCCACCAGAAGAATTAGACTGTTTGTCATGAAGACGAGAAATACTCACATCTCTGCAAATCCCGTAACTACAGTTATGTCTTTGTACTTTTACCAAGCAGGGGGGGAAAAAAAAAAACAAACCCACAAACAAACGGGCATCCGCTGCTGTACACCCCCTTTAACCCCACAGTGCATGCATCACAAACATCAACGCCCCCCGGCGCGGCAGCGGGGTCACCCCCAGCCGCCAACTTGCAGGAGGAGGGAATACAGGTGCTGACGAGGGCCGTGCTGTACCTGTAAATGAGGATTTTCACCTGGGTTGGGAACCAAGCTAAGCTCGCGGCGTAACTCGGGACCCTCTTTGCGGTGAACACGGTTACTTTGGAGCGGATTTTCCCCCCTCTCTTCTAAGCAGGTGCATCTTCTAAGCGCAAGCGGGGACGGAGCGGCCGGCGGGGGCCGGGACCCTGCAGGGACACGTGTCCGCAGGGCACCTCGTCGGGCAGCGGCGGTGCCCAGCCCCGGGCAGGGGGCACGGCCAAGACCCCGCCAACCAGCAACACTCCAGCAGCGACTGGTTTTGCCCAAAGGCACGGCTTCCAGCAAGGAGAGCCCAGCCGCGGGCAGCCACGGCTGAGGGAGGGAGGGAGGGAGGGAGGCGGGTGCTGCGGCACAAGCCACCAACTTGCCACCGGCACCAGGAGATGACCCGCTGCCCAACACAAACCGGGAAACAGCGAGGGGGAGATGGAATTTCAGACCAGCCAGAATGATGGTGGGGATGCTCACCGCTATCGGGGTGATTCCTAAGGCCGGGACGGCGGAACACGCTCCGGGCTTCCAAATGCCATTTCCTGTGACCGCCCCAGCTCTGGATTTTCCCCCACACAAGCCCCACGGTGTGGGCAGGCGATCGCCGGCACACAGCCCCAGCTGGTGAGAACATCTGGGCCGTAAGGAGCTCAGAAAATGACTCGGTCTTCCTGCGTCCTCTCCCACCACAGCGTGCTGTTCAGCGTCCCGAACCCGCTGTCCTCCTCCTCCTGCTCTCTAGCCAGCTCCACAAACACCTGGAATGTGGGAACAGGCCGTGAACACGCCGCGCTCCTCGGCCACAGACAGAATTAATGCTAAAAACCTCACAGGTACTGAACGTAGCGCTTCACCTCCAAATAGGAAGTTTTTAGTATTTGGGGTTTATTTTCTCCTTGCCCCACCTCATTTCTTCCAGAGCACAGTGAAAATGAAGTTGAACTGAATACAAGCTGAAGGACACTTACGGTCAGCACTAACGAATGCAGAATAAGCAGTAATAAGCCTCGGCTTTACCTCCTTTCAGAAATGACTGATGAGCAACGCTCATCTTTTGACTAAATCAGAGCGGTATTTCCACTAACGCCACAAATTTATTTTGCTCCAATCACTGCAGTTGGCAATTGATTTTTAAAGGAGAAAACGGGAATAAAGAGGAGCAGGGGAACCGGCAGTCCCCAACCCACTTTGGAAAAGAGAATTTCAGTTCCCCAAAAATGCCCGAACAGGCCCCAGCTGCCTGAAATCCAGGCACCAAGGAGGAGCTGCCAGCGCAGGGCTCCCCGTCCTCCCCATCCATCCCTCGTGCCCAGACTGCACCCACGGCTCCTGCATGGCTTTGTCGCCGCCGATCCGGCCCAGACGCCTGAGAAAACCCCATCAAAAAACCTGCAGCGCCTTCACCGGGGAGGGTGTCCTCCCACGAAACAGCCCCTGCTTCAACGTACCTGCTCCAGCGTTGCCTGAGAAAAGCTGTACTCCTCGATGTTAAAGGCGTGTTTCACTGTTAGAAGAATAGAGAGTGTATTTAGGGACACTTCCCTCTCTGACCCAACTTGATTTAGAGCATTTTAAGCTGGTACAAGCGCTTACTCGTCATTTCACAAAAAATAGAGCCGGGGACATCAGTAATAACAGAAAAAATAAATTAAATGTATTTGGAACAGAAATGCAAAAGTGGCACCACGTGGCAAATATGTCAGTTATGGGAGACAAAATGATTTCTCTATGTGACGGGTAGCAAGTGCTTAGTTACCTTCTTCCAGCTTGGAAAAAGAATGTGAAAGCGACTGTACGTCTTCTTTAGGAATTTTATATGCCAAAATAGACGCAAAACTGGAAAAAAAGAAACAAAGCAAATTTAGCTGCAGGTAAAACTACCCAAAGCAAAAATACTAATATGCAAGTGAATGGATTTGAACTCTCTTTCTGGAGGTTACTCCAGGCATTTTGACTAGACATCATCACACAAGAGGAGTGATGCAGCTCCAGCAGACCAGCTGGTTTATAACCCCAATCAGAGATCCAGGTCCGGGTGCATCAGTCGAGCCCCCCCCTCCCAAGACTGCTCTATGATTTACGTGCTCTTCAGCCAAGATCCAACCATTTATATTCTGCCTATAAACTCATGAAAGAAAAATCACTGCCTGGAACTCCCCAAGTTACGAGGTTTTTGCCTTTCCAGTGAACTCAGATGGAGATCACAGGATCTTTTGGGACCAAGACTCCAGAGCAGGGACCTGCTTTACCCGACACATTGGCTTCTGAAAAATGAGCTCCCCTCCAAATCCCTCGTGTTTGAGGAATGCTGCCTACACGATGCCTTTTTTCGAGAGTCTCGGTGACCACCAAGCCAGACCCTCGAGCTCCTACAGCAGAAATTCAAAGCCGTTGGGGGAAAACCAACCACAACCCGCCCTCAAACCCCCAGGAAACGTTCAAGCATTTCCAGAGAAGGGCCAGTGACTCAGATTTTACCCCCGTTTCCCGGGGGCCCTGACCAAGGAGGAAGCCGTCAGGCACCAGCTATGCAGAAATGAAGTTTTGCTTCCTCTGTGCCAAACATCTGCAGGCAGGGCTCCGGGCCACCACCCTGGCAGCTTTTGCTGGCCTGCAAAACCCTCCCTTTCTTTTTTTTTTTTCTTACATTTTTATTTCTTTTAAGCTACATGTAAATATTTTTTGTAAATTTTGGCACCAAGTAGGTACTAAGGAGCTGCTGGGAAATCAGAGGGTTTGTATTAATATCAATGTGTTCTGCATATTTATTGAACTTCACCTTTCCTGACGATTTGCGTTGGGGAAGATGTGCAAAATCTGGCTCTGGAGATACTCCACCTGCTGTACATCTGCTGTCTCCTTTAATTTCATTTCCAAGAAGTATCCTCTGCCGAACTTACTCTTCAGGTGTTGCACTGTACCTATACACCTACCAACCGCAGAGAGAAACCAGAGCTGTACGTGTTACACCGCACTCAAAAAGCAGCCTCAGCTCTAACAGACCCGTTTTGCAGTTTAAGGTTTAATTTTGCTCCAAGTTTAAGACACAAAAAAATTGTGTACCCAGATTTTCAAAGAAATATATTCTAGTTGACAACTGTCCTATCCTCCCTGCCACACACAGGGGAGGGCCCCCGCGGTACCTGAGCTGCCCGGCCACCAGGATGGCCACACGGTCACAGACAGCATCTGCCTCTTCCATGTAGTGGGTGGTCAGGATAGCTGCTCTCTCCTTATTCTTAAACGCTGCTCGAATCGCCCGCCTACAAAGCATAACCAAAAAACATCCCTGAATAAAACATTTGGCATGTAACAGTAAATCCAGGGTCAGCTGGACCAGAGGGCTGGGGTGGTCAAACGCAACCCCTGTATTTTATGGACCAACACTACTCCCACAGCAACAATTAACACCTGATTTTTTTTTTCACAAAGATGACTCAAATCTCATACTCCTTGTATTTTAAGATTTCTTTCGACTTTCAAGCTTTTAATCTCGCAGTTATTCCGGGAGAGGACGCAGATGAAGCGCACCTGGCACCGAAGCGGTGTCGATTCCCTGTCTATGGCTCTCCCTAGCGTTAACAGGGATAATGCACACTTAAAATCGGGCAAATTCCCCAAGAGAAAGGAGCCGGTGGCCAGCCCGGCCCTGCTGGCACTCACCACATGTGCTGCTTGGCTTTTGGATCCATCCCAGTCGAGGGTTCATCCAGGAGCGTCACCCGGGGGTTGCCCAGCATACTCAGGGCAAAGCACAGCTGGCAGGAGGCAAAGGGAGAGGGTCAGGACATCGTGGCCCCGGGGCGGGGGGAGAAGCAGCGTGGCAGCTCGGGGAGCTCCCCCGTACCTTGCGTTTCAGCCCGACGCCCAGCTTCTTCGTCGTCTTCTGCAGGTGGTCCTTTAAATCCAGGGCACTCGCGATGCTGCGGAAAGGGGAGGACCGCAAGTGAAAAGCCGAGAGGGTGATGGTTTGGCTTCCCCCTCATCACACAGGATGCAAACAGTCCCGTTCAAAGAGCTCAGATACAAATATTTGTATATAAAGTATTAAAAAAAAAGCAGAGCAATAAGCTGAATTGGAGCTGGCTGCTTCTACACAAAACCTCCTGCACCGTGTCCTAGGAGGTGACAACCCAGAAACGGCTCCAAGCCCCGAACAGCCTTTGCAAAGGCCACCGTTAGCACTTCATGACTTAAAAAATAGAAAAATTTATAAATACCAGTTGAATTTTGTGTGGCTGAATCTGTATCTCCTAACATAAAAATTCACACTTGCTGAATTTGCTGAAAAGATCCCATCAAACTTAAATGAACAAAAATATCGCCTTAGGGGATGTGGGGCAAAAAAGCCCTAAGAAAAATATAGCTAAACACTTAAACCTTCCTATAATAAACTACTTACCGTTTTACGACTTCCTTAACATCGCTCTGACTCATTCCTTTGATGGCGCCATAAATTTCAAAGTGTTCCTGCAGCGTAATATCTGGCCAAAGCGGATTCGTTTGAGGACAGTACCCCACAAACCTCACCGAGTCATCGTCACCGCTCGGGCCAAAAGAACCATCTCCCATCAGAACCTTCAAGGAAAACGCACAGACTTCAATCAATAATATTATAAGTTTCAGAACTGTTTTTGTAAAGTTCTAGCAAAAAACACTTGGGAATGTTTGCAATAATAGTAAAAAAAAAATAAATATAGATTCATTTCCTATTTAGTTTGTAGCATGTAAATACCTGCCCACTGGTTGGCTCAATCTCTCCAACGAGCATATTAATTAAAGTGCTTTTCCCAGCTCCGTTGGGTCCCAACAGCCCCAGTATTTCTCCTAAAGGATGGAGGAAACACAAAACATTGCCCGGGAGGTCAGAGAAACGGATTCAAGAGCTGTTAAAAAACCAGCTCAACAGCAAGTAATTTAAATCCAACCTTTTTTTACACAGAGAGACACATGTTTCGTTGCCACTTTCTTTATTTTTCTCCCCAGAAGAAATTCCTTTCTTTCATCAAACTCTTTGTGCAAGCGGCTGACCAGGATTGCTGGCATCTGGCAGAGAAGAGGGAAGCGGCTGCAGATCCCAGTAGCTCTGGGAAACCTCCCAGTTCGGGGTTTGGGAGCGCCCGCGGGTGCACGACGTTACCTCCTCGCTCTTGGGGCTGCTCAGGATCTCTTGGACCCGCAGCCTCTCCGCCTTCACGTCCTCGTCTTCGCTCTCATCCGGCGGGACGTCGGCAAACTTCCAGGATTTGGGTTTTGTGGAACATTTTCTACAGGGGAGAAAACAGCAGGCGGCCTCTGCTCGGCTTTGAGGCGGAACAAAGCTCTGGGAGAAATCAGTCGGGATTTGCTCCCTGCTTTGATGCAGAACGTGATTTGTGTTTGGCCAAAGCCCGGAGTAACACGTTTCTGCAGCACGAGGGAGAAGCCCTAAAAGAGCCATCAGTGACTGCAACGATCTCATCTTTGTGCTGAGCTCTTCTTTGGGGTACAGCATCTCCAGCTGGGCAACGGGAAAGGAAGTTCCCCTGTTTTTATATAGGGGATTTCCTTACAAAATTCCTGATTTTGCACTGATACAACTTAAAAGGAAGTTAAAAAAACAACAAATGACCTTGTTTCTGCACTTCATTGTTTGAGTTTCACAAAAGTAAAGTTAGGAGAACGAATTCTTTAGACACCTGGGATGGGATATAACCACAGGTATTTTATGTTCTGCAATATCCCCCAGAGCTTTACACTGCATACTCCAGTTTAATCACCAGCATCATTTTTAAAAACGGCTTCTTCAGACCATTATTTTTTAAAAGTCTGTTCAACAGAGACACACCTGAAAAACGGATCCTCTCTAACTGTCCTCCCTCCGTTCTTCAGCTCGAAACATCGCAGCAGGAAGAGCCACACGACACACTGCAAATAGGGCTAAAACAGACAGACACAGCCCTGGTTACTGGCAGCACCCCCAGCCCTGTGAGGCTGGTGGTCCTACAGGTGATCCCACAGGTGGTCCCACACGTGCAATGAGTGACAAGAAGCTCCAGCCCTTCCCATCACAGAACTGCTGATGCTTCCAAGAAAATGAAGCGTATCGTGAGATGCCGCTCAGTGGGTCCACATCGAGGACGCACAACCAGAGTCTGCTTTGATTAAACAGCAATTTTTTTGGGATTTTGGAGAGAAAAGAGACTCTGAAACTCTGGAACTCCATCAGCACAGGCTCCCACAATAATCAGGACTAATATCGGCCCCGTCAATAAGCCCCTGAAGCAGCAGATGTTGAGCTGGCAGGCACAGCAGCTTTTACTGATATTGTTTGTGCGGCAACAGGCTGCAGAGCTGCAGGCTCCAGCGACACTCAGAATTACATCCAATCCTTATTAATAAAGATGCTCGAACAGAAGGGGCTCCCAGCAGGAGTCAGCAATTCTCTACAGCAAATATGGCAAATAATCACACTTACAGCTATAACCGCCACCAGGAGCCGGTCCCACGGGTCGTAGTATCCTCCGTTCTTTCGCTTCCCTTTCCATGAGACCTGACAATGCAAACAAAACACATTCAGGAGAATAATCACCTACCAGAGACTGCACATTCTACACCGCGCTTTAATCTCAAGCAAGTCATTTAAGTTCTGTTGCTCAAGCACTTTCTGAGCTCTGCAGAGACCCCGCTTGCACGAGTTTGACGCCAATAAAACTCCATCAAATTCCCTGGGGCTGCTCCTGCTTTAAAGCCCCCGACTCCCAATTAATCCATCTCCCACCATTGTGTTTGCCCAGCCCGCAGGCTGAGAAATGCACGGTTTTCCCTTAGATAGTTAATGGAAGACGTGCTTCTTTCCTCATTTTAAAACCGCAACATTCTGCTTACAGAAAAATACGTGACTTTTCACCAAGAGTTGCTGTTCTTCACGTGTTAAACAGCTAGGGATGACATCGCAGCAGGAGGCAGGTAACTGCTGTCTCGTTATCATTAGACACCCACCCAACCCCAGCCACCTGCAAGTGCTCTGGAGAGGATTTCTTGCACCCCCTTACCTTTATAAAGCAAATCAGAGAGCCAATAAGGGGATAAATAGGAATGAAGATGGAGAAGACATAATGCAGGACGGTGGTTACCAAGTAATAGTCCAGGAAAAAGGCCACTTCAGTGACAACCGTACAGAGCAAGGCTGTCTGTACGAAAGAAAAGGGGAAAAAAAAGTCCATTTTCATTCAGTTCAGACTCTCAAAGTGTGCGTTTCCTAATTTGAGACACGTTTTTTAAAGGTTTTATCATTTAGGACATGGCAGTGATAAAGAGACATCAGTAAATGTTTCAAATTCTTGTGCATTAAGGTCACACAACTAAATAAAATAACTGGGAAGCCTCTTGTGGCTCTGGAGACATCCCATCTTCCTTGCTAACCCAACCCAAGGGAAAGTTACTCACCACTGAAAATATAAATGACCAAAATTCTTTCGTATTCTGGACTTTTCTGAAGGTGAAGGAGACCACGTAAGTGAAGAGCACGACTGAGGGGACATAACCAATCAGGCAAAAAATCTGCAAAGACAGGAAAGGCGTCTCAGGAAACACACAGCACGAACCCGGGGGGGGTGTGTGTTGAATTTTTTGTCTAAGTATCAACTGGGATCACTTTAGTGAGCTACAGAACTCTGAATTCATCTTCATCACTTAATTTGATATATATTGCCACCCTGGTATGTACAGCAGCTACTATTAAAACACAAATAAAAGAGTACGTGGACAGGCAGGAACCTCACTTGCTCAGTTTCCTTTAAATTATTTCCCATGTTTTTAATAACACAGTCTCTCATAAATATTGACCTGAGGATTTTGGCAAGTATTAGGAATTCCACCCTTCAGCCCTAGCATATTTGCAGATTTAAAGCCAGGGGAGAGGCACTGGTAGACAAGGGCCCTGCAGCGCCACGGGCGCATCCCAAACCTGATTAACTCTGAGCTTCTGGGAAAGCAGCTGGGAAAATGTGATTCTTCTCAATTACAGCCAATATCTCAGGGAAGCCTGCTCTGAATATAAAAGACACGAAGACTTGTAGTCTCTTCAGTTTAATCACACGCTGCAATTCACTGCGGAGCCAGTCTGTGCTCAAAGTCACTGTAACCTCGTCGTTAGCTGCACGCCGATGCAAACAGAGCAATTAGCAATCGGCAGCGAAGAGCAGGCAGGGCAGAAAAGGACAGAGCGTTTCCTTGGAAGATGTAGGTATTTTAAAGCTCCATTTTATTCCAGTTCTGAACGAAACTCCGAAATGTGAATATTTTTCCCCAGGAAAAGTGGCACTATTTTGCCTTTGGTGCAGCCCGAGTGGTGCCTCTGCGCCAGCTGCCTTCATTAGGCATTTTCCCCGTGTATTGGCTGGAAAAATGTCTATTGAAACATCTAATAAAAATGAACACTCATGGAAAATAACACAACCATGCTCTCACACCCCGCCGTGTGCTCGGCTCCCCACCGTGCTCACCACAGCCAGGAACTTGCCCACGTAGAAATAAACACCGTAGTGGAAGGCGAAGAGGCTGCCGATCATCAGGACGAGGATGGAGAAGAACAGCGGGAGGTCCACGACGGCTTGGCCAGTCCAGTAGGCGGAGGGGTAGAGCCCCGCTATCTTCAGCTGCGTGTATGCCTTGATCTGCAACAGGAAAAGCAAATGCAATGTTTATTAAATGTTAATTAAAATTAGCATTATGTTAATCTGCCTCAGCATCTGAGCAGGATCTTGTTTTTCCCTCTAATATGCGGCTTTTATACCGCCGTGGCGTCAGTGCGTTACCCAGTTACTCCCCATTTTAGCTGCCAAAGCAGCAAAAAGCATTTCCATGGGAAGCAAAAGGGCTTTTCCCAAATCTGCTCTGCCCCAGGCATCCACCCTGCCTCTCACAGCAAAAGGCAATATTTCAAACACCTCTTCAGATTTTCCCCAAACCCCAAAGTTTTCAAGTTCTTGTGCAGTCTCTGAATCAACAGCTGGGATTTTACCTTGTGGTTTTCTGCATTGTCCATGGCAAAATAGGGTGGCATCCCAGTGATAATGATTCCCAGTAACACAGCTTCAAAATAGATCTCCAGTCTGAAAATTGTTTCTGGAAGGTTCTGAAATATAAATCAGATTTCTTCAGTACCAGAATGAGCGTGACAAAAAAAACACATTTAGAATTGGACTGGAGATGCTAAAACCCCCATTCTCTGTATCTCCAGATCACCTGAGCTGCAGCATGAAGAGGAACACCTCTGAAGTTTTTGGATTATTTTTAAGAGTGTCTAATAAACTCCTAGAGCACTGATGCCCTGCGGCAGGTCCTCTCCTCTCCCCAAGGCCACCCCAGCTCCGCGCAGGAGCCAGCCCAGCTCCACATCCCCGCGTTCACCTCCGAGAGCTGCGGGTGACCTGGAGCAAACCCCCAACGGGACACCCTCTTCCCAAGCCCCTTGTTCCTCCGCTCCCACAAGGCACAGAACAAAACCCCAGCACCTTCCAAGTCCTCTTTAATTCTCCAAACATCCACTACTTTGGGCCCCGGGCTCTGGACTTTGGACGAGGAGCCCTCGGTGCTGCCGATGCTCCCCAGGGATGCTCCGCCACCCACCCCCATGTTTGGGGAAGGGGGGGGATTTTTGCCACACTGCTCACCTGAACAAAGGGGTTGCTCCAGATCTGGATGCTCTCCGTCACGTTTAAACTGCGCAGGAGCAGATTGCTGACAATATTCATCAACACCGGCAGGGAATGCACCATGGTACTGTTGAATATGACCGTGAAAACATAGTTCTGGAAAGAAAACTGCTGTATTAATTCTTCTGCACAAAGGGTAGTGCCCTGAGAGGTGGGGTCTCTTATGGCCTTAATTAAACGTGAACATTGGGAAAAATCTCTGCATAATAAAGTATGCTTTGCAGGAAGCTCTGGGCTGCTCAGGGTGGTTACAGCACATAACCTAATTCAGGAAAAAAGTCACGGTCATAGAGAAGAAATTATTTGGAATGAAGTCCCAGAATGTTTTATGCAGCCGTGACACTCTGAGAAACGACGCTCCAGACAATCACAGTCTGAGAAACAAAACACACAGCAGCCCACACTCGTGTTCTTGTTAATGCATGTAAAAACCAGAGAGGCAAAACCCGGCGCCAGCCGGGGCTGCACTGTCACGCTGGCTGCACCAGGCTGCAGGGAGTAGAAACGGGAGGCCCCGGCAGAGCTGGCACGTGGCAGAGCAGTTCCTTTGGTGGAGATTAAATACAACCCCAACGTTCAGATCTTTCTGACACTCCTTGAGTGACCAGACTGAAATGAACACTTACAATCCAAGAAACTCATTTTTCTTTACCCACGAGAGCACCACGGAATTATACTTCTGTCAAATTGTATAATTCAGCCAGTATAAATAAAAAAAAAACCAAAACAATAAATTCCTATGCCAGGTCTCTTGTGAAGTAAAATATTTCTTTTGGCTTTTTGTATCCTTGTGGGGAAGAAAGGGGGATGGAAGTTTTATTAGCCTACCATAATTATTATTAGGGAAGAACATTTACTTTGAGAACATTTCCATCCTGTTAACACAAGTCCTCTTTGCAGCCCCTTGTATAAGCAGCGTTACATGGAATTATTTGATTACGTGACTCTATACGTGCCTCTCAGGCAAGGGAGCAGCAACGCCAGCCCCTGACCAGCTGCTCGTCTGCTCTGGGGGACTCGGCCGAGTCGCTCTCTCCATCTCACCTGCCTGGATTCAAGGTCAAACACATTCAGAGCTGCGCTGTGAGGGGCAGCCGAGACGTAATCGCTGTCGTTGAACATCTCCAAGAGGACGTTCATACTCCCAAGAGAGCGGACAATGTCATCGATATCCGATTCTGGCGTCAGAGAGAGAAAACACCACCATTACTCGTCGCCAGCTGGGAGTGCGTTACACAGAATTAAAGATGTGTTTTCCCACTGATACAGCCCCATGATGGGAGATCACCGTTTCCTTACACACCCCTCCAAAGAGAGCCCTCTGCTGCTTTGAACAGCAGGAATGGCTTTATTTTGTCTCCCACTGAACAGCCTCCAAAGCATTCAAGAAATTTTTTGGGTTATATTCTCCAATTAATTCAAATTGGAAGTCAAATGCAGCGGTGAGGAAGCAGAGCATTAGCTCCAAGTTCCAGCTGAGCAGAGAATTAGCTGAGAGAACCCCACAAGCTCCTTTCCCACCAGGGAAACGCTACGTTACAGAGAGCGGTGGAGACGGGGGCCGCCCCCACGGAGCGTCTCTGCTCACCTACCTGTGGAGTTCTGCAGCAGGAGACGACTCCTGTACTTGTGATAGTCCTCGCCGGGCTTCAGCAAGTACAGATCTGGGGAAAGCCTGATAGCAGCTACTGAATTTTTGATGATGTGGTGTATGAAAAACAATAAAATCTGAACTACAAGAAAAATCAGAAAAAGCAACAACCTGAAAGAAATAAAAGTTTCGGTTTTATTAAAATTCAGCGAAAATATAGCTATAGAAATAGCACATTTCTATGCCATAGAAATAGCATAAACCCAGTTTATGCGATTAAAACACCTCCCTCCTCTCCCCCCCAAAACGCCCCCATATATTCAACAGTAGTGGATAGCTTCACACCAAATATTTTTTAAATGTAACTATGGGATAAAAATTAATCACATCCTGCCATTTCTCTAGTGCCATTCACACCGGTTTTGAGAATTTTGTGCACAAATGAGGAAGCCCCAATACTCACATAACTCTCACGCATTTATTTTCCCGCTTGAGACTAAGGAAATGGACTTTCGCTATGGTGGAAACCTGCTTCTTCCAGAGGGCTGTATTGCTCATGGCTGGCGCCTTCGTCTCTGAGAGCATCAGGAGGCTCTGCTCCATGTCGTCGAAGGACTTCGTATCCGCTTCATCCTGCACTTGCTGGGAACTGAACACGCTATAATCTGAAAAAGAAGATTTGATGCTCTGTCAAAGCGACGCGGTTTGAAATGCCGAAGCTGGAGAATGCTGGGTGGCCACCAACTCCTTCCCCGTGCTCGTGCAGAACCCATCTCTTCCCATCCCCGTCTCTCGACTTCACCCCAAGCTCAGTGACACCAATCTCCCCCAAAGCCCGGAACCACCCGCACAGCAGAGGCTTAAGGTGGATGATACAAATTCCTGCAGCTCACGAGGTGCAACTTGCCCCAGTTCCACACCCTCAGCCTACGCGGGCACCTGTACTGCTCACACCAGCACATTCAGCTCTTAAACCCTCTTATACCCAAGAAAAAGCTTTGTGGAGCAGGATAGTTTACTCATCTGCATCGCAGAGAAAGCGCTAGAAAGATTAAGATAGTTTAAACCACTCAAAGTTGACATCAAAAGAAGAACTGATTCATTCTGGAGTAATATTAAGTGGTCCCAACTCTTCATTTGAATTGGAAGTTAATTGAAAGGAGGGGAAGAAAGACAAATTCAGCTATTTCAGCCTTAAGTGCAGGCTAATATTACTGTTCACCCAGAAGGCTGGAAATAAATTTTATACTGTGCATTTACAGTTTCTTGAAAGTAAGCTCCATTAGGAAAATAAAGCACTTTTCAAAAAGCTAGCCACAAAAAGTGCAATTGTAAAGCAAGGAAATTAGATGTGAGTACACTGGATGAAAAATTAATTACTGCAGAGACAGCTAGTAAAGAGCTTTTCCCCCGGAACCCCCCCAGAATCACTCCCCACCCAACTCGCTGCTTCTGTGTGTTTTGTGTGTTGCATATTTCAGAAGGAGGCCCGAGGAGCCCCACGCTGCTGGGAGTAACACTGCGAGAGGATTTATTCTTATCTCCAGAGCCAAAGTCCTTCTGGCAGTGACATGACATGGACAACTCTACACTAATTGGGACTAAAATCAAATAGGAGGGAAAACAGGAAAACAGCCACGGTGCACCCCACCTGCTTGATCGATCTCTGCCTCAACTTCCAGCTTCAGATAGACATCCTCCAGCGTCGTCATGGAAACCCCGTAGGTGATAACGCCCAAATGGGAATGAGTGTCCAGGTCAGAGAACAAGCCTAGAGACAGAAGTGAAATGTACTGGTTGCTCTGGAACAGGATTTCATCGTCTTCCTGAGAGATCTCCAAGCACATCAGAGGCATCCCTAAAGCCTTCCGCACGGCAGAAAAAAAAGCAGGTAAGGGGCAAGTATGGTTGCTTAATTATGAAGACACAGATCACTTGAGAACCAAGGTACCAAGGTTGGGATAAGCTCCTTTTAGCACAAAACCTTTCAACCTCGGTGGTCAGGTGTGGGAACCGTGGCCTGTTTTCCCCAGTCTGTAGTGTTCATGAAAGCCACCTCAGCATCCTAGAGCTCCTGGGCTCAGAGCTGCCTCCTGGCTGGGGCGAGAAACATCACACACAGGGACTGCAGGAGGGCTCACCCCGCCAAGAACCCTTCCAGGAATAAAGAGATTTTACAGATAACACCACTGAGTATTTTTATATACATATATGTATATATATACACACACAACCAGATCTGTAAAGCCAGCTTAACTGGGCAGGAGATCCTGGGTGGCAGGCATAGATTGAAGACCAAAATGATGTTCAGAGTAAGAGCACTTATTAGCACCCCGGGATAAAAAACGTTATTGGGCTCTTGCCAGTCCTATGAAGTGAAGGACTTGGAAAAATGAGGAGCTTCAGAGGCAAGGTCACACTGAAGGGAAATGCAAATGTGTAAAATGGGAAGAGCAGTTGCATACACAATGATGCTCATCACATCTCTGTGATTTCTTCTGCCCCAGTAGCTGAAGCATTTCCCTAACCTCGGCTTCTCCTTAAAATAGTTCGGGGAAAGGATCCAATCTTGCCTAGAGATGCCCGTTTTTCAAAAGTACACGCAGTGGCTGCTAAAGGTAAAGCTAATAAATTATTAACTGATCAAATGCAGCAGGGAAAAAAGCATTTATGAAATATGAGCTGCATCCCCATCAGTATCAATTCTCCCTCAGCGTTCCACACAGCGCAAAGGACACGCTGTTTCTTCCATTTTCTCCTGGGAGATGAACAAGGAGCCTGGCGCAGGACTGACCAGATAATTGCTGCCATCTAGTGAAACCAGCACGGCTGCTCCAGCTCCCCCTCACCTCGGGATTGTACCGCGGTGACACCACGCTCTGTGCGGCTCTCAACAAGGGGGTTAATTATTGTAGGACCTGGAGGCCAGCCCCGCTCACCCTGACGCTCTGCAGGGAGGTGATGGGTCTGCAGGACAAGGGCGTTCTCTGACAAAAGGGTCTCTTCACCCTCCTGCCAAAGGCTTCTCCCCAGAGCTTGGTGCCAGGCACCCACATCCCTCTTAACGTACCACAACCCCCTTGGAGGAGGTGATGAGGTCCTCGCTCGCCTGAGAAAGACCTTGCAGACTGATCATCAGCCAAATCACAGCCAAACAATGAATATGTGTAAAAACACCTAAAAGCAGCAGTGACAACTTAACAAGAACTGCAGGCTCCAGCCACGCTTGATGGGTTTCTCAACCCTGCACCACGACAAACCCATCCATACCTGCAAACTTGTCCATGTCCTTGAGCGGCAGGGTGTAGACGAGCTGCTCGTCGTTCTGCTGGATGAGGCTGGCCGCAGGGATGTGCTGCCGGATCAGCGAGGTCGTGGCTTCCGTGTTGCAGTAGGCATCGATGTGCATACTACGAAAACGCACAAGAAATCGGGTTTTTAAAGCTTGCTTTTCTCCTTTCGCCTGCATCAGAACTAGCAGCCAGCAGAGCACCGAACATGGTAGATGATAACAGGATCATTTTGGGAAGGCAGGGAGTGCTTTCTTACAGATGTCAACAGCAAACAATAAAAAAGGTAGATGTCATGTAACTGGCATCACGCAAAAAGAATACCTCAAGCGGTAGCCAATTCCCCATTTGCTTTTGAGAAAGAGAGAAGATCCAAGGCATTTTAACATCCCTTGAGAAATCACAGCTTTGCGATCTAGAAGCAAACAAACAAAAATATAAGTCGGAGGACTGCCAATTTAGACCCAAAAACCACCTATATATTTCAAATAAAGGCATGGTTAGAGAAGCACCGCTTTTTGCTCTACAGGGTGGCTGTCACTCGCGGACTCGGCAGGACTCACCGGCGAGGATATCCGCCTCGTCCATGAAGTGGGTGCTGAAAACAGTGACGCAATTCGCTTTTCTGTTTCTCAGGAGGTTCCAGACGATGTGCCGTGAGCAGGGGTCCATACCTGCTGTCGGCTCATCCAGCAGCAAAACCTGCGGGCAAAAACAAGGAGCGTTTGCAGAGCCGGATCCGGGCGCGAGGTACCGACCCCAGGAAATCCCACCTGAGAAACAGAGACTGGGATTTTCCTTTAAGCTGCTCCTTAGGCCTCTAAAACACACAGGAAACATCCTAGAGCACGCAAGGCATTTGTCTTCACTGTGCTTTGAATAAATTATCTCCTGTTGCAACAAATGGAAAACTCATGCAGTAAGTTAATGCCAGAGTCTGCTTTATTCTGTTTCTAACGCAGCTCGGCTTCGCTGTGTGTTCACTCCTTCTAGGAAGGGATGGTTGAATACACACACACGCTTTTACAGTCCCAGTGAAGTGTCACACGCATCATTTTTAAATACAGATCTAAAAGCAGTTCCCGTTCTCACAGGCCAGAAACAACAGATCCATAACACAAAGGAGGTCCCGGCTCCATCCCTGCTCCAAGGGGCTTTGAGAGGAAAGTCTCCCACAGTGTCGCTGCTGGGAGCTAAACGTTACCTGCCAGCGACAACACAGGACTTGTCACACTGTTTATTTCACAAAGAGATCAAATCCAGAGCTCCTGCCGTCACCTGAGGCATCACCATCCTCAAGCACAAGCTACGGAAGGGACTTTAATTGTTTAAAAATGTAAATGAAGAAAAAGAGAGCAGCAGATGCTCACAGGGACAGTTTCTGCATCTTACACATTATTTTATGCCTTAGTTGTGACAAGGGACATCAAGCCCTATGTGCGCTGGTGACAGCATCTGGGAACATCTGTCACACTCACCTTCGGGTTCCCCAGAACAGCAACTCCTACTGACAGCCGCCTCTTCTGGCCCCCGCTTAATTTTTTAGCTTGGTTGTCTCTGATGGGCTGCATATCCAAATCCAGCAACACCTTCTGCACCTTTACAACGTAAGATATAAATTTTTCATTAAAAAAAAGCCACAATTTTTTTTTAACCCGATCATTAATAATTAACATTTAAATTAGCTGTTCCTGATTCAGTGTATTCTGTATCTGAACCACATGCCCTGCCCAAACCTGTACGTCCAGAGACTTAAGATCCAGCGAACCCGAAGAATTAAAAGGTGTCTGTGCTTGAACACAAGCGCCAGAATTTGAAATGTTTCATGAGCATTTTAGTTTCCCAGGAAAAATTAGCAATTTATGTAAAATCACCTGTCTGTGCTCTGCCTCCTTGTCTGTTTGCTGTAAAGTAATATTTCCCTGCAAACATGTCTTAAGGAACTATCCGCGCAGCGCAGGGGTGTTTTGCCCCACAGGTCAAAAATGACCGTATCAGACAATATCCGTGCCCAGGTGACTTACCTCCTGGATCAAATCGTTCTGGGGGATTCCTTTAATGGCAGCAAATATGGAGAGATTCTCCTCCACGGTTAATATATCGAAGTGGATGTCAGACTGGGGGCACACCCCCGCGATCTGCCGCACTTCAAGCATCTCATCAATTTCCGAGACTTTGTGCCCGTAGACAGAGACAAACCCTAAAAAATAAAAAAAAAATAAAGAAAAAGCAGAAGAAATCAACTGAGAGGTATTTTTTTCACAGGCTGATGTGGGCATGAATTTAAAGCGGACTCTTCCAGACACTATCCAGAGAAAAATCTGATGCATCCCGAAATAACCAGAAGGTTATTTTGGATTTCAGAAGCGGGGTACCCCGGATCTCCTGACCCCGAGAAGCTCACCGTCCGTCGGCGGACACAGCCCGCAGAGGATGTTCATCAGCGTGGTCTTCCCGGTGCCACTGTGCCCCAGCAGAGCCGTGATCTGACCCTCGTAGATGTCGAAGGATAAATCTGGTCCCCGGGGCAGGGGCGAGAGAGAGAGGAGATGTTAGTGATGTGCTCCTGGCACCTGGAGCCGGCTCCTACCGCAGAGGGAAATTCAAATACTGACATATGGGGTATGCATGTACGCTCTGCTCCGAGGGACACCTTACCTCCAACATGGTCCCCTGCATGGGACCACCGGGGCTGGGACGGTCCCTGCATTGCCTGAGGGGTGGCTTTGTTTAAAAACCACACGGGGAAAGGAGATGAAAAGATGAGGGAAACGGTGCAGGGAAGAACACATCACTAACGACATGGGGAGAGGAGGAGTAACGGGGACGATGCCAGCTTTCTTTAGTGATGAAGGGGTTCCTCTGTTTGGGGTGTCATTTTAAACTCAATCACTGCCAAAGCGCTGAGAGAAGACACACACAGGCACACCTGGCATTCATGCTCCACGGTCCCACCCCGCCAAAAGAAACCAAAAAGCCCAAACTGAAACAGAAAAGGTCACTCGGCAGCTCAGCTCTCGCTCCTCGGCCCCTGACAAGCAGCTAAAAAGCTAAAATGTTCTTACTTCTGAGAGCCTCCACAGTTTCCCCCTTTTTCCTGAATGTTTTCTGAACACAGCTGATTCTGAAAGAAGACACGTCATTTTATAAACTATTTTAGGATCTTTATACGTCATTTTGAACGATCAACACTCGGCAACAGTCACAACAAGACGACCGTGCGAAAACGGCACTGGACACACTAACGACCTGGAGTCGCAGACCTAAGTCCATCTCCACCAGAAAGCTGTTTCTGGTCACCTTCTAAGGTATTTCCTGTGATGACAGACAGAATTATTTCAAATCTGTGTCTCTTCCACACAGTAGAACAGCACGCCAGAGGCTTCCCAAGCTAGAAAAGGGCACAGCTACTCCCCAGCAGTTTCACAACACCAGAGAAGGCTCAACAGACACGGTATGGAAGCCAGGGATTAGTAGACCGGACTCCAAAGACCTGATTACTGACTGCTCTTGATCAAAGTCAGGCAAAAGAAAACAGGTATCTTTCTCTCCAAGAAAGGTAAAAACCTTCCCTCCAGCCCCACCATCTTTCAAAATGAAAAAACCCAACCATTGTGTCTGAAGGTGCCACGTGAAGGATGGGTTTTGGAAGCCTGGCCACCCTGAATGGGGCGTGGACTACAGGTGTGAACAGTGGGAAAGAGAACTGGGTATGAAAGAAAACAAAACCTGTATGTGTAAAGATGACAAGACAGTGAGAAAATGATGGAGAGCTGGTGGAAGGATGCCATGGAAAGAGTCCAGGGTGGATGAATAATGCAAAAAGGGCCACAATGTTCTCATGTGAACATCGAGATTAAAACTGGACCCTTCAACCTATGGCAGATGCCCAAGGAGACATGGACAGCGCAGACAACACAAGAGGCATCTGCTCACTAAGCTCAAATAATTATTTGAGACGAACGGAGCCAACCTGGAGGAGAGAGGACGCAGAGTTCCTCAAATCCCATTGGGCTACACCATTGGAAAATGATGGAAACAATATCTGAGACACACTAAAAATACAGGACAGTCCAGATGCAAGACAACAGGTGACAAAATGCAACAAAAAGATGAGCACGGCCATTATTTTTCAGTCTTGTTTTACTCTTAGATACAGCAGCTGGGTAAAACCACCACCAAGTTCTCCCCTGGCCTATGGAGAACACAACAGCCTCCACACCAACCTAGAATTCAGCTTTTTCTCCTCAAATGTGTGTTACCAGAAAACTAAACCCTCCCAGAAGAGTAGGCGTTTCAACATCTGCAACCGCTTACGCCTCTCGTGGCCTCGGTGAGACTGAGGGAATGGAAAAGCGGCCGGTTTTGAGAGGGCTCCAGCCGGAGGAACACAACCCACAAACAAACCCTTTCTTTAAGCCCCGTGATTTGCCCTTGGAGAGCATCCACCGCCTTGATGACGGGGCTTCCTTGAAGATGGAGGCTCGCCGTGCTGAGGGCTCCCCGCAATGCATACCATATGCTATTTGAATCCGACGAGCGGAGAAACAAGAGCGATTGTCAAATCACACCCCCCTAAAACACCAGGGCCCCAGGTGACCTGCCCGCCAGCACGTGGGGCAGGGCGGGAATCCCACCTGATGGCCTCTTTGCCCTGGAATTCGGAAGGCACGGGTTCCACGATCTCACTGAAGCTTAAGCTGCCGTTGACGCTGCTCTCATACAACTCCTTGTAATTTTTTCTGCGCTTTGACCAAAACGAGGGCTTCATGAAGAAAAACGGCGTGCGGCGCAGTCCAAACTCCCCTGCATAATAAAGAGAAAAAAGACAATGTGTTGTTGTTGTTGTAACCGCAACATTGCGAAGTGCTGTAAAAGTACAAGAAGTCCCGGGATAAGAGCAGCTATTCCTCAGCTTCGGGGTGTTAGCTGTGGAAGGAGCCAGCCCACACCCCCGTTTCTGGAGGGATTTCATCAGCCAAGTCTCCATGAGCTGCATTTAAGCCACGGTTCCCACCAGCACCACAAGCAGGTTCCAGTTTTGCCACGTATTTAAATATACGTGCAAATCTCTTCCCTTGCAAGAGAAATCCCGGGCGCTGAAAGACCAGTGACTTAAACGTGGGCAACAGAAAGCCCGAGAGACCAGAGGCAAAGGGGGCTGGGGGGCTTAACCGGGCACTAGTCACGAGATTAACAACTTTATTCTACGTGTGATGTCAAACTACCGCCGTCACAGGGAACGGGCTGGAGCAGGCAGAGTGTTCTTTAATTTTCAGCCCTGGAAGAGCAAATTCCCAAGGCTGAGGCACTGGTTGTCCCAGAGAGGAAGCTTTTCCTTTAGAAAGAGGGAAACAAAATTTAGCTGCCGTAGCTAAAGGCCATCAATTCTAAATACACTAACACCCCTCCTCACACCTCTCAATATAAACTATTATTATTATTTCAGCCAGAAGTAGTCGGAGTCACAGTAGAATGTGTTTGTAAAGAGCAGCCTCTCCCTTGTCCGCAGTGGGAACTCGGTCAGAAATGCCACCAGGCTCAGGACACCAGGAACCGGTGGTGCTGCCACAGCTCGGTTCCGTTTTTACTCACGGACATACCTGGGATAACCTGGTCAAGGTAGACGGCCATGAGGAGGTAAAATACGCTATCCAGCACCAGCAGAATGAGAGAGATAAAGAGCGGGTAAGGACCCTGATTTAGATTTGAGAATGTGGCTCCATCTTCATAATCTTCCAGGTGCATGACCTGCCAGGAAACACGGGGAGAGGGAGATGTCACACACCCGCACGGGACCAGCCTGGAGGGACACGGTGCAGAACTCAGCAACAGGAAAAAAAATAAACAGAATTAAAGAGGGACTGAGATCACAGCGACAAACACAAAGAATAACAGTTGTCTGACGATGGGCTCTGTAACACTTGGTATTAAACTGCCAGGGGAAGCTATTAAAATAGGCATTCTCCCCCACCATCATCAGTGTATTAAAAAAATAAATAAAGATATATTTAAGAATATCTACATCACTACCTATTTGAAAACGATGCAAGATGAGCACAGTGAGGCTGCCACGGGAGCAGAAGGGTACTTACCTGCGCGACACCGATCAAGAAGCTGCATTGACACAAGGGGCTGAAAATCCACACGAAGGACTTGGGGAAATCTTCCAGCAGGACAATATTAAGGCCCACAAAGCCAAAAGCCAGCGTCGCCAAGAACTCCACTATTCCCACGTGCTTTGACTTCTTAAACAGAGGCGTCAGCATAAGAGCAAAGAAAACCTAGGGGCAGATTAAAAAAAAAAAAAAAAATATGAGAAGGTACTATATTAAAAATAAAATAAAATACAGGGTATAGAAAAACTAAAGTAAAAAAGAACCATAGTTTCAATTTTGCTTCTGATAATCATATCGTTTCCCTGGTAGGGTCACCGCAGCCCTGACCCAGGTCCCACCCTTACAAACAGGTCAGCGGGAGGGACAATTGCCCAAAGATGCCAGGTGACAGAGCACAGAAAAAGAGTTATAAGAGAAAAATAAGGAGCCACAGGGCTGAGGGCGCCTATGCCCTGGTCAGTACCTTCTGTAAGGGACAGACAGTACCATTCCTAGAAATAACCATCATTTCTTAGAAATAACTGTTTCTGCACCAGTTGCTTATGGACTCCAACAAGCAATTTGCTGTATAAATTAGTTCTCTGACCCTTAATGAGGGTTTTAACATGACACTGCATGTTAACAGCACACGTTTAGAAGAAGGCACAGGTTGGGACATCAAAACGGTGCCCTACGGAGTGTGTCCAGTTCAAGGACAGACGCTTATAAACTCAGATACTTCAGGGAGGAGAGATGTTCAGTGAGGAGAGGGGCCAGGGAGGACACCCACCACCTCCGGTCTGACGGAACCTTCCCTGGCTCCAAACACTCTGGTGGAGAGGACAAAACCTGATGGGAAGGAAAAAAAAACCCACAAACCCAGAGATGGGATGGCTGAACGCAAGAGGAGCAGGAAAACTTACTGAGGAGATTCCATAGAGGAAAAAAAGGAGAAATATGACGAAGGCGCTGCTCTGGGGGAAGAGGGAGGAGGCCGTTGCAATCACCGCCATGAGGATGGACATGACAAAAATCAGGCTCATGTAGAGCAGCACCCAGGAAAGCCTAGGAGCAAACGGGGAAAAAAAAGAACAGAAACCAGTCAATGAATCCCCAGCCTGAATTATTCCCACATAAAAATAGCTAAAACTACCAGTCTTTTAATATTCCAGACAGCTGCACCGAAGGACAGGCTCCCAACAAAACAAGAGCCCCCAAACAAAAAGAGCTTTTGTAAACATCCCTGGGATTGTTCGAGGCATTAGAGCACACGCATCAATACCCACGGCATCAAAAAGATACACAATTAGATGATTCATGATTTTTTGTTTTTTTTTCTGAACTTGCATAATTAATTCCCTGGTATAACCGAAAGAGAGTAACTGAGTAGTAGGTTTCAATAATTAAAGAAATCCTATTTAAAATTTAATACAGTCGTCATTCCAGTAGCTAGGCAGGGTAATAAAATCCTTTGCTTTTCAAAACCAGAGCTGTGAGTCTGTGAGCAATTCTGACCCCGGGAAACAAAGGCGGTTTGTGTCCAGGTAGTGAAAAAAAAAACAAACAGATGTACTTTCCTCAGAAATGGGATTCCGAGCTGCACTCAGAGGCCGATCGAAGCTGCGTCACCGGCAGAGCGGTTCCAAAGAACGTCTATCAATATGGGGATAGACGTTTTATATATATAAGTATATATAAATTTTTATACAGATATTTATTTGCAAGATCGCTCCCATTTCGCACCGGGAAAAGTAAAAATTATTTTCTCCAGACCAGAGATGCTCGATGCTGCCGCGCCAGTGGGGACACCAACGCTGCGGGTGAAGGACTCTGCTAAATAACATTTGCCACCGAGGACGTACCGCAGAGAAACAGAACTCGCTGCCAGAAAGGAGCTTGGGCGCAGAAATAAAATAAAACCAACCAGAAACCAAACCAAACCCAACCCAACCCACCCAGACAACCCCAGCTGGCTGACACGGGGCAGCAGGGAAGGATGGCAAAATGCTGCCGGCCACTGGTACAAAGATAAAAACCTGTTTTTATCTCTGCAACTATCAGTGATTTCAAATTAGTACATCTCTCGTTTGGAAAAACACCCCACCATTATATGGCACAGGACAATTTCCATCACAGTTGGGAAATGAATTAAAACCTGTTGCTGAGGCTGCTCTGTCACGTTAAAATTATAGACTGAGGTTCATTTAATTACGTGGGGGGGAAACTGCTGCTAAGCTCGGAAGAGAAACTGCAGGTTACCTGCTGAGCCTTGTAAAAGGAGGTACTGAGCCAAAAATGCTTAAAAAAAAATAAAACCAAACCACATAAATATCTCAAACGTCATCACATGTAATCCCTCCAAGTCTGGCATAACTTTTCAAGCATAAACACAACAGTATTACTCTGGTATTTATTAAAATATTCCTATTTTCATGATACTGCAAGTATCTCTACATTAGATTTTACAGAGTACCTCACATTTTGGATGCTTCCAGTTAATTGGACTGAAAACAATTAAAAAACTGGAGCAGAGGATAGAGGAGTTTCCCTAGAAAGTATTATTTTTTAATATTTCTTTTCAAAAGTGTTATTTTTTTTACATTTCTTTATGTATTTTGCACTTTCAAAATGAAGAACGAGTTATACCAAACACTCACGTACCAAAAGGCGGTGTCATGAAGTCCCAATATTTTCAAGAATTCCTTCAGCTTCCTCTCCTTTTCCGCCACGATGTGAATTGCCAAATAATACCCGAACGGGGAGAAAGCGATCACCAGGTAGATGAGGATGATGGCACGCGGGAAATTATCGATTTCCACCACGGCAGCCTCTCCCATAACCATGGCTCTCGTCAGCTGAAGCTGTTCCCACACCGAACGGTTCGTCTTCAGCTACGGGGAAGAGAAGGGAGAGTTATTTTTGCATCGCTCCCGATTCTCAGCCCGTCCCGCCCAGTCCCAGCCCGGGCTCCATCCCCCGTGATGGGGAAAGACTTGGAGCCCCCGAAGCCTTGCTGTCCCCAAATCCCAGTCCAAAAAGCTCGGGAAGCGGAGAACATCCGAACACCTGGAGACAAAGTGATCCATTTTGCAATTCCTCTCACCGAAAGAGACGGGAGGCGCTCCTACCGCGGGCGGCACGATGGGAGGGAAACAGGGAAAAGGGCGTCGCTGACAAATACTGACAATACAATTGTGAGGCAAACCCCCCACCCGGTTTGGTACAGCACCTCAAACGGCCCCGCGGGGCCAGCACTCTCCAGCCTTCACCTTTTGACGAGTGCTGGGGTGTGTGGTTCGGGCGCGTTTGGGCCCCGATGAAGACAAACGCCCCTCTATTCAGCAGCACAACAACACTTTTGCACAAAATACAGCAAAACCCACGGGAGACAGTCTGCCTTCTCACTGGATCCAAGCCGATTTTTGATAAGGCTTTTTTCCCAATTAACAGACAATATCAAAGCCCCTCAGAGCCCAGGCAGTCCGTGGACTCGAACCTCCCTGGGTTTATGAGGTTATTTTTCCAGCTTTACCTGTATAATGGCGGCATCGATGCAGGCTTGCAGAGCCGTGAATCCCGAGCTCCAGTACGTTACCGACTCACACCCCTTCCGCAAGTTGGAGCAACTGGCTGCAGAATAAAGCAATTTTAAATGCAAATTTTAAAACGCTGAGCTCCAGCCACCCTATCCCTAACGTAAAGAGTGTGCAGCTTGAGGTCATCCCCGAGAAACGGCAGAAAAAACTCGCAAAAATGCAATATATGCAACATCAGGCCAAAATAAGAAAAAGAGAGCGCGGTGTTTCAGCTTATCCCTTGATGGATTCATAGAAGAGGGTGCGCGTTTACCTCTGGATTCGGTGTAAAGGGAAGCCATCGCCACCGAATCGGGAAACCTCAGCTGGTAGGACATGGCACCGGTGAACACGACGCCCACGAAGTTGGAGGGTTTAAAAGCACTGGACTCCTGCAGGTCCTCCTCGCTCAAATACTCCTCTGTGATGATCCCTGGGAGACAGCAGAAGGTATCGCCGTCGATTTAGGCATCGGCACAGCGGGAAGAAAAACAGCGAAACAGTTTTAAAGAAGCGCCGTGTTAATTATTAATGATTTTTTNAATATTTTTGTTGCAATGAAGGAAACATTCTCCTGAACGGAAACCTGCAGGAGCGTCGCTCACGAGCAAGGTGGGTAATTCAAATTTATTCCTGAGTCTTCCCCCTTTTGACCCCCATTTTTTGCTGCTCCGACAGGTTCTGTGCCCCAGCCCTCTGCCAGTTACCCGGGAGTTCGTTCTCCAGCACCAGCACTTTTCAGGAAGGGCAGATGAACCGTTGCGGAGGGATAAATATATGAAAACGTGCTATTTTGCCAGTGGCTCCAGGGGAGGGAGAGGGGCTGCGAAGGCAGGACCTGGAACCCTCTGCTCACAGCAGCCGAGGGCACCCGGGAGGGAACCGCGGATCCCGGGGAAGGCTGGGTCTCCGCAGCACCTCTGAAGCACGGATACCACAAGGAAGAGCATCGAAGATAGCAAACTAAAAATACACCAGAGTGGTTTTGGAGAGATAAGTTCCCGCTAGAGGCTAGCTGGGCAGGGAAGGCACTTTAAAAAAAAAAATAATTAAAAATAAAATGCTTTCAAAAGCAGAGGTGACACAGTGCTAATGGGAATGAGCATTAAAAAAAGAGAAAAAAATTAAAGAATGTTGTTTTGCTAATAACATTGGGATAGAAAATGCAACCTCGTGTATCTGCAGAACAGACCATCTCCCGAACTGGCCCCCGGGTGTCACAGCACGAGTGCTGATCAGCCCCAGAGCTCTGCAGGGGCTTTTTGTACTCTGCATTGAGGTCCCCCCAAACCTTTCCCGCAGCCACACAACCCGTGTTGGCTGCAACAGGAGCACGGGAGCTGCTCCGAGATGGCAGCGCCNTATATATTTGTATACATATAAAAATAGAAATATATACAAAAGTACCTATTATATTTATCTAAAAATATATTAAATGATATAAAATATTATATTATGTTGTATATAATATTAGATAATATATATTTATATATATTATNAGAACATTTGCCGACCAAGCGAAAAAAGACAAAACGCCTTCACAGTCTGTTCTCTCTCTGCCATGGAAAAGAAATGGCCTTTTTTGTCTTTTTTTTTCCCCCCCCACTCTTGTCAGCAGCAGCAAGCTCCCTCTCCAAACATAAGCCCCAGCGCGAGATATAATCAGAAAAACCAAACGCTCGGGTTCTGAATACCGTCTTCGAAGTTATCGAAAGCCACTTTCCTCATGATTTCTCGTGCCAGGGGGGTCGGTGGCGTGTACCCGATGACAAAATTCACCAGCACAGAGGTGTCCAGGCTGCCCAGGTTGGTGTTGGCCACCGCCTCGTATTTCCTGTGCGGGTGCATCATGCTCATCAGGATCAGCCAAAACAAGAAAAAGAGTGGGAAAAGGACCTCCTGTGCAGAGAAATAAATAAATAAATATGAAAACTTCACAGAGCAGCCCTAGCAACAAAAAATTCCAAAAGTTTCCCTTAGTTACACAAAGCTTAAAAGGCGGGTCCATGAGTTTCATTACTTGACTGTAAAATTCTCTCAATGCTTTCAACGCAGAAGTGATTTTATTGCCAAATCCTCCTCTGGCACTGGAGCAGGATTTTAATGGCACCCACTGGTAACCGAAGAGGCCATTTTAAGGTACAAAGAGGTAACTCTACGTGCTTTAAATATCAGCAAACTTAGGCTGTTTGGAAAGCAGCAAGCCATGAGCCATTAAACAAGTCCAGCCAAGCATTGCACTGCCTCTTCTTCACCTCAAAATTCACCTTAAACTATCAGACACATCGCCTGTGCACAGGGCTAAGCTGTCAGAAAAGCGAAAAATCTTTTGGAGAGGTCTAATCCCGCTTTTCCACTCGGTTCCAGGTGCAAACGGCTTTAAAAGTGTGCTAAGATTGCAATATTCATTCAAGGGTATTTTCTGGACAAAGCTTTACACATTCGGGTACATTTTCAACCAAAGGATCACAAAATACCTTCTGGAAAAGCCTATTACAACCCCAAATTCAGAGCAGACCTTGGTGCTTCAGCATTATTAAAATAAAACGGAGCGTTGCCCCCGACTCGGGACCCACCGACGCAGAGAGCGACCCCGGGGAGCAGCAAACAAGCGCTCCCTTTACCTGAACGCTGCTTTTTTTGGTCCTGCACTTAATGAGGCAGTTCTTGAACAAGAGAGCCCGGGTTTGTCTCCACACTCCGGCTTCTCTCGGAGTTGTTGGTGCCATTTTTCAAGACTAGTTTGTTTAAGGAAAAAACAAACAAACAACAACAAACAAACAAACAAAAAAATCAAATCCATATGAAATGACCAAATAATTTAAAAAGCAAAAGCCAGGCAGTTACAGCATTCAGCACCCTGTATTTTCATATAGGTTCTTCATTTTCAGTTTTGCCTATTTGTACTGCCAGTATATATTTAAACATCCGCATTCCTCCAGCACACACGCCGGATGACACGAAGAACCTGTTGGTCCTCACTTCCAAGGAGAGCTGGGGCCAGTGGCCGGGCGATGCCCTGGGATGCCACCTGAGCCACCCGTCACCCAAAGGCAGGGTCAGCCCCACGGGACCTCACAAGACTCGGGCTGCCCTGGGCTTATTCTCATATTAATGAAATATAAATCCCAGCCCGAAGCATCCATCTCCCAGCAGAATCCCACCGCGGGAGCCCCGGGCAGCCAGCCAGAGCCACGCAGCCGAAACCAAGAGCCACCTCACCCCAGGGAAACCGTTCGATTCACCGTGAGCAACCCCTTTCTACTCTGGAGCAGATCCAATACTACTTATTTTCCCAATTTACCACTTCACCACAGTGGTGCTTAACACAAGCTTCTTGAGCAAAAAAAAAAAAAAAGAATTATAAATGGAACAAAACTCTTCCAGGAGGCAGCAGCCCGTTCCCCCAGGACGTACCTGGTGAGTTGAGGGATGGGAGGTTGGGGGACCACCAGGTTTTTATCCCCAATTTTGGCACCGCCTCGCTGCCCGAGGTTGGCAGTCACGGCTCAGGCTCCGTCTCTCTCCCGTCCCTCACCTGTGAAGGAGAAATAGAACCGTGAGCTGCTCCGCAGGGACGGCACCAAACCCCGCGCTGGTCTTCGTGCCACCACCCCTTCCAGCTCCGGCCACCTCCAGCGATGCCCACAGGTGACCAGCGGGGTCATTTCTCAACCCTCCAGCCAAAACACAGGGCAGATTTTGAGGATTTATCCATATTCCAGGTTTTACAGCCCCCGACCCCTATTCACAAAGCGGAGCGATGCCTTTGGTGGCTGCGCACTCGGAGCGGCTCCGCGGCAGGACCTGGTTTCTGCGTTATCTGTCAGACAGCACGTGGCGCCAGCTTCCTTCCCCAGCTGCATTCTAATATGGAAATCTATTTTCGGAGCGCAGACATCATTTAACTAAAGAAACACATGAGGTTGCTCAGATGTCAGCAGCGCCGAGAGCTTCAAACACACCGAGTGCCCGCAGAGAGCCAGCTCCGCGGCAGCCCGCCTTTCTCGGGGCGTAGGAGGGAAGGAAAGAGGGAAAAAGCACCCGTGAGCGGCCAAACCCACCGCTCACACCCTCCTTCACCGGTGTCGGGGTCCCCCCGGGGCAGGGACCCCCCCGGGGCGCGGGTGGCACCGGGGGGACACGGCCACACGTCACCGCAGGCCAAGCCTTGGGAGGAGATGCCACCCCCAGCCCGCAGGGCTTCCCGTAAAAGCCCATTGAAGCCGCTCCAAAAATAAACCAAAATATTTCTCCCCCCCTCACCCCCCCCACCTCTTTGATTAGAAAAACAAAAACAAAACCACAAAATGCTTAATAACTAATTCTTGTGGGGGAAAAACACAGACAACCCCTGGGGATATCTCCGAGCAAGAACCGCTTCCAAAGGACAGCGGAGTGTTTGGGAAATCACCACGGGCGGCAGCTACGGCTCCCAGGTCGTCGGAGCCAGCAGGGACCCCCCCGCACTCACAGCACCCCCGGGGAACTGCCCGGGCCCCTCTCTTGGCTTCCAGGAGCACGTCTCAAGAGCACTTGGAAGAGGAGACGCTCCACCGAGGTGTCCCTGCGGAATTCCACACGGACGCAGCAGCCCCTGCCCTCCCTCCCGCTCCTCCAGTGAACAGAAGCCCCGGAAACCGGCAGAGCTGATTTAATCAGACTCAATCACCAACGTCAGTTACTGTTTCTTTCGTTATTTTCTATCCAGTTATAAAATCAAACCAAGCAGTAAATGCTTCCACGTCTTCACTGCAGCACTTCCATGCTTCAACCTACATCGCCCAGGCTAAAGGAAGGGTCATTTCAAGCATGTTAATTAATTTCTTGGTACCACACCTGCATCTCCAGGTAAGCTGATGCAGCTGCATGACACACAACGGAGAACACTGAGGAGGCATCACTCCAATGGTGGGAAAAAAAAAAAGAATTGTATCTGGGCAAAAAAAACCCCAAACCCTCCTAGAAACTCCAGATGAGGAAAACAAACACATAGGCTGAGCAGAAAAAGAAGCAGCCAAGACATTTATTTGAATAATACTGGCCAAAATGCAAATACTCTCAACCTGCAGAAGTCCCCCACGATTTAGCCCCTTCCTCACAACCTTGTAGCGCCAGGAGACGTGGCTGAAACACTCGGGGGCGTCTCCAGCAAAGCAACCTCAAGGGAACTGCTGGTTTTGTATTTAATTCCACCCCGGAGGTGCCAGTGCTGCTTTTGGGGGGGCATAACCCCCAGGCGACCCTTCGGCAGGCAGGCTGCCCCCGCCGCCCCCGGGAAGGGTCTCTAAGGGTCACTGCCGGGGGTTTCGTGCTGCACCTCACGTTTCCCTGGGGTTTTAAGCTAAAAACAACCACCCCGAAACAAAAACAGGTGGGGTGAGCCTCAGCTCAACGAGCCTGAGGAAAAAAACCCCAACACCTGCAGAAAGGTAAGAAAACAGGATTATTGATTTTGCTGCAAGACGACGATAGCCCAAATGATACTTCAAAAAAACCCTGATGGGCTCTTTAATGGTCTTAAATTATTTAAGCCAAATGACTTATTTATGCATTTTAAAAAAAAAAACGGGCTGATTTTTCCTCCTTCTCTGAAGCCCGGAGGGCACAGCCACGGCCCGGGCTGCCCACCCCCCGCCGCAGACCCCCTCCCTCCTCTCTCGGCCTTATTTAACCGCAGGATAAGGGAGGATCGCCCGGCCGGGCCGCAGCGGGCTGTTTCCCGCACAGCTCCCGCATCCCGCGCCATCCCTCCAATCCCGCACACACACACGCACACCCCACCGCACCCCACCGCATCCCGCACCATCTCCGAAATCCCGCACCCCTTGGCACACCGCACCATCCCCGCTCCCCACCGCATCCCG
>VXAK01003208.1:269604-280939 GCA_013399435.1 Arenaria interpres
ATCCGAAGGACACATCCTCCCCCCCTGCACTCCTGGGGACCCCTCATTCCCGGTGACCCCCCCACACTCCCAGGGCCACCTCCGCTTCCCACCCCCTTCCCAGCACGGCCTGGCCGGGGGAGCAGAGGGAAAGGGTTGGAAGTTGGGGGGGCCTGGATACGTCCAGCGCTGGTTCCCGCCCCCACCCAGAAGGTCACCAGCCTGTTTGTCATTACCCCAAATACAATTAAAGGGTTGGAAAAGCTGCCTGGAATACAAATGCTGACTCCCCACCATTTCCGAGCGCTGGGGCCCGACCTCCAGCTGCCTCGACGCTGTGTCGCGTTTCCCACCGAGTTATTCCCCCTCGGGAGGGTCTTCCCGTTCCCGTCCCCCCCGGACGGGTCCTTCACCTTGGTCCCTGCTCGGCCTTCAGGGTCCCTGCCCGCCCAGAGTCCCCGAATCACCACGGTTGGAAGGGACCTCTGAGATCAACGAGTCCAACCTTGAAAAAAAGAACACAACAACAACAACAAACACAACAAAAAAGCAACGAAAAAAAACCAACCAACCAAACAAAAACCAACAAAACCCAAACAACATCAACCAAAAAAAAAACCCCAAACAAACCTGAAGCACCCTGTGATTCTATGATACAGCTCGGGAGGGGAGGGGGCTTTGGGGAGGGGGCTGTTTGCACCAGGTGCCCCCGAGAGCGGGGCAGCCCAGCAGCGGTGGGGCCAGGCTCCTCCAGACACCCCACATGCAGAAAATGATCAAATCCCACCCGATCTTTATGCTGGCACTTCCTTTAGGGGGAAAAAAAAAAAGCAAACCATCAGAAAGGCTTGTTTTAACTGGAAACTTGCTTTTTTTCATGTTTCCACCTTAACAAAGGTGAAAGTCCTCTTATTAAATAATGCCCTTTAGTTTTGCCTCATGAGCACTGAGTAAACACAATGGCGTAACTTGAGCTTCAATAAAAAAGCCCCAAAACTTGTTATCTTCATGGGTCTAGCTCTGACCAGAAGGCAGCCCGTCTGGGGCCGGATCCTCCTGCTCGCTTCCATGTTCCTTGTGGTCTCTGTACTTTAAAAAGTTTTAACTCTTCATGTTCTACCTGCAAAGTCGTGAGCTCCTTGGAGCTCAGGGTATTTTAGCACAACCTTAACGGGTTCTCGCCCCGAGTCCTGCCCTCCCGGGGCGGGCAGAGCGGGGGGTCTGCAGCGATGGCCCCCCTTGGGGCAGCTCAGGGCCAGGGAAAGCGAACGGTCTGCACGAGAAACAGGAGGGGTGTCTCGCCGGGGGTGCTCCAAAACGTTGGGCTGTGCCATACGGGGAGACACCATCACCCAAAATACATGGTACCACCAGGCGGGCGAGACCCCCGTGGTAGCGGGAGGGACTGGGCACCCTGGGCAGCGTCGGTGCCAGAGTCAAAACCAACCCCCTCAAGGCAGAGAGAGCCTCCGGAAGGACTGAACGCTTTTCATCTTCAAAGCACACAAAAACCATCCCCCAATTAATTTCCACACCGGCTCAGGTGCCTCAGACACCATCTCCACGGACAGATGCAGAAAGCCAAGGGTGATGCAATTTGGTGCAATTTGCTCAAGGGCAGCGGGAGCCTGCACCCGAGGTGGGGATGGGCGCTGCTCCCTGCCACCAGGAGCCTCCCCAGCTTCTGAGCAGAACGCTCGACAGACCAAGCGAGCGATTTCATCTCTTTAATTGCAATAAAGCCCTAAGGAACCACACCCGGGCAGTGGCACCGAGCGCAGCAAAGCTGTGTGAATGGTTGGGCAAAGGTTTGGTAGGTACAGACTGTCTGGAGAGGGCACAAAGGGCTCCAGAGATGATGAGGGGCCTGGAGCATCTCTCTTACGAGGAGAGGCTGAGGGACTTAGGGCTTTTTAGTCTGGAGAAAACTGAGGGGGGTCTCCTAAATGCTTATAAATACCTAAAGGGGGGGTGTGGGGAGGATGGGGCCAGTCTTTTTTCAGTGGTGCCAAGTGACAGGACAAGAGGGAACGGGCACAAACTTGACCATAAGAAGTTCCATCTAAACACGAGGAGGAGCTTCTTTCCTGTGAGGGTGGCAGAGCCCTGGAAGAGGCTGCCCAGAGAGGTGGTGGAGTCTCCTTCTCTGGAGGCATTCAAACCCACCTGGACACGTTCCTGTGGGACCTGCTCTGGCAGGGGGTTGGAGGAGATGATCTCCAGAGGTCCCTGCCAACCCCACATCATTCCGTGACTCTCTGATCTGATTTTCTTTATGGAGACTGGTTTCTACTCATAATGGGGAGGCTCCCACCGCTGTGGTGGGATCTCTCCATCAGCATGGAAGCCAATAACAAATTAACCCGGCACCTGGTGGAACAACTCCCCGCAGGGGGCAGGCAGCAAATTTACACACTTACTGGAAAGTTTGGGATGTTTCTTCCCGCTGCTCGGGGGCTCGGTGTGAACATGCTGGAGCTGAAAGAGGGATCGCTTCAAATTGCACGAGTTCCATGACAAAAGGTAAAATAACAAAGCATTCGGGAAAAAGTTAGTTTGAGCTGAAACTCTCTGAAAAGTGGGGGGAGCTGGAGACCAACGGGGGGATGTGACAGCCCCAGTCTGACCGGGAGCTGGCCAGACGGGCTGGGGACTCTCATCCCAGATGGCAGAGGTTGTCCTTCAGCTGTGGGGCAGCCCCACCACCGCGTCTGTCCTCGCTTTGAGGCACCCAACACCTCTGGCAGGAGAGATGACGTTAGTGCCAGGGCTGTCCGGGCTCCTCAGCTCCTCCTCTGCAGGCGGTGTCTGCTCCCCGGGCACCACTCACCAGAGCCTGAGTTTGGGGCATAGAATTCAAAACTTTACAGAAAACTTGAACGTTTGAACCGTGTATTTTGCTGGTGCGTGCACTACTGAGTCTCCAGTTCGTCTTCTGTACCCGCCTGACCGGCAGCTCCTGCCGAAGCAGCGGGAATTTTTTCCAGTTCTCATCCCTCTGGGCTGATGGGCTCTCTGGGTTCTCACGTGGAATGGCACTTCTTCCCCACCAGCCTGTGGACAGCCACTTCTTCCACTTTCTGCTTGAAGGATGCCCGTACTGCAGCATTCCTTCGGCAGGGAAAGCTGTGCCAGGCGCTGCCCCGAGGAGCGGGGTATCACGGACACGGCCGGGCACTGCGCTCGGCCGCAACGCAGGAACCCACCGCGTTTCAGAAAGGAAATGTCATTAACTTGAATTTCCTTTCTTTAAGTAGGCAGTGACTCAGCCTTTCATGTAAAAAGAAAAAAAATTAAATAAATAACTGGGTAGTAAAATTCCAAAGGACCGTTTCCAGACTGTTGGGTGCATCCCTGCTCATCCTGCAGAACCTGGAACGGAGCAAGAGCGAGATGCCGACGGCAGAGCAGGCTCGACGTCTCTGCCACCGCCAAAGCCACCAGCCCTTTGCCACCCAAAACCTCCCCCACATCCTGAAGCGGGACACGGTCACCCAGCACAGACCAACACCAACAGCAATTTATACCCCTGTAGAAAGAAAAGGGGTTAAACCCACCATTGGGAACGGCAGCGTTTTGCACCCTGATAAATGGCTCTGCAGAATGGAAGATTTTTGGGAGTCAGATTTGCCTACGGCAAGACAGAGGTTTCACCCCGTGCCCTCACCCCCTCGCTGTAACAACAATCAAACTGCCTCAAAATAAAATCTCATGAAAGAAATTTCAATCTTGGCCATAGAGTTGGCACAGAGAGCTTCAGCCCAGAACAGACTTCTATGGCAAGTTAGAAACCTCTGAAAAACCCCCAAGCTTTCTAACTGAAGCATCAGGAGACACTTGGCACCAGCAGCGCCAAGGGCACGAGGATAATACGTACATTGGAGGCAACGTGTATAGAACACTGTAATTACAGCCACGTCAGTACAAACATATTCATTCTGGCCAGGAATGATACATAATCTTCATAGAAAAAAAGAACCAAAACGCCTATTTTTAAATCAGCAGAGTTCAGAGGGGGCAAACGTGCCCCATCCCTGCCGGGGACAGGGCAGAGCAGGGATTTTCCATCGGCAGCACCCCCGGCTCCGGCGGCCGGCAAACACTCGCCCACCACCAGCTGCGCCCCCTTCCCAGGGAATTCTGCTGTCGGGATTATGAAATATAATTTCCCGTTTTAAAAAGCGCCGCACTGGCTGGCTGTGTGTTACAGCCCACTCCAGATACACGTGTCATTTAAAGAAAATTACGCTTCCTGCTGCCGGCCCAACAAAAATAGCCCTTCAGAGGCTGCTACCTGTCCTTATTTAGCACTGCTTTTCTCAGAATCTCACTTTTGGAGCTGCCCAACCTCATTCAACCATGTTTGAGAACATTTTTGCAGTGGACTCCTCCTCCTCTCTCTCCCTGGCTGCCGTAAGGTCTCAGCTTCTGGCCCTCAATATTTGGGCTTCTCCTCACCTTGTTCCCTCTGTCCCAGCAGCTTCCAGGTGGTCTCCCACCACATCCCGGGCGGGTCAGGACACCGTGCAGCATGGCATCCATACCCAAAAAGTCATCGGGTGCCCACATCCGAGGCAGGGCTTTTGCCAACAGAGCTGCTGTGCCAGGGGGAAGCCCCCCCAAAGCAACACGGGGCTCACGGCCGCCTTCGCCCTCAGTGTCCAAGCCCAAGATGCTGATGTTTACCCTGAGCCATCCAAATTTGTACCACGCTAAACAGGAGGGCAAAAGACTACCGCAGGCTTTTGACAAACTCTTCAGATGTATTCACAAAGAAAACCGGCTCCGGTAATTAACTCCAGATCATATTACCCTGGGAGCTACATAAATATAATAAAAGGTTTAATAAACCACTTCGACAGAAACACTCAGGCGGCGGTGGTTGCACACACCCAGCGACAGAGACCATCCCTACCCCGTGGAGCTCAGAGGCAGCCCCAGGCCGGCAGCGCAGGGAAGCCCTCGGACCCCCCCAAAGGATGCTCAGCCCCGTGTGGGACCAGGGACCCCCCCCGCGGCCCCGCTCCCGCAGAACCCCCTGGTGCAGGAGCACCTCAGGCAGGGGTCTGCGTCCGGGGGGGTCCAGAGCAACCAGACATTTGTGGTTGAACCCTTCATCGTGTTGTTGAGTCCTGCTTTGGCAGGGCAGTTGGACTAGATGATCTCTAGAAGGTCCCTTCCGACTCCAACAATTCCGTGATTCCGTGAATGAGCCTGAAACTCGTCTTGCTGAAAAAAAAATGAATTGGTGGAAGGAAGGAGTTGGGGAAAACCAGCGAGAAACCAAGTCCAAAGTACAGAGCAGAGCCACAAGGTGAGAGAAAGCCACCCGAAACGCCTACGTAAGCCGGGGAGCCAGGGACACGGGGCAGGTGACCTGCGGGGACTGCCACCCGCCAGGCCAAAGGTTGTGGCTACACCTGCACCCAGACAACAGCCACCCGGCGGCTGTCACCGAGCGGTGTCGCGGGGCTGGTGGCTCCTGGCTCGTCGGGGTCCTGTCCCCAGCCCTGCCGGGGCAGGAGGGAGAATCCTCCCCGACCAGAGGCTGGCTGATGGGCATTTATTTAACGCAGCCTAAAGGCGCCCTGATTTTAGAGGACCTTGAAGAGGTCACTCGATGGCCTTAACGGTCTTTTCCAACCCAACCGATTCTATGATTTCAAATGCTCCCCCAGGTCCTGGTGCGGTGCTTTACCCAGCCTTAGGAAAGGGCTCGGGAATTGCCGGATGGGCTGAAATTTCAAGAAGTCTGAATTTTCTTTATTGCTCCTGCCCTTGGGCTGAAGCCAACCCACCACCGCTGGGCATTCAAATGATGCTTGGCAGCGACCCCCGGATCTTACCCCCACGGCGACTAAAGGCGATGGATATGACCCCAGAAGATATTTAACCACCCGGCTCCCCCCGGGCAGAGCAGAGCAGCGGGGCTGAGAGCACGGAGCCTGCGGCACGGTGTCGGGCTGGGAAAGGACCCAGAGCCCTGCAAATCCAGCAAGAACAAAAGCTCTGGGACTGAAGACTGAACTAAGTGCTCACAAGGCGCCCGAGGGATGCACTTTGGTCCATTACTTCACCAAACGAACAGAGAACCTATTATATACATATATATATGTATTTTCACGGAGTGCAATAGGAGGAAATTCAAACAGTAAAAAAGGAAGCGGTATTTGCAGCATCAAAGCCCACACCAGCAGCCACAGCGCCCAGCTCTGCCTCCACCACCCCAACCCCAACGTCTGACCACGGAGTGGGACCTCTGACGGGGGCCTTCTGCAGGCAGGGCATGTCTCCAGCGTGGGCATCTCTGCACAGCCACACACACAGCAAAAAAGGGACCACGAAAAACCAATCTGGTACAATTTCAGGCTTTTTTTTCCAAAAGACAAAAGCCGGGAGAGCATCCCTGCCCTCCTCTGCGGCTGCCACTCAGGAGGGATGTGCAATGTACAACATGCCGTGTAAAAACACGTGTGTGCAAAACATGCCGTGCAAAAACACCTTTTCCCCCAGCTCCCCAGTAAACGATTTCCAGTGGTACGAGGCTGCTTTAGCTCATCTGTGCATTAACTTTAAAAAAAAATTCATAAAATAATCCTATTTGGTTCTTACCTGTCAGAGCTCCCCACCTCCACCTCTGTCCCCCTGCTCCAGGTGAGCAGACACCAGCGTCGCCCTCACCCCTCCTGGAAGTTATTATTATCTCCCTGGGTTTACGGCTCTAGGACATTATTATTACTTAGGTTACTAAGTTGAAAGTCGTTTTTATTTACTGGCCTCTGCCACTTTTATGAGCTGCATGTGCTTCTTGGGCCATTTTATCCCCCCTGCATTCCCCAGTTTTCTGGCAAAAGCCACGGAGATAGACTTCACCAACTCTCCCACCCCGTGTGCACCCGGGCAGCGCCGCTGGTTTAACTCCTGCCGACTGCAACCTCCTCCCGGGCTCCTCATCCTCCTCCTCCTCCGGAGCCGAGGTGGGAAAACGCGCTGCAAACGAACGGCTGCAGGAGAAAATGCTGGAGGAGACGGAGAGGGAGGAAACTCAGACAAAAGGTAAGACGTGGCCGAGCTCTCAGGAACTGTGCGTGGCTGCAAACGCCGCCGCCTGCAACTCCCTCCAAGCCGGGGAACAAAGGAATGCAGGATATCGCTCGGCACCATTCAGGCCGGAGAAGAGCAGATGGTCCCTGCTCCCGTCAGCGGCTCCTGCTCGGGACGGCTCATTGTTTCTCACCCCCTCTCTCCTCCAGCCGCATTCTCCTCCTCAGCATCTGCACCCGCTGTTTGCCTTGGCTTTTCTTCAAGCTCCTTCCCCCCAGGAGGTCCCCACGGGGGCATCCCCTTTTCCAGCTGGTCCCTCTTGTCTTGGGGAACTTCCTACAGATTCTCCATCTTCTGCAGCAGCGAGCCCTGCCCCGACTGAGCCTTTAGCCTGATTATTCCTACTATTTTTCATTTCCAGCTTGGTAGCCTGAGGCCACCGTGCCCTGGGTGCAGCCTCCTCCATGGGGGCTGATGGCTACCTCAGGTAAAAAATGATGGGAATTTTCACGGGATACTGTCCGAAGGACAGGATTACCCTTGAAAACATCACGATCTTGCTTGTCGTCTCTAAAAGCCATCGTTACACTCTCTCACGGGACAGACCAAGCCAAACCCTCGCGACACTTGCCCCACAATATCCTTCCTCCTCCACAGCTCCCGTTCCCATGAAGGGAGGCGATGGCTGGGGGCGGCATAATCCAAGAAAAACACAGACTGGAACCAAAGGAAACTGAAATAGCCACTGGGTCCTTCTGCAGAGGTCCTGCTGGAGCCCGTCCCACCTCCTGCCCCGTGGAAGTCGGCTCACCAAGCTCCTCCGCTCAAGTTCTTCGTTTGCAAAGTGTATTGTTTTTGGAAGGTCCCACTTCCCAGGCACCACGACTTCTGTCCGTCCCTGCGCAGGGTTGTCACCCAAAATTGCTTCAGAGCAATAGCTACGGCACCTTCCCGCTGCGGGACACGCTGGGAAAACCGTCATTTGAGCCCCAAATCCTGGCCTCGGTGTTCAGGGATGTGCAAGGAGGCACCAGAGGTGTTTTGCACTTTTTTCCTTCTGTCTCACACCATCCATGCTCAGAAATATCATAAACCGCACAGGACGGGCATGTGAATTTCCTAAAGAATTCTTAGCGAAGGGACATGAACCAGGGGAACACACCCCCCTCCCCAGCGAGGGGTAGGAAATGGGAACACGCACAGCAGCTCTGAGGGTGGAGGCGGGACGGGGCTGAGGAGCTGCCGTTTGCCCCCGCAGCGCTGGGGTTCAGTTTTGGCCTCTCGAGGACCCGCAAGCCATCGCTCGCGCAGACACTGAAACCCAAGCCGCCGATTGTATTTTTCCTGGACAAACCCAGCACCCGACACGGCTCAGCCCTCCCAGCGCCCCCAGCAAAGCGAAGGCTGGAAACCAAGTCGTGCCTAAAACAAATACATATTTTTGGCGCAAATCTCCTGTTTACAAACGCGGGGAGGAGATTTTGGGTTTTTTTTCCCCACTAGTGCCCTGAAACCACGGCGTCGTTTGTCCAATTCCTCTGCAGCAAATTTGTTTCTTAGCAATGAAGGAGCAAGCTGGAGGGAGGAATAAACAAACCATAACACATATGAAAATCAAAATGACTGTACACAGAGGGTAAGTACTAGGAAAAAGTTATGGCCAGACCCAGACGCAGAGGTCAGATCTCTGGGTTCAGCCCAGTGGGTTCCCCCCAGCAGGGACCCCCTCTCTCCCGGCTCCCCTCCCCCCCGGCACTTTGCAATGCTGCTGCATTTCACGGCCACCCATAATTTGGTGATTTAGTCCCTAGAAAGCCATCGCAGAGGGATGCACGTGGCACGGCACTACTTATTGACACAAGATGATTAAAGCCACGTTCCTAGAGAATTCACTTCTATGCTCTTCTCACCGGTTCCTCTGCCCGGCGCAGCCTTTAGGGATGGGACCGTTCAAAAAGAGGGGTTTCTGTTCTGCTTCTGCATCTGCTCTCCTGAACGAAGTGCTGCACGGCAAATCCAAGGCGTTTTACTGTAAACAAACCCAGCTGTGTTAAAAGAAGAAAAAAGACGCAACAGGTCCTCAGAAGAGAAGTGACCTTTTTCTGCAGCTGGGACACCCCACTGAGCGCGGGAGCGGGGCTCTGGGCAGAGGTGGGACCCGAGCCCCTCGCTGGACGGGAGGAGAGGGATTGCTACCGAGGGGAGAGGGGACCCGGTCACATTGTCTGCAGAATTTGGGCTTTAAAAGTAAAAAGATCATCTGCCAACAGGAGACTAAGCACCGGGCCTGAAGGCTGGTCCCTGCGCTGGAGCAATCCCGACCAATGAAGATAATCCAGCCTTTTGGTACCACCGGGCTGGAAGCCGATGGTAACGGGGATGTAGCACCCGTGGAAGGCCACTCGCACCGACACCGGGTCCCCCACCGACGTCCCCGCTCGGCTGCGGCTCAGGGCACCCCGCTGGCACCGGGGGAGCTGCACCCCCCATTCCCCCTCCCCGGGGGCACCCCCAGGGCCAGCGCCGCCGCTCGCCCCCCTGCCTGGTCCCGGCACAGCCTGCCGAGACCGGCCCGCCCGGCCGAGCCCCACACCCCCTCCATCCCCACACGCCAACCGCCGCAGCACATGGCACCCGACAAGCCTCGGCAGGTCCCCGGCTCAGCCTCAGCTCCTTCAATCCAGGAGAAAATTCCCCTCGGCATCAGCCGGGCGCCGAAGCAGGGTGCCCCAATTCCGAGGAAGGCAGCAGGATCAGGGAAAGCATCAAAAAGTCATCAAAATTTGCATTTGCTGGGCTGGTGTTCCAGCCCCTGTGTGTGACGGGGACGTCCCGGAGCACCTGGGACCCGGGCAGCGCTTCGGGAAACTGGTGGGGAACAAGGGCTCCATCTTCTACAGGAAAAAATGCCTTAAAACGACTCAGCTCCAGGTCTGGCCCGATGGAGGTTCTTCCAACGATCATCCAAGAACTTCACAAAAAACCAAAGGAGCATCCCCCATTTTGCACCTGCCCAAGAAAAGCCCACCGGAAAGATCAAAAGCCGTCTCCTCGCTGCCTGTCTTCACCCAGAGCGAGCCCCGGCGATGCCCGAAGGCTGCCCGCGCCGCCGATTCCACTTAGAGCTACTGAATTGTGGCGCTGCCACCCGCACCCTGTCAGTTACGGGTTTGTCAGCGTTTCCATCGTAAACCTTTCATTTTGGGGATTTATTGCTGGGCTATAAGGGTTTGCTCTAGCTGCAGGCTTGGCAGGGAGGACCCCGCAGAGCAGCGCGTTTCCCTCACCCCGAACAATCGCTCCCGACACCAGAAACCTTCCCAAACAGCTCCCTCATTGGGGTTAGAGCCTCCTTCAGACTTTGGCCCTCGCAGCTGAAAACGGCAAAAATCCAGCGCGAGGCCAGCCTGGGGGGAGCCGAGCCGCGTGGGGCCGGCTGGGAAACCCAGCGGCATCAAAATCAGCCACAAGAGAGGCTTTTCAACCCAAAAAGCAAGGCGGTGAGGAGCGGGAGCACTCCCCGCCACCCCGGACAGGCTCTCCGTGCACCCTCCTCACGGGATTTTATAGCCCTGAATAAAATTGTGTATTTCGCTGGGGTGTGAACAAACATCCCGGGCACTAATGCACCTGGAAATGCTTTGAAATCGTATGTTTCTCGGTGCTTATTTATTTTGTTTTATTCTCCCAGTGTATATAAAACCTGCATTTAATGCAGAGTGCTGCTTTGGTAAGGCCCACCTTTTCTTGTCCTCAAGGGCTTTTCCCGAAGTGGGGATCCTTCGGACAGAAGGGGGTCCCCACCTACCACAGCCTGGGTCTCTGACCCGGACAGTGTCCCCACCGCGGGGGGACGTCACCTCACCAGCTCCACTGCCTCTTCCCATGGGAAACCTCCATCAGCCCCCAGGGGCCGAGCCCAACCCCTCGGAAAACGCTCCGCTTCTGACTTGGGATAAACTCGCTTCATCTGCTCTGCCCGCGCGGGGAAAACACCAAAAAAAAAAAAGAGATTTAAGAAATTGTCAAGGGGATGTAAGGTGGCCGAGCCGCGGGCAAGGCAGGGCCGCGCCGCGCTCAAGGGATAACGCCCCCGGCATCGGACGAGCACAAAAGCAAGAGGTTCCTCTCCGATGGATCCTGAAAACCTAAACCCATCGGAAACAAAACAGAGCATGTCATTTTTCCCTCTTTCCGCTGTATTTTACCCTCCCCGTCTCTCATTTTGCACCCCGGTGCACCAGAACACGGCGAGGGGTTTCCCCGTGCCCTTTGCGGGGTGACGGGTGGCAGAGGCTCCCGGGGGGCAGCA
>VXAK01003209.1:0-65812 GCA_013399435.1 Arenaria interpres
AAAAATAAAAAAAATAAAATAAACAAAAGCCTCCCAGCCCTTTTCACTCTTCAGGATAGCAGCAGCTGCCTTCCAGGTCTTCAACACCTTATTTTCTCCTACGGCCTATTTCATTGCATGTTATGCAAACATTGCTTTATAGAGAGAATCGGGTTATTTGCTTTTCTGCCTCGTGCAGGTTCACCAGGGAGCTGCTGAGGCCTGACACTGCAATAACCCTGCCCAGCAGAGCATAAGCCTTTGGCCATGTGTTACAGATGTGACCGTGCCCCACTTCCCCCAGCTCCTGAGGTGTGTAGGACACTTCTACCAGTTGCTTCCCAAGATTTACCTTCAAATGTCTGCAACACTGGGAGGTGGTATTATTCTCCCTTTGTAACAGGAGAACTGAAGTACCACGATGACGATCTAATTTTGAGGATATTTGGAGTCTAACAGTGCAATGTATATTTACAGCCCAGTTTCCACTCATTTCACCTAGTAGCTGTGAGTGTTGGGCACCCCTATGGAATCAGATTCCAGTTTATCAAACTGGGCACAAGAATGAAGTAACATACCACCAATTACTATAGGTGGAAAAGCTCATTTTCAGGCTCTTATAAGACAAGTCCTTCTGAGCAGCACAAACAAGAATAAAAAACAGTTCTTCCAGGCATCCCCCAACTACCTTAACCACAAAATATTCCTTTGCCTTCCTGTAATACCGTTCATCATCCACCGTGTATTACCAGCCTCTTCACAAATGAGGATTTCTCTGATAACACAGTATCAGTTCAGAACCAGAACAGCTTTACTCTGTGTGTTGAAGCACAGGTGGGAATCCCTCTTGAAAAAATAGCAAATGACCACTTAATACTGACACTCACTCAGGAAGTCAAGAGAATGCTGCAGAGCATGCCTGGATGATGACATTTCTTAACATTAACAGTTCCTGACTGTACACATTAATTATTCTTCTAACAGGTGGGGTTTTTTTTCCTCCAAATAAATACCTTCTTCTGCCCTCTCACTGCAACTTCAGTGCCACCATACAGTACTTCAACAACCTTTTCAGTGGTTATTGGAGGAATTATTAACCTTTTTTTTTTTTTCCATTTCAGACGTATTTATGGTGGAGGAGCCCTCCCTCGATGCCCTAACTTTTCTAGACAAACGTATAGGTAATTATCTTTATAGCTAATGGCTATAAAGAAAGGGAAATGATGATGGACTTTGAGCATTTTCGGTGGGAAGAACAACAATATTTGCCTGGAGAATAGTGACAGCAGGGTCCCTGAAGTGAAATGAAGAAGTAAGGAACTGTGCCAGGAAATGACGATTCAAAATCAACGTGAAGAAGTAACAAGCAACAGCAGAGGAAAGGGATAATGATTGAATTAAATTACTGAAAGTAGTATTTGACTGGGCAATCCATGTAATGCTCAGACAAGAAGACTAGCAACTTAAACCAGTATGGAAAAGCAAACTAGGAGTTTAGAAAGACCCTTTGAAGACCCCAGAAGGACAGCTCCCCAGCCACAAGAGCCCCTGTGGAAACCTGGGAGAACAATGGGAAGAAGTATCGGAGCCTTGTCCTCGTTTCTGGAGACCCAGGTCAAAATAAGTTCCATGTTATACACTTGGAGTTGCTGACAGCACAACCCAAACATTATAAATAGCCTGATGAAAAATGGGGACTTCTCCCAGTTACTTGTTGGGATAGATGTCTGGGAGCACAACATCCCTGACATAGTTGTAATGTGGGGTGTGCAACCAAAACAGGTCACGTGCAAGTTAGATGCATCTGCTGTGTATTATTCATTACTGATGCTGTTCAAGGCATCCCATCCCTGTGGTTGCCTTTTGACAAACCATTGAAGGATGCAGGCAGCACTGTGCCACCCCTGCAGTGTTCATCTCTTCAACTGGCTGAATACCCCCCAGCAGCAGGAGACCCAAACCATGCTAGTGGACTGAATCTAGGCAAGGCTGTGCTACAATTACCAACCCATTTTAGAGGTGGTTGGTGAGTGCGAATGAATGGGTTGGGGGGAGGACTGACAGGAGAGCATCATGCTTTAGAGCAAACATTTTTTGTCCTCCCTAGGTCCTCTCCACTCCAACTCAATCGTATCAGCCTGGTCTTCCTGCTCTCTCCTGCCATGTTATCCCATTTCCCTTATTCATATATTTGCAGCCCTACTTCTAAATCTTCTCATCTCAGTCCCAGTCTCCAAGCACAGTAGCTCCAGTTCCCCTGTTGCCTCCATGACTGTTTTTTCTCTTTCCTCCCAGCTCCTGGTCACCAGCCATAGGTCTCCAGCCAGCAAGTATCATTGTTAGAGTCCTGATTGTTTGTGTCTAAATTTTCCAAAACCAAAATGAGGGTTAAGGTTGATACCTGGGAAATTTCAGCCCAACAAATTACAGCTTTCCCAAAACTTAAATAAGTTGTGGTTTTTTTAATTTATTTTTAAAGTTTTGGGTATAGCAAATGTTGGCAATTGCTGTCTGTATACAATGAGCAGAATATTAACAAGAGATTAGAAAGAAATCTAAACAATATAGGTTACTACATTAATTCTACATTAATATGTTGAATAGTCCTCTTTTTCTAAAATGTAGTTTTGCTTGATTCGGAAGAAGTTAGAAAGATGGAAAATAGCCCTGGTGATTGTTTTGTAACAACAGATAGAGCCTTGCTTACTGCCAGCGACACTACCTGATCTTGCAGTTGGGATGAAGAATAGTGGTGGCAGTTCGCTACGGGAGCTATCTTTATGAATAATCTATTCCATATACTTATGTCATATAGATTAGACAGAACTTATATATATATATATGCTAGACAGAAAAACGACCTTAAACTGGTTTCGTACATAAATTCCTTTCAAGAGAAATACCATGCAGAGAAAGAAAAGGAGATACTATGTTACAATACCATCACATTCAAGTATGTAATTAATCCTATTGTAATGGAAAAATATGTTCCTCCTAAATATCAAGGATTTTTTTTTAAAGTTCTATAAATTGTCACATTCAAACCCAGTTTCTGAATGACACTGTACTCTTAGTTCTGCATGTCAGAGTTAGCTCATCATCTGCCTCTACACATCACTGAACATCTGAAATGAATGTCATTCCTAACTATTCCAAACTCTATGTATAAAACAAGGATATAGCACAATGCCATACTACAGGAACAGTTGTACACATTTGTAACATTGAACAAACTTCATGTTTTTAGCTGCGTAAGGTTAAACACAGGCATAGCAAGGCAAAATAACAAATACAGGAAGACAGAAAATGGACGCTTACCCACAGTGCTTCATGTGAGGTGGTTTATCCATTCTCACCGCCAGTTTAATTTTCAAGTCATTGTCCTGGCTGTTTTTGGGGACTATCATTTTATGCAGATCAGGTGACTTTGGGCTATTGGAAGTTGGATACAACACTACCTGCAAGTCATAAAATAAAAACTTCAACAAGTTGGTACAAAAAGACTCTGATAGTCTTTCACGTTAACTTCAAAGCAGTGAAGATTCTTGTATTTCCTCTGATCTGAAAGATGACTAATAAATGTTTCATAAATCTAATAAACCAGTTGACTCAATCTTACTGTAATAGACGAATGTCCAAAATGAACTCATTAATTTTCTTACAAATGGTAATTTTCATATTATGAGTTAATAAAATTTCCTTCTGTTAGCTCATTCTGAATTAACAGTTTTAAACAAAAAGGAAGAATTGACACTTCAAAATGGCCATGTACAATCAAACAAGAACCTAAACTTTTACACTGCTCGGTGCTCTGCTGGAAACATCCTATTGAAACAATTTGCTGTTGCATTATGCAACAGATTGTCCCCCCAGCAGTGACATTGCTTTAGTGAAGAAAAAATACGCTCTCTCTTACCAACTCCCTTTTTTGATCATTAGCATTAATAAAAGCCAGTTATAGTGAAAATTGCAGAAATTAGAGATTAATTACAAAGCACCATTGTTGCATATGGCAAATAATAAATATAAGATATTATGTCCAGTCCACATGTGATATGAAATAAACCTTTTGTTTAATCTATAGTGGTAGACATATAAAAAAATAAAAAATACACGGAATTTTAAACATTTCTTTTTTAAAACATTTATGCAAATTTCTTGATAGTTTTACTAGCTAACCATTAATTTTAGATTAATATTAGTCACAAGTTGTTAAAAATGTATTTATTTACCATCAGAAAGTTTATCCATTTACAGCCAGTATAATTAAATATTCCTACTTCATGAAATCCTTATCCACAGTCACATGGTTAGCAGTTAAATGCTGCTGGAACATAATTTCCTTTCATTCTCATTATAAGCACTACTTTTGAATCAAATTAGACTCTAAAATATTCTTAATATGTTATCTGGGAGACTTTTGTAACATTCAGTGAGTTTTGAATTACCATTATCAGGAAGCAGTATTTCAAAAGTAACAACATTCTAAAAAACAGCGTTCTTCACATCTTTTATTTCTTGAAAACTAAAATTAATCATAATGTTAACCATCAAATTAATTTCTTATACATAGTACTTGTGCCTTGTGTCACATACATAAAACACAATATATTCTCCTCTGTGTTATTAGAAAAGTTAAATCAAGGATTTGAGTAAGAATCTCCAAGCAAGCATAAATCTAGAAGATATTACTAAGCCAAAAATATTACAATAGTGTCATTCAGATCTAATAATTTGAAAGATGACATAAACTGAAGGCCTTCAGCTTCTCATCTCAGTATTTTGCAGAAAATACATTCCTGCATCCTGTTAATATCAGGAGCTCTAGTGAAGCAGAGAAATACGATGCATCACCCCTAATCAAGTGTGCAACCTTTATAACAGCAGCGGGAGAAATAACCTGTCAGATCTGTTGAATACATTCAGAACCTTTTAAAGAGATAGTAGAAGAATCAGTAAGTTCTGGTTTTAATAAAGCAGGAGGCTACTTTTTTTCTTTTTTTTGGAAATGCACAGCAAACACTACTTCTAACAGAGCTTATTCCTTCTTTCCCAAGAAACAAGCCGATTTTCACTTTGAGTAAAAGCCATTCCTTAAAAAGCATTTAAAAGCATTATGAGTGTGGCAACCTTTGTGTTCTGATGCATCAAACAGAAAATGATTTTCAGTTTGTTTATCTTTTTAAATGCAGGATTATAAAAACAGAATTATTACTCATTCCTTGCATCTAATCACTTGGCATTCACATAGGACTGTAGGTGATGATACAAATTTTTCTGCTTCTAGAGGCTGCAGTTTCTGTTGTCCTGTAACAGCTTATTAGAGCCCATGCATCTCAAGCAACATCTTTCTCCTGTCAACTTCTTGAGTTTTTAGATTGCTGATGAAAATATAAGCAGACAAGTGTGTAATTAATTCATAACTTCCGTACTGACAATTCCTTTTCTGAATTTTTAAAGGATTATTTTGGAGCTTCGTTTTCAAAGCTCTCACAATAAATAAGTATCTGGCAGAATATTTAAGTATGCACTACGCTGTGTTTATATTACACTTTGTCATGCCTGCCAGCTTTAAACAAGGAGAGCTAAAAGAACTTTGTCATCAAACTTTTTATCTTTACACACAAACACACGTACACACACGCACAGAAAGCATTTGACAGGTATTAATTATCTACACAATAACCTTCATACTAACAGCACGCTTAAGGGCAATACTAACCATTGTGTACTATATCATCAGGTGGCACAGACTGTATCATGAAATTGCTGAAACCAAAACAGTGGGCAAATATTCCTTAATAAGAAAAGTAAAAAGTTGCTGAACTTTTTATTAAAATCATTCTCTCCATTCTGGCACACTGTGATGCAATCTCATTGCCATTGTCCATGGAAAAACTTTCCTGGTTGTTCTGTCTCAGATTTTCTTTCTGCACTGCTTAAGGGATTTTAATCTTCTAATTGTTCTATAATCTACTTTAAAAATAAAATGGTATCAACTCATACCTCTTCTCTGGGGGATATAAAACACACCTACAGGATACTCTTTCACTGTGCCTAAAACTTTAGAAATTCCTACTACGTCATGTATTTCTGAATTAACTTTTATTTTATTTTAATTAATCTTATTTTATTGTTCTTACACCTGTGAATATCACCATAGCAGATTATTCAGCAGCAGCACAGAGAACTATGAGTTGTAAGTCTAGGACTGTGTTTGCAATAAGTAAACTAACAGGTTCTCGTGGTTTGGGTTGGGCTGGCCACTAACCTCAAACAGGTACATTGCATTAAAAAGTGTAATGAACTATTCGTGACTAGAATGCTACACACCAAACATAGCCACTCTACACTGCATTGCTTCAGCTGATTTAAGGCAAATTAATAGTATCAGAACCGTGTGGGTTGAGACAATTCAGTAAATTCAATCACCTCATGATCATTAAAAATACTTGATCATGTGGGCCGATTATATCTAGTATTATGTTTCCTTAGACCACAATTTAACTGAAAAAGTGTCAAGTTCACTTTATGCCTCTCCTCATTTTGACGTAACATAAACACAGAAATCTGAAACATTATAAAAGAACACATTTATGGATTTGTACGAGGTGATATCCTCAAAATACTGTTTCTTAATTATGAATGACTGAAAATGTTTCTCTCCTGGACTTAAAATATGACAGGTTGAAAGATATGAAGGTAATATCATTTGATGTCTTAACTAACCATCATTTACTGTGATTCAGTTGTGTATTTAAGTCCCCAGCTGGATCACCATAGAAGTTATTTGAAGTACACCTGAGCCAAACAGTCAATTCAGCCAAACTACTATTAACTCTCCTCTATCTTTGGGACACTGATCATATCTTCTTTTAAAGGTATGAAAGCAAAGTTAAGTTGTCCAGAATACTCTAAAAGCTCAAACAAACCAATCTTGGGACAATTTTGCTTTCTCAGAGCAGATAACCAAGCAGAAGGTTCAGAGTCAAAAGTGCTGTGCAGAAATAGCTCCTACTGGTATTCCCATGTTTAGATAAAGCTCTCAAGATAACCATCCCTGGCTGGTTGTCTTGCTATCAAAAGCAAATGCAGTCTGCAGAAGGGACCAATGCAGCTAAGAGGCAAGCAGGTTGGCAAGTCATAAGCAGAAGAGAAAAATCAAGAGTCAAGATAAACTCTATTTTTTCCTCCATCCCACACTTTTAGCTGAGTTCAGTTTCAGCCAACTCATGTCCTTGCATCCCATCCTTCCTCTCCTCATCCCCTACTTCCACCCAAACCCCATGATATTCAAGAGTTGAACACGACTGCTGGAGTTACCCATCCTTTTGACCCAAGTATTTGAAATGAGACAGATTGTATAAATTGGGGTGGTTTAAGACACATTTTGAGATCTCAGACTTTGGGCACAAGACTTTGGTAATCACGGTTATTCTGAGAAGACTATGCTGAGCTTTGGCTCACTGTCACAAGCAAAAAAAAATGAAAGCAAAGAATCTCTGCATCTGCTCTTTAATGCCTGGGCTGAGAGACAGATGACACTTAACATGCTATTACAGAAAACCCTTATCTTGCCTTCAGCACAGCTCACACCACACAAGCTTAAAGAAAATAAAGATGCAGCCCATCAACAGTCTCTTCATAACACAGCCTGGGCCATCTTCAAAAAGCAGACCAAACCCTCAACTTGTCCCCATCCCCCAATGCCTGGGGCTGCCCTAATGTCCCCCATCCTGCCCTGCTCCCTGCCACCCCAGGGAACCCCTGCTACTCCTGGCACCCAGCTTCCTATCTCTTCTTCAAACTTCATGGTCACCAACAGGAAAGCCAGAAGATTTTATGAGACAAAAGAAGTTCCTGTGCCTGATGTGCTCTTCCAGACCATAAATGGTGCTACAAATGATTTCTTTTTGCCATTGACCAAACCCACATTTTCTTTTTACCTTATTCCATACCTAGGATGCAAAATTTTAGCCTCGACACTTATGGTCCGGCTAAGTTACAAGCAATTGAGAACTGAATCTTATGTCACCAGGCCTTAATCAAAAGCAGCATTGACAGGTTTGTTCAGAACAAACAATACACTCGTGGTCACACAAAAAACCGCATGACGAACTGGAGAAACCAAGTTCTCTAACTCCTGTGGTTTACCAGAGGCACTTCTAACTCATTTTGTGATGATTTAAAACTGTGAAAAACAGTGAGTGCCCAGGACATAAGATCATATGCTCCCTCAGCTGCATTTGTTGAAGCTTTCATCACGCTATAGGACGAATTCATTCTATGGAAGGTTTTTTTCTTTCATGTTGTAAAATATAGTGATTTGAAAGGATGCCAGTGCAAGCAGAGAGGACAAGCAAATTTTATGTTACAAAATAAGCACCCATTATTATTTGGCACATGCAAATTTATGCTGCTGGTCACTGTCTGAGCAAAGACGATAGGAAAATTTCCTAGTTAAACATACTGTTTTACTGATTAGAAAATAGCATTGCAGACCAAAAATTTTTGAAGCTGGTTCGGAAATAGATGACTAGAAATGTCTACTGACTCCTCTCAAGTCACCTGCTCCCCTAACTTCAAAGTTTGGAGTTGTTCTGAGTTATGCCAGCCCCTTGTCCAAAGACAGGTTACTGTCAGGGAGACAGAAGCTGCTGTCAGTGTGATGAGAAGTGAAGTTCCCTCAAACACCCCAGCAGCAGCCTGGCAATCACAGCACCGCACTGGCATGCCCTGAGCAGAAAGTCGTGATGAACTCCTGCCTGGCAAAAGAAACTCGATTGAAGGGCAAGAATGGAGGTAGAAATGGGAAAAGGAGGTGGCTCTCTTGAAATTAACTCCCTTAGAGAAGTTCTCACCTAGGGAACCCCTAAAGAAAGGGTTAATAAGATCTTGATCACCAAGGGAGCTCATGAGTATTTTACACAAGCTCCATCATCTCACCTATTGAACAATCTCTCACTTTCCAGCTATGATTGTATTACAGCTGAGACACTGAGACAAGACATTAGGTAACAGATGGTTAAAAAGAAACAAAAATCAAACAGAAATACTGAACAGGTGCATGGTGAGAGAGCTATCTAATATGCTGCTGTTGACAAAGAACTGGGAAGGCTTTGCAATTTATGCAATCAATGGACCTCTGCTGATGCTGCCAGCTGAACACTTACCTTAATAGATGTTAGCGAAAGGCAAAAGTTGCCTTTCAGTCCTTCCCAAACAGCCTCGTCCCCAGATCTAAGAGAGGGTATGCCTGAATGGAAAATATCTCAAGAATTTCTGATGAGAGGCTTTCTCAGAGAAGCTACTGACAAAATCCCTGTTAGTGTGGAAACAATAACACTCCAGTCAGACATAGCAGGGTGCTGACAGACAGACTGGTCGGAGAGCAAGAGTAAAAGGGGGAGTGGAAGCAATCTCTTATAATTTTCCAAACTTAAGAGAAAGACAGAAAAACTCAGCCCTGCAAAACCTCAGTCATTTCAAAATGTGATGGACAAAAACATTCCCTAGGATGGCAGGCTTTAAATGAAAATATTCACAGCATGAAATCCTCTCTGCTCAGCAGCCCTTTCAACACAACACAGAAGATAACCAACATACCCAGTGCAGTTGGCATTCAGAAACTAGGCAAGTACAGGTACCTAGCCAGTACAGTTATTTTATAATGTCTTTAAATGAAACCTAGAGTAACAGCACCAATGAAAAAAACCCATAACTGCACAGCTAATTATTCCTGGCTGCCGCTGACTGTGACAAGCAGGTTGTGAGACAATAGTTCCCTTTTAATTGAACAGTAAAAGCGACAAGACTGAAATATTCTTATATTCAAAAAGTATCAGCACTCAACCACCACCCGCTGTTCTCACATTGTATTCACATGTGTGCTAAGCAAGCACAACGGCTGTCACTTTGAATTACTGGGTTTGAACATCTTCATACACAAAGTACTGAACAAGGAAAAGTGACGTCAGATGCCTGAGTTTCAGATACCACCAGGCTGCTTTTTTAGAAGTATTTACTCCAAACTCTGAAGGTTTCTTCATGCTTCCTCAGTTGTTGCACGTACAAATGCAAACATCAATTCTGCCTTCTGTACACACAGAGAAAAATTATTGACGCAGTCAGATCAGTGTCAGTCACACAAAACCTGTGCCACACATTTCAAAGATATTTGAATAAAGTAAGTTCTTCATGTTTCCTAATTAGAAAAAAATTAGCTTCAAAGATGCAGCCTGCCTCACTTTCTAGAAGTTAAATTCGGTGGCTCACTGTATGCGGAGGTCTGCACAACCACAGACAGACCGCGACTCCAGAAGTTCACATTCTGCAGAACCCAAATCCAAATAACATCCTTTCCCCTCCTGTGCAGCACTTGTCTCCATTTTCAGTGGAAAACTGAGTTTTTCGAACTGTACTCCAGTTTGTGTAGAACAGAATAAAGGTTAAGATCTGGTTTTTGTTTGAAGACACTCAAAGCAGTCAGCAGGGAGCCAGAAGAATATCCCCCAGCAAGCAAAATCTCCTCTTGGTATTTACAACTGAATTTATTTTGGGTTTTTTTTTTTAGAGGAAGAGAGCAATGCCAGACTAGCAACATAGTAAGTACTACTTCCTGTTGGTTAAGCACATCTTAAATGCCTTGAAGTGAGAAGATGTTAAGTACAGACAACAACCCTTCTGTCTCTTGGTGCTCACCTAGTAACTTCTGCAGTAGAGGCTGAGCAGCCCCTAGCCTCTGCTTCCCAACAGGGAGTAAATAAAGCTGTAAGTATGGTCTGCCCTCTCTACTGAAAGCATGAACCTGCATCCTTTCTGCTCAACATGACATAGTTACTTCTGGAAACCAGCACTGCCTTCTCCTTAAACCAAGGAGCTGCGGTGCCATCATGCTGAGATCAGGGCCTACATCTGAAGTTTGTAAGTGTGAGAGACTGCCATGCACTGATGGGGTCAATGGAAACGCCGCCTTCTCTGTGACTCTGGGGAAACCTTTGCTGGGTCCACGTTTCACACCTTAGATCTGTTTTCAGAAACAGCTGATCCCTTGGTGGCAGAAGAAACCCTTTGGTATGTGATGGAAGTTTGAAATTCAAATCACGTAGCTTGATGTCGCCTTCTATTTCTAATTACAGATTAAACAGGACAAAACTTTCACATGCAAACTTCAATAATGTAGAAAAGTGGTCTTGGGTCAAGACACATGCTTTGAAGAAAGTACATGACGGAGGAGAGTTAATGTCCACAGCCAGCCTACCTCAGAAGGGCCAGGTTTGAGTTGAATGTTTAAGGACAGAAAAAATACCAGCAGAAGTATCTTCAGGCCTTTTCAGAGCATGACAAACCTACCTGAATCAGCTGCACTCCTGCAAGTCACTGCAGTGTACTGACCAGGCATAAAGTTGCCAAATTCTGTTAGAATTAAACTTATCTAGTGGGACCCTGCAATTTTTTAAAGGGCACCTGAATTTAAATCTCTCAAACCTGAAAATGAAGACATTGAAAACAAAAGAAGACTTTGAAAGCTAAAATGTATATAGTGAATGTACACAAACCCTCTTTTTTTGGCAAAAATTCTGTCAAGCATTCTCCCAATCTCCCCTGAAGGTAGCAATCACCACTTAAACAGGTTGGCAGGTTCCCCCTTCTCCACCAGCTGGAAGGTGTCTGTCAGCAACCCCAGTCACTGCCAGACCTGGGAAATGCAGGAGGACAGACCAGGCACCCAGACAGGCTGATGGCTGCCACAGCTGACATGCCCTTTTTCATGTTCTTTTCCACTGCTAAGGACCATGTACTAATGTCATTGTGGAATGTTTATCTTGTACAGGCTTATCTTTTACAGAAGGTACTTTTGGGCAAGGATGGGGCCTGGACATTTTTTGGTAAATCAGGAATGGATTATAAAACATAAAATCCCAGCATCTCTCAGGTGCTTCTGTTTGCTATGCCCAATCTCAACACAAGCGTTAATACAAGGGGAAAAAAGGTGATGGCCTTTGTCCTTTGTGACAAGGGGGAAAAAACCCAGCAAAAAGTGATGATTTTAATAGCCTAATTCTGGTACAAACTGTCAAACCTCAGAGCATCTGATAAGAGCATGCAGACTCTGCTGAAGGAGAGTAAGAATCAGCAACAGAAAGAGGAGATTGCTCTGTCTTCCCTCACCTTTTATATATCTTGCTTTGTCTCTGTGAAAGCTGGGTCAGACTCCATCCAACAACAGCAGTAGGCTCAGCCCTAGCCCCTCTCAACTACCTATTTTTATTTTCTCTCTCTCCCCCCACCACTCAGAACCAAGAAAGGAAAATTATTACCTTCTTTAAGCTGGTTTGGGCCAGCTGACAAATAGAGATGTGTCAGAAGGCAGCCAGGAGTGGGAAGGGTGAGGAAGCAGGGAGAAAACACAAAACAAACCATCTGGGGCCATAGGATACAGTTAAGGCAAAAGCTACATTCAGTATTTTACATTTGAAATGTTTTCATTCTTTAAAAGCCTTTAAAATATTTTATCCTCCTGTTCTAGAAACTGGGACAAGCTGCAGTGTAAGAAAGCAGACCAAGCTCATACCTGAACTTTGGCTATTTAACGTTTCATCCTGTTAACACTTGTAATTCTTAGCCCCTTTATTCTGTTAATGTTTCTTTTCTTCTCCAATTCCCTGGCAATGATTATGCTGGCTACTGTTCACAAAGGCCACGTAGTCCCTTTTCCACTGCCCTGCACCTTTGCGTTGACTTTCCTTTTGCTTCTTTGAAAGGACTGAGCAAGCGGAGAGAGAGAAGAAACTTCTCTGTGCTTAATAGCACTGTGCAGTTCCTGTGAGTCCACTCTTTCACTGTCTCTTTTTATTGTTCTGAATCCAGATATTGCTGACTCTGGGCTGCTCAGCTGTGCCCCCGTGGCTCCTTTGCTGTACCTGCCCTGCTCCTGCCAGTGTGCCACCCCTACTGGGAATGTTCCCTGCGAAGACCCCACCTTCAGTTGGCTGTCCTTGACCAAGTGACCTTGGAGGCCTCTTAGAAGGACATGAGAGGAGGTAAGAACTGTTTATGGTAGGGATACAATCCTGACCTTAACAAGTGGCCCAATGTGTGGGAGACTGGTTTTGTGCAGCCGCTTGCACTTGGAGGACACAAAGTGGGGAAGAGCCCTACTGGGAAGTTGTCTTTGTGAGAAGCAGCATGACTGAGTGTTAAAACATGAGCCCTCCTCCACGCGTTAACGTGTTGGAGGGGAGAATTTCAACAGGAGATGGGGGGAGCGTGAGATTTGCAGACCCTTTCTGCCTTGTCCACATTACCCTCCTCTTTCTATGATACATTGCACTCTCTAGAACATAGTTTTGGCCTACGAAGGATAAATGATCCTGTCAAGATAGGGAAAATGTGAAAAGGGAAGGAAAGCTCATACAGTACAAGAGTGAGAACTCTTATTTCAATCTGACAATATTACCTCCATCACTCCTTCCCCGCCTCCTTCCATCACTTAAGTCCTTTTTCCCTATCACCAATTGTCTGCTATATTTATTACATGCCAAGTCTTCTCTCTCTCTCTCCTCTTCACTCCTAATTTGAATAGCTACAAGCATCGGTAGGTCACCTAGAAATTGAAAAAAGTTTTAAACAAGACTAACAGAACCATCATGGATCCCTGATAGATTGCCTTTCAGAAACTTCCAAGTCAACATACCATGTTTTGAGCTACAAAAAGCCACCCTTTAAAAGAAAAGGCACTGTTTGGCACAACTGCAGCAGACCAGGTGCTGTACTGAATACCTTATACCGTTTTATGGCATGTTTTATCAATACTCGCATTCCTACGTATCGTTTCTCATGTATTTCTTGTTTCTATGCATAATACTCACTCTTCCCAGTTCTTTATCTTCCAGTGCCAGCACTCCGGTGCTTTCTGTAAAGAGTTTTACTTTGACAACAGGCCGAGGGTGAGTAGTGGTGAAATCTCCTTGAGTTCCCCACCTGCAATAAATAAAAGAACAGAATTTAACTGGGGCAGAGGATAGTCCTGAGAGGGGTAGGACTGTAAGTTTTTGCACAGAATATTTGTTAATGCACTCCTAGAACCTAATTTCCAAACTTTTGGGGGGAGTGGGCGGGAGAGAGAGGGGAGGTACGTTTTTGAGCATCCAAGATTAAATATCTACATGGGAAAATTGGCTTTTCCCTGTGATAAGACAAATCAGGATTTTTCTGTATGACTTTTGTCATTAAAAAAATCAATCATAAATTTGTTAATGGTAGAACACGAAGACCGGAAATTATATCCACATAGGGAAAAACAGAACCAAGCAAGAAAGCAAAATAAGAAAAAGAGAGATTTTTTTTCCATTAAATATATTATGTTCACTATCCTGTTGCATACAAGTCAAACTAATTCAGCAAAGAATCACACTTCAATTCTAAAAAAAAATATATTTATATATTTAAATTTAGGTGACCAAACTATGCGGAAAGTAAGAGACCTGCCAAAAGAAAGCCTTATGTTTTATGAGATGTTGCAACTTAGTACAAACATGTAGGAAAAATGTAAATAGAAATGCAAAAAATTGAAAAAAATGTTATTTATCAGAGTGATTATAGCTCTGCAAGATAATTACTGCCACAAGGCTTCATGCTTTTAGAGAAGCTAAATTAGGCAGACGAACTTCTAGTTGTTAATCTCTTATCTCGGTTAAGACTCTCTGTTTATCAGCCTTTCCCCCCCTCTGTGTGCCAGTGGTACATAAAAGAGGAAAGTTATACAAATTAGATTGCAACTTCCTCCGACAACCTATTCTGTTTTCCTAAACAATTTCATGGTACTCATTGCATCGATGGTACTGATTCTGATTACATTACTAGGCACAAACAAAATGCAAAAAGTAAGCGCAGCTCCAGTTTCTCTTCATTTTTCCCAGTGCTTGAGATAATGCGATTAGCAGAAACTACAGAAATAAAGGAAACAAGTGACCTTAAGAGTATGGTCTATAAATGGATGTATTACACAAGCTAAAATCCTAGAGGGCCTCATTTTCAAAAAGCAGCATTTTAATTTACCATTCAAGAATAATTTACATGGACTCTCCATTGCTGGAAAGGAACAGAATAGTAATCCTCCAGCAAAGGGATATAATAGGTTAAAGACATACCTGCGAGTAACATGAGTTACAGAATTCAAGATAAAGTCCAGAAAGTAATATGCAATCAAAACCAAAAGTTTTAAGAAAGCGGTGGTTCTGTATAAACCAGTCCTAGAGGTGGCTGAACACACTCCAGAATACAAAAGTGAGGGTCACTGAAAATTAACCAAATCTGATGTTGCATTCTGTCTGCTTTGCTTTGTCTGGATTAGATAGATGGTTACGCTGTCTGTGGTGGACATCGCCTTAATCTCAGCCAAAGTGATAACTGAAACAGGGATTGTGATGAGAAATTACCTTCCTAAGAGGGAGAAAACCTGTTTCGTGATCTGATGATAGATGCTGCAGCCGCAGGACAAGACACAGGTGCCTAGCACTGCTGCTCTTCCCAGCGCTGGTACCAGGGGCAGGTTTTGTCACAATACAGAAATGAGATTTCCAAGGAAAAAGCATCTTCATAAAAGATGAGATAGTTGTATCTTCAGCCTTCTCTCCCCCTCCAGATCCCACTATGCAGGAAGAATGCTGCCTTGCAATCTCAAACACAACCCAAGCACTTTGTCACCTGGACTCTCTTCTCAGGCACCAGGATATATATGTCCTGAACTTCCAGAATCCTTGCACTGTGCCCACCACAATGGATAGGATCACCCAAACAATGAACAGACGCTTCTATTAAAAAAAAACAAAATGAAACAAAAGCCTCTCTTCAAAGATCTAGTGGCAGCATTAACTGTCAGACAGAAGAAATTAGAAGTCATGCTGACTAAAGGGAAGAGAAAAAACCCAGCCTCTCAACAAAGAGAGCATCACGGAGGGGCTGCTCAGCTTCTGGAAGCTGAGGGTCAGGTAGGGGCACCCCAGCACCTGGCTCCAGGACCTGCCCAGAAAGTGGTGCAGCTTTCCCCAGAGACATCCCCAGGCTCCACTCCTGCAGGACAGAGCAGGGAGAGATGGGGCACACCTGAGCCTTGCCCAAGGAGCTCACAGAATTTACTTCTCTAATTTAGATGCACAATGAGAGACTGATGTGGATAGGACTAACACTGGGTCATTCACCCATTTTTGACACTAATGTAGTACTGGAAATCATCTTTAACATCAGATCTGATTGCTATCCTTGACTGACATCCTTCTCCCACCCCTTTTTCCGTGTGCAGCAGTAAATGAAAATCCTGGGCTGAAAAGCAACGGTCTGAATCTATTCCTAAAGCTTAATGTTCATGGTGGAAACATTCCGTGCTCTTTCACGGTCCTTGCTGATTGGGACTTCAGCTAACTCTCATAGCCTCTTAGGACCATGTGTTTGGAAGTAAATTATCTGGTAGAGCAGATGGTCACAGATATGCTAATATAATTATAACCACTTCGTTTCTCAAAAATTTAACATTTTTCTTCCAAAACACACTCGTGTTCTGTCAAATGCATGTATTAATACCTATTGAAACACTAGTATTTTCTGTTCTCACATCTTCTTGATCTCATTGGAGTAGCTGTAGTGGAATATTTCCATTAAATTTGAAAGCTAACCTGCCAGGTAAAGGTCAGACAAATCTGTATTTCTCTTTTAGGTTGGGGTTGTACCCTAATATTTTGCTGAAGAAATATAGCCCTTCTCAGAAATGTCTTTCTGATCCACAGATTAAAAGCCAACTACCATGCAAAAGATTGTTCACATTATTCATAAGACTGAATAACTTTTTAGTTGTTTAATTGAACAACTTTTTGACTGTTTTTAAATTAGAACGAACTATATGGCCTCCAGAATTTGAGCACTGAATAAAGAAAAGTTACTTTTCTTTATATTTTAGCTTTCAATAGCAATAAGAATGTAATATTTTCTGCAAGAAAATAAATCCTACAGCTGACTTTTACTTTTCATCCAGGGGAGCAGGTGAACCTTTAGGTTGTAACTTGGTTTTCTATGAAAATAGAAGGAAATTGTATCTGCCACTTCGATCTCATTTGAGTCAAAGTATGTTGCAGACAGTTTATGTCAGGCTTGCTCTGCTATGGAGATACTGAACAGCGGAAGGAAGATGAGAAGGAAGAACAGGTAAATTAATTCACCTAATTTCTGACATTGCTATTTACAAGAAGTATATCTTTCATAATTCTTAACCTAAGAAAAATGTAATGCTTTATATTTGTAACAGTGTATGTTTTAACTACCAAATATATGTAAGCTATGGAAACAGCAAATCAGCCACTTCCACACATTTGGAGGAGCCCTGAATATCTGTCCAATGATTGTTGCTAATGTGAATGATACTGGTGTTGAATGCGGCTAGATGGAAAGTGCAACATTTTTTTCAAAACAAGCATGGATCTCATGCAGTATTTATATTAAGTTAAAAGTTCCCATAATTGTCTGGGTTTTTTTATCTTGCTATAAAAGTAGTCAAAAGTAACAATAATTTCAGTGCTAAATGCTGTAGTGTCACTCATTGCGCTGTCAGCTGCAGCCCGTGCAGTATACTTGAAACCTCTAAAACCACCAACATTAAGTATAAAAAAACCCCTAATCCTGCCTCTTCATGCTCTCATTTTGCCACATCATTTTCCTTTGTAGACATAATTTTTCTGCTTTCACCTACTCATTCTCTTTTACTACAGAAACTGCAATGATCTGATGTTTGATCATCTTCAACCATAAGCCCCAGTCTTTTCACCATATTTATGATTCTGTTAGAGGTACGTGGGCTGATACCATAATTATTGACAGAATCCTTTGCCAAAGTTAATTTCCCTTCACTGTACAAGTATCCTTTACCAGCAGGGAGGTGGATGTTTATTTCAGGTAAAGATTTATCACTGTGTCACAGACTCCAGCCTAAGCAAATTTATTTTTCTACTCCATTTTGGAACACATTTAGTACACTGGAAACAGTGAAGTTCTCTCTCAAGGTTTTCCACTCTAATCATGGTCTCTGTTAGTCAAAACTTTTCTTTATGAGATCTTAAATCTCCAGTCTTACATGGGAGTGAACGTTATAAAATTTATTATTCCAAGTAAACATCTAGACATTTTATTTTAGCCCTATTTATTGGAACATTCTCTTTCTGACAAAATATCAAGTCTAAAGAATTTTGCACCATCAATAATTGATCTTCCTCAGCAATTAGGAAATATTGTCCTTTTTGAAACCAATATCACAGTATATTGGTCTTCTTGGTGCCTCCTTTAGCATCTTTCCAGGTTTGATTCTTGGTTTTAATCTACTGCATAAATCAACCTCAATAGATTTCTTAATTCTTCATTATATCACCTTAAAAGGCCTTCTGACAGATTTTTCTTATTCCCTACCCATACAGGTATGTGCTACAGAGCTGGAATGAGCAGGAAGACCCACCAAATCCAGTTTTTTAGGCATCCTACTGCTTCATGGGACTAAGAGAGTTACTAGCAGAGAGAGTTTTTGCTCATCGCTGAGCTGGACTGGAAGTACAATGTTCAGGTCTCTATAACATCTCCATGGCTCAACTGTTTCAAGAATCTGTACTGGCTTAGTTGTTTCTACTTTGTCTAGGAACATACTTTAACTGCAGAAAACTAGGTATGTATAATTTTCAGGTTAGATATTATAATCACAGAGCAAGTCATGAGATGAAAGGCCAGGAAACAAAAAGACAGATGAGAGTCACAGCACCTTCCCGACACATCTAACTCCACTGATGCTTTAATATAGTTCAAAACACCTTAAATCCAGGTCTGACAAACATTCTGTTGTCAGCAAAGTACTGTGTGAATGTGGAATTTATGAAGCTTTGCATATTACTAACTGCAACTGCACATACACAGGCAGAGAGAGAAAACATGTGAGAGAGCACGCAAGTCGCTGGACCAGCAGCACGAGTTACCCCACAGCGATATGACAATAAATCTTTAATTTGATGTGAAGGCTCCATTCAGCCAAACAAAAATAGAGTTAAATCCATACTTATCTGATTTTGGCTTTTTTACTGAGACTCCCAAAGAGAGTATTAGTTGTTACTAATTGCTGCTAGTTCTTCTCCACTAATAATGGCCGAAATTTCATACTTTCCTATTATCTTATGAGCACAGAAATACCCATCCGTTTGGCAATGACTGACACCAGGATGCCACACAAGAAATCATGGCCTTATCGCTAACAACTGTCTCATACAACCCGATGGCATGTCCACTTTCTGTCTTTTGCACACCTTACAAAACAACACAAACATTCCCGCTTCACCCCTTAATGAATGCTTCTGAAAAAAGATGTTGAAATATTATTGCACAAGTGACAGAATTTTATTATGCAGCATCAATGATTTAATAGGGTAATGATTATTCCTTATATGCAATATTATAATCACTATTTAATTCAATATATATTTATGTATATATTCTCAATTACATCGGTGGGAACTGGAATTCAAGTTTGAAACCACAAGGGGAAGAGTTTGTGTGTTAGTACCTTTCAATAATGCTTCAAATGTGCTTTAGGTTGCAAATATTTTTCCTGTGGGAAAAAAAAACCCTACATTTTCTTATTTCTCTATTTGAAAATTACTCATTTATTTTGATGAAAGTGCAAAGAGCATAATTTCTTTCGTCAGAGCAAGCACATTAAATTGCAGCTGAAAGGTGATCATAAAGAAGGTTTTACACAAATCATAATGTTCTTTTACAGTAGAGGCACAGACAAAGCTCGCACTCTGACAAGCTGAATCATGAGCTTGGCCAAGTATCTTGGCCTTTTTTCACTGAAGTCATCTAGTCTTTTGTACATCTTGACTCTGGTCTTCCCTGTGTTACTGTGAATTCACTATTTCATGCAGAAATCCTGCTGAGAACTACAGATTTATTGTTTCACAATCCCTACTACAGAAAAACTGATACTTTGCATAAATACTTCCAGGGCTGTCAGCCAGTGAAGGAGCATTACAATAGTAACTCTGAGGTTCCCATCAAAATGTTCCTAAAACTACAAAATGTAGATATGGAAAAAATAACTTGTTCTACAGCAATGGATGACAGTAGGAAAGAGCAGTACAGAAAAAAGGAAAATTTTGGTGCAAGGATGGAAAGGCATACAATTGCCTTTGTGTCACCTTTGATTCTACCTAAGCAGGATCTACACTACTGTCCCTTACTTTTTCTTTTCTTTCTTTTTTTAAACCATTTTCATTTATTTCCATCTACGTAGGAACTTTTGACTCAGCACACTAGTGGTTTGAAACATAAACTAACCACCCATCTCTTCGGCACTTCCCTTATAGAAAAGTTGGGTGTTCAGCACCTGTAGATGCGCACACTAAGCAGCTCAGCATTCAATTTCTGAATGCATTGTCGAATCTTTTCTAGTATAGTCACTCAGGAAGACTCAGTGGTGGTTTTTTTCCCCTGTGGATTCAGCAGCAAAATTAAAGACTTTTAGGCTGGCTCCTACAAAATGTCAGCAAACTCTTCTTGGAACTCTGCTCTGAGGAACTGAAAGCTCTGAATCGGATCCTTACTTCATTAAGAGCAAGGATAGAGTGTTTTGACGGATCTGCTGTATTGTATAGCCCCTTTTCACAACTAGACTAACATGAAAGGGAGAAAAGAATAATTTGATCATATGGTGGGGTTTTTTTTCAGAGTTTGCTTTTGGCAAAAATAATAACTGTTTTAAATAAAGGAATTAACAGAGTCAAAATTACTATTTCTCACAGAGCTAATAATGAGCTAGACACAATAATTTATTTCTTTTTAAACATAAACCACTATTGATGTCTGAAAAAAAATTGTAAAAAAACCCCAAAATTGTGAATAGTTTTTCTTTAAAACAAAAAAGTGCCTAATACAAAGCAGAAAGGAAAACTAAAAGAGTGGTTCAATCTATAATAAGCAAGTAAGTGAAAACACTCATTTAGGTTTCTACACTGAAAATGAGAACAGCGCACTCTAACACTACAGAATGATATTATGACAAGTATTGTCATCACAAACATAAAACAGTACGAATAAATATTACTTAGTCTTATTTCCCCATTTCACTTTCCATACAGGCAACCAAGACATGTCAGGGTAAAGACTTTCAAGGGTATGTAACAAGACTGACATACATCCAGGCACTGGGAACCATTGCTAGATATCATGTAAAGAATTCATGAGAGGCATTAACTCCCATTTCCTACTAAGTTTCAAACCCAGCCAGGGGCTGGTGATGCGCACAAAGGCAAGACACGGCCATTTATGTTCTCAAAATTCCTGCATCCATATTTACCTCACTTTTGCCTTGAAAAACATAATTATGAATCCATCACAACATTGTTAAAAGTTGCAAATCCTATTTACTTCATGTTATTTAGTATTCATGTGACACTGAAAACCCTTAAAATGTTGTACAAAAGTTGATGAACCGACAGCACTTTGATGAAGCAGATAGATGTTGTCATCTCAGTCTAAAGACGTGGGAAACAAATCACCAAATAGACTGACCTATCTGAGCCTGCACAGTTTATCAGGGAAAACTCAGGTACCAAATCAGAAAACTTCAGTATTCCATCTGGCTTCACACCAATTCTCCTTTATTCTGAAACCCCTTTTACTCCTCCTTTTGACTCCTACTATTCTTATCAGCTGTCTACATTATTCTGCCTTTGTTTCTGCTGTCCTCCTACACTCAATCTGCTGGTATGGCTTTCAAGTAAGCACATTAACCTGTAGATTCGTACCTTATATGCTCAGTAGTTACTAAGAAATTTCAAGTTCTATTCATTTTTTCCTTCATCTGTTCAGTGGACTATTCTGTATTCTAGAAGTACTGGACCTCTTGACACCTCTGAGGATCAATGCACATACTAACACAGCGACAGCAAAGAGTCTGCCCATGGTGTGGTGACAAACAGTTTTCTGAGTCTCATAAGCATTTAAGATGTACAAAGTATTTTTAGCCTGAATAGGGCGCAAAAGCAAAAGCTTTCTTTTAAACCCTTTAAAACTTCTTCTAAACCTTTCTCTTCACCCAAAGCAACAAACCAAAACTAAATAAAACCATAAAATTTCTTCCAATTCAACCACTGCATCTAGTCAAATGTTTAGCAGTTATTTTGAATGTACCTGTACTATATTGCTCGCAACAAATATAAGAAAATTTTTGAAAGGTCTCTTCAAACCAAGACACAAGAAAAGTATATTTAAAAATGTAAAATGGGACATTCTGATCATATCAAAATTGACGAGAAATCCAAAGAAATTGTTTTCACTTTGACTATTGCCCACAAGAAATAATTAAGTTTTCCAAAGATGAGGCAGGTGCAGTCCACTTTGAATGACAAATTGCAAATCTAATCTACCAGACTATTCCAGAAGGAGACTGGAGGTAAAATTTGAGGTAATACTTCCCAACCCCATCTTTTTTTTTTTGACAGACGACCATCCTTCTACATGATACTTTACAGGCAGATGTAAGCTGCCTTTGCCTTCACTTTGGCCCAGCCAGAGATCATGTAGCTGTATTAGTATGAGCCTTAGCCTGATCCAAAACATTTTTTCTTCTAAGCAGGATTTAATTGCCTTTGGCTCAACACCACAGTATCCATAGCCAAATGCCCTCCAGTTTGAAGCTGGATGACACACGTACAAATGCTTTAGCACAATGTTAAAGAAAACTTATAGCTGTCTGCAAAATATTAGTCCCATTTTCTGTGGATCAGGTGGGAATGAGAATGGAAACAGATGTATCATGTACATTAAGGAGTATGTAAACAGTCCTTCTCTAAGTCCTGATTGTTATAGTGAAAGGGATAACAGTGGGACATGTATCTTCAATCCCCAAGGTTTCCAAAATGCACTATGAAATAACACTGGTATCAGTCTTGCAGGAGACATATAATGTCATTATACATTTTAAAAGACAACAGTCACCCCTAAACAGCTATTCTTTCAAGCAGGGACACTAGATGAGGAGAGTTAATATCCCAGCTCTGAAGAGAGAACCTATTAATTGTAAAGCCTTCATCCCACCAGCTTTCTGCCTGGGGTCTAAGCGCCGCAGCAGAAGGCAGCGCACCAAAGCTACATTCTTCAGAAGTGCAAACATCACGCCAGGGCAGAAATCCTGGCTGCTTTCAGTCAATTATTAGCATGCTGAGCACACAGGAGCAAGGAGAGCAACCAGGATTTAGCCAGAATAATCAAAAAGATTAAGGTGAGGAAAATGAAAAAAAGATATGCCCTGGTGGCAGAAGGATTATGTTTATTGCTAACCATCCAAATACAGTAGAGATTCCAACCAACTAATTATCTCCTCCCTCTTCTCCCAATTTTTCTATGCCATGCTCTGACAAGTGAATATTCCCTTCTAACAGCAGTGGTTTTCACAAGTCCCTTAGGTAGCTAGACTTACAAGAGAGTGCTTTGGGAGTTAATCATAGAAGCACTGTAAAATTTAGGCTGGAAGGAACCACTGGAAGTCATCTAGTTCAAACCCAGCTTAGAGCAAGGCCAGTTAAAATCAGGTTGCTCAGGTTATTATCCAGTCAAGTTTCAAATTTTTTTTAATATTAAGAGTCTGTATGTAATTCACATTTCTCTGCAATGAGAGGTGAAAAGTCTCTTAGATAATATAAAATAGTAAGCAATGACAGAACATAGCATAGAAACTTACTTATTTTAGAAATCCCATATCTTTTTTTTTTTTTTTTTGTGGGTATCATACTGCTCTTTATATTTGAGCTGATTAGGTATTATTTCCATTCTTTAAAGAAGCAAGCAATTGATCAGGCATCAAGAATAACTGAATAAAATTGTCATGTAAATTTTCAGCTGAATCCATATTCCTTCTGTGAAACTTTTCCATCATTAATCCAGAACACAGACTGGGATAAATGTGTATTTTTTTCTTCTCCATCTTTTATTTTGCAGAACCAAGAAAACATCAGATAATTTCCTACTGGCAATTTCTTTTCTCCTCTTCACAGCTGGATACTAGACTGACATACATGGTATTTGCTCATAGCATCCAATTTTTTGAAAGGTAATTTCTTCCATCCTATTTTGTGAATTGCTCCAATCATGACAATTCAAAAAAGAAAGACTTACTGACATATGACAAGATGAAAGCCATGAAGGAATTTATCATTTAAAGATATAAAGATGAATCTTAGAGCAAATTATAATAATCTTTATTATGCAACCATATCAAACCTAATTTACGAAAGACGACACGCTTTGTTTCCTGTAATGATCCTTACCCCACTAGCTTCCCTAAAATTCCAAAATACTTTTTCAAAGATCACACATTCACCAAGTTTTCAACATTGTTCACATCAACGTATTATGTCTCTCAGGCTTTAGCCTTTGAAAAGATGTTACTAATAATGCACAGAGGTTCTCTAACATACAACCTCACTTCTGTAAATGTTGCATAAAATGTATTTATGTTTTAAAGAAAATAAGTCTGGATGTCCAAAGTAGGTGGAACAATTCTACAATTACCCTCTGTAAGATGAATGCTGGATTTCACTGCACTTATCTGTGAGTAAAAAACTTCCAGAGGTAATAGTCAAAAGAACAGGTGAAATCCATCAAGTAAAAGACTTTGTTCAAGGAGCTAAATCCTAAAGAGGATTTATCCTCAGAAGATATAATAGGAAGCATATGAACAAAAAGCTACGCTCAGTTAGACCAGGCACTGTGAAACGGCAATCTCATTATCCCTCTGTAAAAATCCCATGTGCAAGTCTATTCATTTCAACGAAAAAGCATTCAGACAAACAACAGAAAAACCCTCCACACTGTAAGGAGAGTTGGTCAGGTCAGCAGCAACAGGCCAGTTCAATTACTGCCTATCTGATCAGCAAACACCTGTGTTTCTATCCCTCGTTTCTTCCAGTGTTTAGTCTCTAGTTTTATACTTAAGACTCGAACCAATATGAGCCAGGAACAACTTTTTCATTCTACTTTTTCTCCCATGCAAGAGCAATAACATGGATTCCTACACATTTAAACAATATAAGGAATGATTACTGAAAACCAACAGTATAATTAAAGTATTACTGACCAAAATTAACCTCATTTATGCAGATGTACCAGACAGAGCAGTAGCAGGTGGAAAAAAAAAAAGAGTAGGTGTCCTTTCTCTTTCCTTACATACTGTACATCTTTGTCATGCAACCACAAGTTAGGTGACAGTTGTAGGTATGACCATCTCTTTGTTACTCTTAATCAAAAATAAAAATTAGAATGTTCCAGAGAGTATGAGGAGGAAATAAAACCAGCTGATGCTTGGAACATGACTATCACAGGTTATAAATATTGTCTAACCTTTTTCGCTTCAGAAATGTCATCCTAAGTCATATCCACAAAACATTCTATTAAAAAAGTATTTTTTTTTTCAGGAGTGACCATGTTGTTTAAAGAAGTTCTAAATTTTAGAAAGTAAGCCTTTTCTTTTTCTTTTTTTTTTTTTAAATGGTTCTATAAAATTTTTGCTAAGCAATCTTTAATAATGTATCCATAAGTACTCATACTTCAAATACTTTATGAAATTAATGATGGCAGAATATTGCATAGAAAGAACGTGAGCAGCATTTACTTTATTTGTGCAGTCTTGATCGAGGTTCTCTGCCTTCTCTGGTCAGATATTTAATCATGCATTCTTCACACACTTCTAATATATAATAGCCCTTTTTATAAGGTTATGCAATCACCGGTAGCAAAATATGATCAACTTACTTGTCTTGTTTACATGAAGAATATCCTGGCTCCATTAAAATTTTCTCATCATGCAAGATACAATCTTTTTTCTATTGCATAAATATGTGACAATAGAATGCCACCTGTAGTGATAAAAGATAGCATATTCGCATCTTTTATCTTTAGGCATGATTATACACACCCAAAAGACAACACTTTCAAGAAACCATGTTATTTAATATTTAGAACAAATAAAAATCAATGATAAGAAAACATGTGGACACCAGACTCCACATGACTAAAAACTAAGCCACATCAGTAACATTTGAAAAATGAAATTAGCACTGGATTCTGCAAGATGACCCCCTGTGGCGTCACAGCAACAAAGTTATGCAAAGCTTCATACGACTGAAGGGGTCCTCTGAAGGCTCTGCTTACTGATCTCCAGCAGAAAAGGTCACAGGCTATGTTGGAGAGATTTTCAGCAGGGCTAAAAGGCAGGAAACAGTTGGAAGGAATGAAGAAATACTTCACAGGCAGTAATAAAAATTTTATAGGGTTTGCATGTAAAGCTGTCTAACCGATCTGTTTGTAAAATTGTCTATGACTTAAGCTCAGTCAAACTATATTATTCTATAGCATTTGCAATTTAGAATGACCACTAGAATCACCACGTTATACGTAAAATACATATAAACAGTGCTTTATTTAGCTTGTTAAAGAAGGAAATGAAGCACTTTGGTATAAACTCACAAAATTATTATTCAAGGCAAGAGAAAACAGACAAGTAATAAGAAACTAAAAAACATTTCTTATTGATAAACTGTCAGGATAAAACTGTGCTGTCTTCTCTGGGACTCTAATTAGGTCTTTCCCCTTTAAGAAAGAACATTGTGTCTAATTGTGTCCAATTTTCTTATTACTCTTATGGAAGCATTGAGGGACTCAGAGGAATACTTAAATACACAGTCATAAAAATAATTCAGAAAATACTCAGCATTTTGGAATAGTGGACAAATCCTGAATTAAGTCTCCACTTGACTCATGCTCCCATTAATCTCCACTCTGAGGTCACACTGGCTTGCACTCCGTTTTGAAGCATTTGTCTGAGTATCTCGTTTTCTCCTTTTCACTGTCAAAGCTTTTGAAACTTCCGACTGAGCAGCAGCATTGCACTGCGTACACCAATGTTTTGCAGATGAAAAAACCAGGCATAAATAATTCTTTATACTGCTTCTTTTCACAAATGTAGCTACCAGTTCAAAACGATGAACCAACTACAGAAAATGTGTGTGACAAGCGCATGATTTGGAGCTCTTGCCAGCAGTCTCCCACAGCAGGCTGGTGGTAATCATTCACTTTTCATCACAGTCTCATTCTACGCTTAGTGTGAGAGCTTTGCTACCCTTTTCTAGCTGCACGTCCTATATAAAATCTGAAGTTATGTTCTCATTTATCTGGGATTTGTCAGTTCAAATATGTTACTGCTAGTGATTTGAAGAGTCAAGCTTAACAACAGTTCTTCTTGGTTTTTTGGGGTTTTTTTTTGGGGGGGGAGGGGATGAGTTTTGTGTTTTCTCCTCCAGCCTCACTGATTATTTTCCTTCATACCAGAATGACAGGACTGAAAATTATCCCAGTAAGGAGCCAGCGCCAGCAGCAGGCAAAGTAGGCAGTAGCCTAGGGCAGCTGCCAGCTTGTTTTTTCTGTATAGGAAAAGAGACAGACTGGCTGTGCCTGCCCAGCTGGTCACTGGCCTCTACTTAACTGACTTTGCCCGTTGTTGCCAAAGGATCGAGGGGGAAAGGAGGCATCTTTCTTCCCAGTTGTAGTACCATTACTAACATCAAGAAGGAGCAGAAAGCCACCCCTGTTTCCACTTCTTCCTGTACCTCCTCTTTGCAGGAGAACATCCAACCCTTTGCCCAGTGCCTGACCCTCCCCATCGGAAGAGAAGATAAGGCTCTGGAGACACCTTATAGCAGCCTTCCTGTACCTAAACGGGGCCTACAGGAGAGACGGGGAGGGACTCTTTATCAGGGAGTGGAGCAATAGGATGAGGAGTAATTGTTTTAAACTGCAAGAGGGGAGATTTAGATTGGAAATTATTTACTGTGAGAGTGGTGACACACTGGAACAGGCTGCCCAGAGAAGTCGTGGATGGATGAACACCTGGAGGCGGTCAAGACGGGGCTGAATGGGGCTTCGAGCAACCTGGTCTAGTGATAGGTGTCCCTGACCATGGCAGGGGTTTGGAACTCGACGATATTCAAGGTCCCTGCCAACTCTAACCGATCTATGATTCTGTGATCACCCTGGCAGGTCCCTATCAGAGAACAGTGATGAGTGCTGGAAGAAGCAGGGCGGCAAGAGGAGACAGGTGACAGCATGGGGCAAGGGATGTGTTGGCCATAAAAGTAAGAAAGTTTTTTGGAATGACTGGACACAGGATGGGATAGGAGAGAGAAAAAAAGAAAGACACCTTAAGTCTTCTGAAACCTGGGCACTTCTCCCTGCCATAACAGTATTTCCTAGGCTCTCGTCCACCAGCACAATTTTCTGATTAAACTCTGCCAAGCCCTCTCAGTTCCCTCCACCATCAACCAAAAAAAAGCAACATTGCTACTGTCAAGAAAACCTGATTTGGCTCTAACAGAAAAATTAAACTGTGGAATAAAGGATCTCCCATCCCATAGGCAGCTTCCTCCATCTTCTTTACTGTTTGCCCATAATTTCCTAATTTCATGCTTGTCTAATTTAATATCCTCCTCTGTTGCCTCAAACTACATCTCTATATGTGCTCACAAACTACATGTCTCTATATGCTCATAATCATACTGTATGCCAACGTCTCACAATTGCTCTTGCCAGAAATGGAAAACAGTACAGCTCAGAAGAGCACAGGAACTAGATAGGTTTTGGAGCTCTATTGGCTGTGCCCCTTCAAGTTACACTGTTTTTTAGGATAGTGGGTCAACAGCACCCGTAACTCCCATTCCTGTCCTTCCAGGGCATGGTTCAGGGCATTTCTCAATCATCCACTTCCTATAGATGCTTAATTTCTTCCATAGAATTACATATGAATATGGTTCATAGAACATGACTTATATGGAACAGCCCATAACCTGTTTTTCTCCTGTATTCAAACAACTCATACCTATTGAGCCTGAAATCCACTAAATCAGTTTACGAGCTCAGGGCAGGTCCTAACATTACTCCTTTTCCTTGAAACACTCCAGTTGTTCTTGTATTGATTCCATCTATTCTGAAACTTGCTTTTCACAAAGTTTCTACTTTGACAGGTGGGAATATCAACTAATCTGTTATCAACTTTTACTGGATGCATTGATACCTTCTGATTGGTTTTACAACCTTTACCTTAATCTGCAGCCCTCAGTATGTAATAAGTAAACTATGAACTGACCATGAACCACCCCTGCCATGTTTTGTTCACCATATCTGGAAAAAGCTAGAGAGAAACAAAACCCTTACCATCTACAAACTGTTTTCTGGAAGGAGAATGATTGTGCTCAAGAATTTAAAGAACTCAAGAATTTGTGTATTCTAGCTGATTTAGGGAGATCTGAATACCCACACCAATGACAACAGGGATTAATTGAGCACTAAAACCAGAAGCTAACAAGTTCAAGGGTGAGGGAAGAGAGACACACCATCAAAGGAAACAGGAACCTTGACTAGGTAAAGGTTGGAGGTACTTGTTGCAGTGAACATTATAAGAGCAACTCTGCGTTTGAAGAGGAAGCACAGCTTGGAGATGTGCCCTCCGTGAGAAAGTCTTGCAACTCTCCTGGGACTCTGAGCCACCAAAGGACACCCCAAGAGGTCCAAAAATGAGCAGGGAAAGTTGCATACCCCAACTTATGACCTTGCTTCAATGCGTATATTTGTGTGTCTTCTACACTATTGTTGCTCTTAGAACTTCCTCATGCACTACATGCAAATGATAAAACTGAGCATACCCATGCCCTGGAGAAGGAACACAGCCAGGGACTGCGACAAGTGCATTTTACATCTTGTCCCACATGCTCAGGAGTTCTGCAAAGCTGTCTGAATATGTTACTGGAGTAGGCTGCTGGCTTACTGTCCAAGGAAATTTGCTGAGAAAGTCCACCAAATTAGATCTCCTCTTCCTCCCAACACCAGAAAAAGCAGATAAAAACTTAGTGCTTATAATTTTGCCTAACAGAAGTCTGTATTTGTGGTCTGAATGTAATAGAAACTACAATCTCAACCCCACTGAAGATGTTTTCTCAGATACTGTAACAACTACAATTTTTAAATTGTCTTTCACAAGGCACACTATGGTGCCAGTAAAACCCCAACGCGCTGTCTGGAAAGTTATCTACAAAAGGTTCCAAATTACATTTTAACAGAGAGAAAAGTATCTGAAGTCAGTGTGTAGGTCAAACAAATCAACGAAAAAACACATTTAATTTTCTTCTTCTCTGCCACTCTCACTGGTTCAGCTACAGATGGCATGATGTTATCCCCTTCCAAGTCAGTTTGCTGACTGACTCCCTCAAAAATTAATTGAAAGAAGTGGATCCTATAATTTAAAATGAAATAGGCTCAGCAGGTGAGTAAGCTTTGTAAAGATTGATTACTGAGTATTGATTTTCCACCAATTGTACAAGTTACACTCTGCAAGGCCGCCTGGACATTAACCTAGAACACACAAAATCACCTCAAGCTAACATCTAACGAGAGGTTTGTATTTTCAGGGGATGCAGGTAAGAACACAATGCTGCAGTCTCCAGCTCTCTTCCTCACACATACATTCAATGGCATTTATTTGGACAGCATTCACGCTTTGTACTTACTTCACCATAAATAACTATTATTTGGATTTTTGTTTTTCAAAAAGAATTTAAAATAACTACCCAGGAAAAAACTTCATACAACCTAGCGCTAACTTAATTGTTAAAACTGTAAAGATACTCAGGTTCTTCCATGATTTGAAGGAAAGAGATGCTGGATGCAGTGACAGTAGAGTGACTTACTGTGGCCTGGAAGCTTCTGCTTGGTCCGTCTGAAGCTTCTCGCCTCCTTCCACTTCCATGGTGCAGTAGACAATTCGATTGGGAGCGACTGACCTTAAACCTTGCACCTCCATTATAACAATCTGAGGAAAAGAAAACAAATAGTTTCTCCTACAGAAGACATTACATAGCACAGCTACTGCGGTACTAAGCTTCAGGCAGGTGAAAAAAAAAAGAAAAAAAAGAAAAAATCTCCAAACACCACTCACTCAAATCTTCATAGAATCATAGAATAGTTAGAGGAGGGGGGGAGGGAAGGGACCTTAAAGATCATCGGGTTCCAACCCCCCTGCCATGGGCAGGGACACCTCCCACTAGAGCAGGTTGCTCAAAGCCCCATCCAGCCTGGCCTTGAACACTTCCAGGGATGGGGCATCCACAACTTCCCTGGGCAACCTGTTCCAGTGTCTCACCATCCTCATAGTAAAAAATTTCTTCCTGATATCTAATCTAAATCTCTTCTCTTCCAATTTAAAACCGTTGCCCCTTGTCCTGTCACTACACTTCCTGACAAAGAGTCCCTCTCTTCATCATCAAAATCTTCACAGAGAAGAGTTTTCATTTTGACCTTTTTTTCCCACTTTGAACAACACAGAGTAGAAATTGAAATTTTGCTCTGTTTCTACTTGGACAATGACCAAAAACTCACCCCAACCACAGTTTAAATGCTAGTAGTTGAATTTGAGACTAAAGTCTCAATATAATTCTAAATGTTAATACACGAGGAAATGTATCTTTTAAGCAGTCATCCAAATAAGCATTTATAGAACGAACAGGTTACTAAGTCAGGCTGTAGACAAGACGAGTGAGTACACTGATCACATCTTGAAAGGTTAACCATGGTGCTGTGACACCGGAGGTCGCAACCCTTGAATCTCAGAGGCGCTTTGGTGCTGTGCCGAGCATGAGGCAGGTCAGAGCGCCGCTATCAGCTGCTGTGAGTTTTTCCCCTGCTTCCTACACCCCTTTCCCTTCTCCCAGCTCCATACTTGCAGTCAGGTCTGGTGTGCATATGGGGGGGGAGGAAGAGAAAGGAAAAAAGCCCCTACCACCTGTGTCCTGATAAATTTCTTCACCAGGGAAATTCTGAGCTTGGCAGATCACATAGTGTTTCAGCTCCTCTGAGCTACTCAGTTATAGCTTAGAAGAGCCAAATGCCATCCTACTTCAACTGCTCTCTGCCTTTTATAAACCTTACGGTTTGTCACTGTGTGAAATTATTGGAATTTTTACACTTCAGATGTTTCTAATTCAGAGACGACTTGAGAAGAAAGTCAGATTTCCCTGCTTGCTTTGGAAAAGCTGCTTTCCTTTCCAGCCCTATTTGGGTCTATGAGAAGAAACTGGGAAAAAACGTAGTTCATTTAATCAGGAGAGAAGCTGTCCTCAACTAACCTATACACATAACCCAGTATTTGTTTGATTGTTTTAAAGGTGACAAAAGTAATGACTTCTTTTGGTCTCACTGGAGGCAATTGGTTTCTTAGGTCAGCAAGCAACTATGAAAGTACTTTGCTATTCAACCCTTTGCCTATTTGCCAATTCATTTCGATTGAAGTACGTTAAGCCAGACTTCACCCCTAGTTGTACAATCCCTTTAAAACTTCCAGAATCTTAGTAATAGTTAGATATCTTGTCAAATTGCTAGTTTGGTAATACTACTGTGAGATTACAGTCATTATTTAGAATATTTTTACATTATGCATAAATTATCAACACTGCCTATTACGCTTTATAAATAATAACAGCAATTGAGGCAGAATGACGTAATCATCTCTTCTATCTCATATTTTGTGGTTCAGGAATTCAAGTAGTTAAAGTGATCAATGATCACTGAAAGACGGCACAAGGGATCCTTCTAGCTAATACTGCCTGGACGGCCTTTCCACTTTCCAAATATATGTCCTTGTTGAATGCAGACTTCATGTTTATTCATTATTATGTTGATACTTCTTTTCTTAGAGTTTCCAATTTAATTGCAGAGTACCTTTGTCTTTGCTAGCACTTCTGGATTCTAGCAGCGCAAAAATGTTGCATTTCATTAGGAAGGAAATTGTCACTAGCTGATTTACTAGTTCATTAGCTGATGAACAGCTTCCTAAGTATTGCTTGTCTATTTCTTAAGCTGTCCAGCAGCTGGAGAACACAAGTGATTAAGTCTTCTACTACCTTGATATTTTATTTATATAATTTACAAATTTTTGCAAATAGGCTACTTGAGGAAATGCCCAACTTGCAGAAATAGTCACTGTTGCTTCTAGCGATGTGCAGAGCAGCTTTTAGGCTCGAAAGCAAGGTCCACTCCCACCAGAGCATTATAAATGTTACATCTTTTGCTGTTCTATCTTAATAACGACATGCAGCATGAACCCATCACCACTTTGCCCTTTGCAAAGAGATTTTCACCAAGTTTTTTTTTTTTGTACTAATGTTTAGACATGTGTCATGGTTTTGGCTGGGATGGGGCTGACTTTCTTGCTGGCAGATGGGTTAGTGCTGTGTTTTGGATTTGGGATGAGACTGGTGTTGATGGCACACTGGTGTTTTGGTTGTTGCTAAGGTCTCAAGGCCTTTCCTGCTCCTCACGCCACCCTGCCAGCGAGCAGGGCTGGGGGGCATAAAACGTTGGGAGGAGACACAGCCAGGACAGCTGACCCCAACTGACCAAAGGGATATTCCATGCCTTAACGTCCTGCTCAGTGTATGAAGCTGGGGAAGAAGAAGGAAGCCGGGGAAGTTTGGAGTTACGGTGTTTTGTCTCCCAAAATAACCATTACGTTATTAGCGTTGTTTTCTAAAGATGGCTGAACTCCTGCCTGCCCATGAAGAGCAGTGAATGAATTCCTTGTCTTGCTTTGCTTGTGTGCCTGGCTTTTGCTTTACCTATTAAACTCACCCACGAGGTTTTTTTCTCTCTTTTACTCTTCCAATTCTCTTCCCCATCCCAACTAGGAAGCGTGATTGAGCGGCTGCGTGGGGCTTAGTTGCTGGCTGGTGTTAAACCATGACAACATGTTATAGATTTCCTATTCATTCACGTTCCTGTGCAGCAGGCCTCAGTGGGGATTTTGCTGGTTACCCTATAATTTAGCTGTCACATCCCAAAAGACATAAAATGTTTGTGTTACTCAAGAAATGTGAAATTGTGCACTTACGACCTCACATTTTCCAGAAATATTCTATCTGCAATGAAATTAGATTTTCTAATTTGCCCATTTGCATCAAAAAAGAACAGATATTCAATATTTCAGTCTAAATTAATATCAATTCAGCTGTTTCCTTTTGCCCTTATATCCTCTGAGATTTAGCTGCTCAAGAGTAAGACACGCACATGTCCAGCAAGAAACTTAACTTATATGATTAACACCGTGTTTTAAATGAAATTTTGCCCTAGTGAAAACTGCTACCTGTAGAGTAACATGTTAATTCTTTGCCGTGCCCAGGATGAACTATACATTACTAACCTCGCAGAACATGCTCGTGCTTTCTCGAATGAGCAATGGAAAAAAAAACCCACAAACCCAAGTTCACTAGACCTAATAGCCTGTATTTCTGGTGTGAGACGGGAAGGGCTGTAAACAAAGCAAAACTGCACCAAATGTAATGGAAATTATATCTACTGTCATTTTTCATTTCATTACTATTTCAATCTTTTACTGTGCTTTTCCCCCAAATATCTCAGAATTTTTTGTACATGCTTAATATTTCTCTCTAGAGGCACAGAGAAAAGTTTTCTTCTTCTTACATGTCTCACCAAGCAAACTTTCTTGAACACAGAAAACATCGTCGAGAAACTTTTTCAGGTACTTTTTAGGTGCTTCAGAATTATTATTTGCTATTACTATTTATGGACCATTCCAGGCTTGGTATTCCACTTGAGGCAGACAGAGCACACGTGATGGCGATGCATTGGATTCAGCACAGGAGTTATAAAACTACTTCATCATTTCATATACTACACTATTAGGCCTGCACTCCTGTTTTACATGCTTGATGAACTAAGACTTTTTGGCATTCAAAGAGTAGTAAGAGCCACCATTTTGTAAGTTGATGTTGGGCTTTTACATTATTAGCTAGTAATATTAAAATTGCGTACAGTGGGATAAGTAATTTCTCTGTTATACAAAGGATTTAAACTCTTTCATCTGTCCATTTTTGACATTTTTTCAATTCTTTGTGTATGTTGATGATACAGGAAAGAAATATCAATTTGAAGAAATTCTTTACTGTGAGGGTGGTGAGACACTGGAACAGGTTGACCAGAGAAGTTGTGAATGCTCCATCCGTGGAGGTGTTCAAGACCAGGCTGGATGGGGCTTTGAGCGACCTGCTCTAGTGGGAGGTGTCCCTGCCCATGGCAGGGGGGTTGGAACTCCGTGATCTTTAAGGTCCTTTCCAACCCAAACCATTCTATGATTCTATGAATTTTCAATATTACATGAAAAAAGCAGATGCTCATTTCACTTAAGAAAAAGCATTGTTTAAAAAAAGAAACATTTTTTGTTTGTTTTAAATCATTTAACAATTTAAATCTTTATTCTGTAACATTATCTGTTGTCTTAAACAAACTAAAGACATTTCAAGTGCATAACACAAACGTGGCACCTCCTGACCAACAAGTACACAATACACACTTGGGAAATGTTTTGATTCTGTTATTATTGAAAGAGCAATCAGCATTACCTGATATGCACATCTGTGGAATTGGACCTGAGCTATGACGCTGTCATCAGATATGTTTAAGTAACTAACAGTATTTGTGGTTTCCTCTTGAAGCCAGTTGCGCTCTATATGGATTAGGACCACATCCCTATAGACCAGATTTCCTGCACAGTCTCAGTAAAAATCAGCTAGTTTCTTGAGAAAAATGCAGAAATTTATAAAAATCTCTATGACCACCACTAATTTTTTTGTTGTTGTTTATTCTTCAAATGCTTTCAGTGAGAAAACACAACTTGTTTGTAAAATTCTATGAATGAGTTCCTGATTATAACAGTGTTTCATTATTAAGTTCCTAAGTATACTTAGGTATTTAATGTACTGGAATTCATTTAAAGTTACATTTGTGTGGGAGATTCAACTGTCCACATTACTGTGTGGACCCAAATGCATTTTAGTGCTGACAGAAGAAAATGCATCATATAGCTGTATTCTAACTCCTAATAAACAAAGAGACAAAGAAAAATTTACTTCTTTAACATAAAAGTTTAAAATTACCAAGGAAGGACTAATAATAAAAAAGTATCAAGACATAGATATCCTAGTAATTTAAACTGTCAACAAGTTTTCTGTGAAATATGTGATTACCTCTAATGTGAAGGACAGGACCACATCAGACTTCGACAGCTGAACCTCGTTTTCATCTCCTATGTCCAAGAACGCAGAATTCTGTGATCGCTTCAACTTCTGCAGTTTAAATTCTGGCCCACCTTTAGACACTGGAAGACTTTCCAAATTTGCCATCAGCAAATTCACCGAAGACCGCAACTCCTCTATGTACATGTTCTCCATTTCTCTTGTTACGAATTTTGGGAATTTTCTTTCCTTAGAAGGTATATTTTAAAAGTTAAGGAGGAAAAAAACATCATCCCACATTATACATCATCTTAATTTACTGATTTTCTCTCAATCAAGAAATATTTAATAAAAATAAAAGTGTTAATTCCAGTGTCTATCTATCTTCATATCTTTAAAACAGTAATGGGAAGACTAATCCCCTCTCATAACACAGCTAATTTTGAGAAGAAGGAATGTAACTTGAATTGAGAATTCCATCATATTCCTCAAATATAGTAGACAACATATCTATTTGAACACATCAAAAATAATATAAGGGGCAGTTGTAAAAACAGAACCTCTTGCCCACCCAGAATCATTTAACCATAAACCCAGGTTGAATATGTACACAAATATTTCTAAAACGTGTATTTGTGTATCAATGGACAATATACCTCTAATGTTACCTTCAAACATTTTATAAATTGACAAAACGAACTGTCCACTAATAATTTCATTTGGGAAATGTGATTGCAACATACTGGAATGTATCCTGGAACAAAGTCTGTGGGGACAGATAAGAGCCTCTGATCATGCTGATGAACACACTAGCCTTTAGGTTTGGATTCTAAGAGTGCAAAAATGGATTTTCAGGATGCATTTATCACGAGAAAAGACACTGGGTAGTCTCCTCACAGGATCACAGAAAAGTTTATCTTAGATAAGCCTAGCACCAGCTACAATAGGTAGAAAAACCCATTAGGTCATACATACTTTGATTTCAACTACTTTAAATTTAGTCACATGAAGAAAGATGGGCAAATAGATGCACAGATTTCCCATTGAATTTATTCTGTCATAGATGAACATATTTCTAAAGTTCTTGCCTCCATTAATAAGGCTAAATTATCTTTTCTGCTAAAACAAACTTCTGATTTATAATTAACAACTTGTAAAATCAGCAAGTAATGTGTTATAGGAACCAGGAAGGAGACCTCAAAAGCAACTAAAAAGCTAAACGCAGAGATTTATCCTGAGCTGTGCTGATCTTTTGAGATTGCAGTTTAATAATTCTCTCACAGGCAGGTAATCACTGAAAACCCTTTTCTTTACCAACAAAGAGGCTAGAATACATAATTCAGTATTAAAAAGCTCTTTACCTTGTTTTTGAGCTCTGAGAATAAAATTAATATTTCTCAGCATTTGATTGCTTAGGCTTAAATGATCTTAATAATTCTCAGAGCTGCCAGAATTAGGACTAGCTGCTAGAATTAGGTTCCTCCCAAAAAATTCTGCATTTTAAGTGCTTTAAAAGAACTGTATGTATGAAAACTGTGATTTCTGACTTGGATGTACAATGTTAAGACATGGAGTTGCTTATTCTGTGCAAAGCATAAATAAATTTTTCTTTAAAAAAATCTACTGATGTGCACTGTATCCATATACATTAGAGATGGAATGAGCAAGATTTACACAGTTTAAATAATGCTCATAATTTTCACTTGCTTTAATATTATTTTAAAAATTTTATGGACAGCATTTGCTTTTTAGGAAGATTACAGCTCCAAGTTGTTATTTATGAACTTTATAGACCTAAATTACAGCTTTTTCCTTTTAAAGAAACAAGCAAATTTTAACTGCTTTACAAGTAATATCATATTAATATAAGATACATTTTTCTGTGCACACACAGAGTATAGCATACATGCTTCCAATATATTTTACCTCTTGGAGCTAAAGGCAAGAAGGCCACAGAGGAAATATAGGATTATTGGACAACTTTGAATAGAGCTCCAGAGAGGAAAGAAATGCGTCTGCCAAGCTTTTACATTTTCAAATGATCTTCTGCTTCATTTTAGAATCAGAAACCAGAAACACACACTATGTATTGTCCCACCACATGTTTTTGGTACATGAAAGCAACAACTTACCCTTGCCATTTGTTCTGCCAACTGCAGTCGTCCATCTAGTTCACGTCTGATCTGGGCTGCTTGCTCATCTCCATTATCCAACTTGGACGCAGAACAAAAATAAAGTTAATGGTGAGAAACATGCACTATATTTCAACTTTATAGCAAGTAATGTAGTCAAAAAGAAAACAGAAATGAATTGCACAGTTTTCGACTTAGAATCAGTGAAACACTAAGCAAATACGTGGCTTTGAGTCTTACCAAGATGAAAGAAATGTAATGGCCCCCAGCTACCCATGGCAGTCAGTGTCTCTGAAGGGCAGCCAGCATTCCCTTGACTTTTTAATTCTCAGGCTAAACAGGAGAAGCATTATTTCCTTACGGAAACAGCAGCTGAAAACATTTCTCCATGAAGCAGAAAACTGGACTGTTAGACAGGCTTAGAAAACAGTTGCAAGGATGAGTTCCTGTATAGGAACACAAAGGTGTAGGGAAAGAAAACTGTATGGCTATGCCTTCTAAGTATGGCATTACTTCACTCGTACGGCTCTTTTCTCCAAATATTGGACAACTGCTCACATCAAGGCGTATCCAATTTTTGAGCCTCCAGTATTTTTATACCGAGGGAATAGTCACAGCTAAACATTTGACTTCAATCAGGGAAGTAAAGGGGAAGGACACATCTCTTCACCTCAACAGAACAGAGGTGTTGATGGTGGTGGTGGTGTAGATGAAATGGGGCTTCTCCTCAATGCACTGACCTGCACGGCTGGTTAAGAGGAAGAAGCGTGAAACATCTGGAAAAGATCAGGCACAACTTGCCTTTTTACCTGAATAAATGCCAAACAAGGACAGGGTCCCAGTGGAGGGCTCTCTCTGTCCCTAGGGTGAACCACAGACACCACAGGACAGGCTGATACAACCCTAGTGCATTCAGTATGTGGCTAAGGTTTAAGGGTACCTCAATTGCTCTTCACTGAAAATTGATTAGGGATGTAAACTCACAAAAACTGGTTCTCTAATTAATCGATATTTTCAGCTAAAGAACACACAATTAGCTTGGTAAATGATTGATTACATTAAACTAGGCTTTTTAAGTAAGACCACTATTCAGCCCATCAGGGCAAATACATAACACCATCTCCTTTGTAACGCTCCCCAGCTCTTGAAAATTAAACATTTTTTCTTTCAAATTCCAATTTTTAAAAAAAGAATATTTAAAAGAATATTAAAAAAAGAATAAAAAAAGAATATTAAAAAAAAAAGCACTATTCAGTGCTTACAGGTCAATTACAGCATTGTGTATAATGCAAATCTGCAAACCACATTTAGCTACAGGATGAAAAGTTTTCCACTGCTAGTACGGAAGCGATGACAGAACATGCAATCTGTCACCTGTGCAATCTGGCGTCTCACAAGATCCTTGCAGGAGCTGATCCAGACTACCAGAAAGCAAGAGAAGAAAACCTGATGGCGCCCCTAAAAGGGGCTCTAATTTAAACTAGAGAGCAGAAGATGGATCACAGCAGAAGGGTCCTCCTGCTAAGTATGCCTGTAAATCTTCTCCAACTTTGACTGTGAGCATAAAAGACACGAGCGTTCTTGATGAAAGCAAATATTTTAGGCTTTCACAACATAACTGCAGTATTTCAAAGAAATTCCCAAATTTGTATTCTCCTATTTCTTAACACAGTAAGAAGCTGCTTATTGAACTTGTCATCAATGATATTTCTAACTTCTATTTTCCTTTTTATCATAGCCACACGATTTTTGCAATTATTTTTGTTTAATCAGTACAAAATTCAGTCTAATATGAAAAACAATGTTTTTTTTTCTTTTGGGTTAAGAGAAAGTCAATAGTATTTTAATAATATATCCCATGACAGCCAATTGATTGAAAAATATCTGCTTGAAGGTAATTTTGATGACTGAATTTTGATTTTTACAAAAAGGAGGGCATGGGAAAGCAGAACAAAGCTAAAACTTTTTCCTGTGTCAAGTCACAACTTAAATGACTGCCTCTATTATTAACTGATTTGTAGAGGCAAAAGCTTTTGTTTAAAGACTGATATTTAATTATTTTTCCACTTCAGAAACACATGCAATGATCATTTAAGTTAATGAAGATGTAACCTGGTTTCGTAAATCTTAACATTTTTTCCATAACTATGCATTGCTTCCCATTATCTGTTTGTACTTGAGTCCTTAAGAATGTGCCAAGTTCCCTACTTACTTATTTTTAAACTTCAGTCTTCTTCCTGAAATAAATTTTAAGAGTTTTGCTAATGCAGGTATATAATGATGTTTTGTAAGGTATGGAAAGAAGCTGAAGGGTTGGAACACCGAAGAACACTGCTTTACTTATAGGAAAGAGGCTAGGTAAGAATGACTGGTAGGGCATTCACAGCCGTCCTAATAAGAAGTGAAGTTGTTGATATCGGTATTGTTGCAGTATGCAAAATGAAGTGGGGATAATGAGAAAAAACAGTAACTTTGATATCACATTCTGTGCAAGGTCATTCTACTCGTTTTTATTCTAAATTCAACAAAATGCACGAAAACCAAGCTTGTAAGCAAAGCAGTCAGCAATTATGAATGTGTAATCAATAACGCTTTATAGATCTACTGAATCTGAAGTGACATCAGCAGTAAGACTAAGTAGATTCTGAAAATGCAGGTGGCGTTTGGAATTTGTGAGTTGTGGCCACTTTTTTACATAGGGAAGACATTTGACACAACCCACCGGACGGGTAGGAAGCAGCCACAAAGGTTAACATTAAGTGTAGTGTATCCTTAACCTTAATTCCTTATCATGGATCAACCCTGTACCCAAGACATCTGTGTAATACACAATTATGACAACCATTGCAGTAATTTTCAAACTGTTAAACAAAAACCAGAAAAGCATATGACACTATGCACAGAAATTAATATAAATACGATATTGCAGAATAGCAACTCAGATTCTTCTCAGTATTGCAACTGAAATTTGGTTACAAAAAAATAACTAAATGGTAAACACTTAAAATTCAAGCAAAGGGGTTTTGTTGTTTGGGTTTTTTTGAAGGATAATTCATATTTACATAGCATCACATAATGCTTCCCACCTTTAAAAAAAGTTATAGCCTTAGAGATTATTTTAAAAGAAGGTACATATAAATTCCATTTAATAAAAACATTGCAGCTTTCTGCAATGGTAGTATTATCTATACTATAGCTATAAATCACAGAATCACCATGGTTGGAAGGGACCTCTGAGATCATCAAGTCCAACCTCAAAAAAACCCAAAAAATAACACCCAAACACCGCCCCCCCCCANAAACATGCCCAGCTATATCATAGCTATTTACTGACTGTACCAACACTAGAGATGCTTCTCATGTTGCTTAAACCTCACATAACCAATTAGTCAGTATTTTAGCAGCAGGGGACCTCACTACAGAAGGCTCTACAGACACCAGAGATGCATTTACAGTATAAAAAACATTAGAAGTCCTGACCAAACAAACCAATGTTTCCCATATATGCCATATATCTGCCGCCCAAAACTTGCAAGACCTACACAGACACTGACTCCCCTTTCGAGGGCTTGCTAATTCAATACGAAAATTCCCAACAGAGCAAGAGTATGAGTAAGACAGCTTTGTCACTTGTGCCCTTTCTTTTTGCAAAGATGACTACTTGGATTTTAAAAGCTTCTTCAGAAAAATCAGTAGTTATGAATGACTATGCCTGGGTGAATAAGAAGATACTTTTATTTAAAAAAAAAAGAGGTAGCTCATCAACTTTTTTTCCCAATGGTGTTACATAAAAACAGCTTTCCAAAATAAAACTGCCACCGCTAGACATCAAGCTATTAATTCAAGAATGTTTTTATTCATTAATGCTTGAAGCTGCCTTTATTTTTTCTCACTCTGAAAAGGGCAATCATTTGTATTCTGTATTAGTAGAGGTGGAGTGGTAACATCCTCAATGTGCAAGTTGCCCAACAACTCTATTAGAGGGTGTTTTCAGTTGCTTATGTAAGTGTTGACTTCTAAAAGACAGACTGAAGTTTTCTACTCCAAATTTCTGCTTTAAGAACTTCAACCAAAATATTCCATTGCTTCTGAAGAGGCCAGGGAAGGCAATACACTGCTTTATCCACAATAAGAAAAATGGTGACCATCTGGTCAAAGAGCTCTAGCACCATCTTGCTTTGAAGTAAGGATCTGAAATTTAGCAGAGCCCCATATGTGAAAATCAGCTGAACTCTGGCCAAGTTATGAACCTTTGAAAATGCTACTAACAGCCAGTACCAGAGGCTAAATCAGATTCAGCTTTCAGACTCATCTTCAGGTCATGCTGCTCTCTTTCTTCAATATGCATGGAGTCTGCACTCATCAGATTATTTGCTCACTTGAGAAAGACTGTAAGCTTATCAGAGTTAAAAATCACTATTTGGATCAATAGCATGACATTTTGCTTGACAAACTGTTGCTTAATTTGTGTTCCTAAACAGCACAGAACTGAAATACATCTGAATGAATTAATATTTACGTATTTTAAAAGGCGGGAAAAGACTGATTCCTATTTAAATAATAACTTTTTAAAAATACATATTACTTAAAAGGCTGTAAAATATTTGGGTATTTTATTGCAAAAGAAAAATGGTACACTGGCAAAAAATCTGGTTAATGCGCAAGAGCAATGTAAGGTAAAAAAGGTACCAATGCTGCCAAGAGATACTGCACTAAAGCCCAAGGTACTCGTTTGCATTCCTCTACATACAAAGTCAGTCAGATATTCTTTGCCTAAGAAACAAGACCAATTTGAGTATGGATGAGTACCTACCTGCTGCAACTCACTGTTCTTTACATTCACAAATGCTCAAACTAACTGATAGTTCCTCCAAGTGGCTATTTGATTAACTTTCTATTAGCTTCTCTGTAGCTTTCTAATTCACAGTAACATCAACATGAAATTACATCTACCTGCCCATAGCAATATACATTTCTCAATGTTTAATGACTAATTTGACAGCTCACGGGTCTTAAGACTTGCTCTTTTTTCTGCAACACAACATCCAAAGTCTTTTCACTCTGTGTGACAGTAATAGCCATTTTTATTTTACAGCCACTTTTTGCCACATGTAACCAAGTCTGGGCCCTGCTGAGCTGACAGGTTATTTGTGGATGTCCACGTGAGGGCACCTGCAGGGTCCATCCCTGACTGCTGTCTGACAGCCAAGGCAAAAACTGTCAACATGGAGCAAAGGGCTTGGATTAAAATGTTGTGATTATATAATGCTCAAAAAAAAAAAAATTACGGATTTCTGGACGTAACTAATGGCATCCAGCAGTAAGGCTGGAAAGGAAAGCAAATGCCAGAGAAGTCCTAGTGCTCAATTTTGGTTGTCAATCAGGCAAACAGCAAGTAGCAGATGCACGTACAGGTGTTTCTCAGACTGTTGTCCTTGTTACTCTTATCTCTGACTTCAAAAAAAAAATATGGAGCTTTGCTTCAGACAGACCTGCCACCTCCAAGACCCACAGGACTTGTTCCCGTTCTTATCTTTACACAGGTGGGGTTGCTCTAAAGCAACAGGCTGGGAGGAGATTAAAGGTGTCTGCAATTCTCGGTGGCATCAAGGAGCCATGGCGCGCTGAAGACAAACAGCCTGCAGAGATTCCCCAAGTTTCCCAAGCTTGTGAGCCAAGATTAGCAGCTGCAAAGTATCTAAAAGTGGGAGGATGAACAACTTCCAAATCAGGCCAGAAACAGCACCCAACTCCAGTCCACGACAGAAGACCATTTTGGACATGAATTCCCCAGGACTCAACTTCTGAAGAACAGAGTCGTTACAGAATTAAATTGCTTCCTCTTCCTATAGAAGGAAAAAAAATTACATTTAAGAGCTGGACATGTGAAGCTGTCTAAATGGCTCCTACTGGACCTTTTCATAAACCTTCTGCCTTCTGTTTCACAGCAAGAAAGACACAACTGTAAGAGGAAAGAAAATTCAGTTACTCCTCTATTTCAGAGGAGGTCATGCTGTTCAGCTTCAGATTTAAAACATTTTCTCTTCCTTGAACATAGAGTGGATTAATTCAGATTCATAAAAAAGATTAATAAAATGGTATTTAAAAACTCTCATGTTCTCTGCATCCTGCAAAAGACCTACCACGTACCATGCAAATGGCTGTGCTGACGACTGACCCTGCCTGGGTGAAGGTGAAATCCTGTGGATTTTCCACACAACTCTGCAGAAGAAAAACTTAAAAAACTCAGTTCCTAAATCTGCCTCCCTCTTCCTAAATCTCTTCCCAACTCACGCCTTTTCCCAGTCCACACACGTAAACAACAAAAAATGCTAGCTTGGGCAAATAAACTCAGAGATGGGCAAATACGTTTTGCTTCTATGTTGCAGATGCTCTAACCGAAACACATGTGGAAGAATGTCAGAGAGAGAAAAATCTGTTAATTGTTAAAATAAAGGGGAGAAAAAAGCACCTCTCTTTGAAATTTCTTATCTTGTAGAATACCAGTATACATATTTTCAGCTAATTCTAAGTCAAAGGACAAACTCAGCAACCACTGAAAACACTTTCAGTCTGTCTGCAGCAAGTAGACTTTCAAAAGCTTCCAGTCCCAAAGCCCCTATGAGGTGTTCTAACAACTTCTCACATCGCACCATCAATCTCACAGCCTTCTCTCATGGATTTTGCTCTAATAGAGACAATTGGCAAGCTGATCACTCAGTTTTCCTGCAACACTGTGCCAGCTAAAGCTCAAATATCAGTTTGAATTAATTTTTTTTAATACACATTCCTATTGACTACTACAGACATTTTNGAGGCAGGAAGGAGAGCAACAGTTTTACAATACTATAAATATCAAAATTAGGATGGAGAGAGTACAGATGAACAGAGCAAGCAATTAGCACATCACTTGTCTGTAGCCAATATTTAACAAGTAATAACGCAGACAAAGAGCAAGTCAAAAGTCACATATTCTATGGTTGCTTCAGTTGGGTAAAACAAAACAAAATAAAATATAGAACAAAATCAATGTTTTCAAAACTTGTGCCTGAGTACCTTCAAGGAATCTATTAGAAATAACTCCTTGCTAAAAATTTTCTTACAAGCTATATACAAGCCCAGAAGCTCAAAAATTCAGACCCAATCTCAGATGGTGAGAGGTTTTGGTTTCTGAAATATTTTTATAAAGTTCTGGACCTATCTATGTAATTTCAACGTTGACTTGTATTATGAACAACTGATTAAGGTGGCAGAGGATATCATTTATACTATCTGTTTATACTAATTAATTATACTGATTAGATATTGGTTTGTAAAAAATGGTTATCATAAAAATATTAAAACCAAACCAAAACCTAAAGTCAAGATTACTTTAATTAATTCAATGAAATAAAACAATTTCAAAGTTCACAAAAACAAAAGTGAAAACTAGATAGCTTTAAAATATTGGACTTTTTTTTCAATCTGCCATTGGATGGTGTTCCATTCACTTTGGCAGTTTCCAAAATAATCAAAGCTGAGACTTTGATATGACATTTCCTTACATTCAAACTTAAAAAACATTAGAAGAGCTTTTCGGTTTCAGCTGAACAGTTGTCTCACAAACAGATTTCAGTTTATTAAGGGACTACCAATACCAAAACCACCAGGAAAACCTTCAATCGGAGTTAAAAATTAACAGGAAAGGAAGCAAATACATTATTCAAGCCAATCAGAATACATGTAAAGGCAGTAGTTAAAGCGTATTAAGCCCATTCAAAACTTAAAGTATAGGTCAAAGTTCATAGGTCAAACTTTCACTGTACTTAGCCAACACCGTAAGAAGACATTTGAAGAATTAAATACGTACCATGTATTACTGAGAAAATCTCTAGCAAGAAACAGTTTATTTTACACTGTGATGTGCAGATGTACAATACAACTTTATTCAACAACCATTTCCCTAAAAATCATCTTTCATATTTGACTGCTATTAACTTTTTAGAGAAACTGTAACAAGTTAAATGCCTTTTATCAATAGCTAACTTGATTAAACTCACCAAACAATCTTAGTCAAAATGATACATCCCAAATGGGAAAGAATAATTCAATCTTTAAAAAGATGAACTTCAAAGGATTCTTCAAATGCAACTTATATCCTCTGTTTAATATTATCTTTAATGAAGAAAATCAAAAAATAAATTAATGGTTCAAAATTTGCCATAGCCCAAATTAAAATGCAGTCCTTGATATTTTATTGCATATTTTTATCTACTGACTGGAATTGACACTTTATGAAGAGGACACTTTGAAAAGTAGAGCAAGTGTCTTTGCATAATAGAGAATGCTGGTTTTGTTTGCCTGTTTGGATTTGAACAGACCCCAGCTCTCTTTTTATTTACATGGGCTGAAGAGAGAGTAGGGCTTCCCAGCCAGGACTGTCACTAATTTATACACATGGTGTTTTCCACAACACGCTGTCATATTATTGTTCTGCATCAATTGCCAAAATAAAGCATTTTTTTTCCATTTTATTTTAGAACACTGATCTGAAATTAAATTGGTGGTCTGCTAACCTAAACTCCAGGAATTAAACAATCTGATTCTCTTCTTGGTCAAATCTTGACATGCGGTTTGTAAATAAATTAAAAAAAAATAATCAATAATGCACACAAATCACCTTTTTGCTTAGGTATTTGGATGATAATATTCGAAGACAGTCTGCTAAGTCCATATCTACAGATGAAATCACTGTCACAATACTGAGTCTGCTAGTAGTTTTTCCTCTGATTTAATGCAAAGATAAAACTTGAAGCTTTATTTGGTTCACAGAGGCTGTTAATTATGCAATGTGGGGGTTTAGTGAAAAAATACTCTGACCTAGATGCAAATATTTTAAATATTTATTTATGCACAGCAGTCTGTTTAGGCATCAAGGAGAGAAAAAATCAGGCAGCAGGTACTGAGACAGTTAATGATTTATCTTTAGCTAGCACTTCTTGGTTTGTATTTTCATGATAGCAGTTCTCTGCAAATATTAGAGATTCTTTGCATAGCCTTAGAATTATTATATTACCTGGACCTTACTACCAGCAGATTCTGAGAGGGAAAAATCCATTAAAAATGAAATTAAAAAAGAAAACTCCAACATTAAAAAAACCCAGAATTTTATTTCATTCACTATATAAATGGTTTTTCATTCCATATCAGTGTCAATGCACTGTCTAAGCTTGTCCATAAATGCCACAATTCTGTTGCTCTTCTGACTTTCTCTGCAGCGAAAAGCATCAAGACACTTTTATGAATTGTGTGCACTGTTTTTAAAACAAGTATTAACATTAAACTCGAGAAGCCACATTAGAACGTTCAGAATCACACTAGGTTCCACTTTCGTGGCTCAGTAGCAGACTACACAAGAGAAAAAAATGCTAGCACAGCTCAAAAGTGTCACTACAAGCAATGGAAATTCCTGCCTCTTGTTCTCTTCACATTTGTGACAATTGCACAGATCAGTAGCCAAAACTCAGGTTTGCTCTTCTTTCTGGCTGAGACTACGACATTCAGTCACCTCTGTTGGGCAGGATGAAAACCCAAGGAAAGCATGTCGTGCTGAGAGAGAAGGAGAATAATGGCAGGTTCTTAGTATTTACAGATTTAATCACTGTAAATACTAAGAAGATAAATCAAGGATGTGGATGCAAAGCATCATTCTTTTATTAACAGGAATAGCAATATTAAAATCTGTAATATGTCATACTGTCAACATATTTTATTCAACTGTACCTGGTTTTTCACATCTGGATACTGGAGTTCAGGGATGCTGTCAAGACAGACTCTACATACTCATCACACCACTGTGTCTTCCACAATGTAAAAGTCAAACTCTTCTGCTGTTGCTAGCTATGCAATATGCCTTCCACCCCCATTTTGTAACTACAAAATTATAAATATCCATACACAAAAGCTTAACTTTAATGTGTTTTTCCACTCAAGTCTTTGGCTTGTTATTTGTATGGGTGTTCTTCCCACAGCTAGGCAGTGAAAAAAGCTTCAGAGCTATGCACAGTGCCTGTTGTACCATCCAAATAAAGTATCTTTTAAGTTAGAAACCTTGGGTCCCTAGGTAATCAATGGAGAGGCAGAGAAGCCTCCACAGAGTTATTAAAAGCACTTAAGCAGTTATCTGCACGCCTACCATAAATGCTGTGGAGGTCCCAGCTGCAGTGGTAATCTCTGGTAAAACGATAAAAAGAAACTGGTGGTGTTCTTCTCCCTCTCACCTTCCCCCGCATCCTGCTGAAATAGATATTGGCTGTCTCCTCCAATGCAAGTTGCTTTTAGGTAGGGCAGGGAATACCCTCCCACATCCACCCTAACCAGGAAGCGATGGGCCTTAAAAGAGCTGTGACTCACCTCCTGATCCTCCTTAGAAAAACCCTTCCGCCCTCCTCCTCTCCCACCACCTGCACAGAGATTACATATCCAAGGCAACCCCAAAGATTAGCATGCAAACCTTGTGGGTATATGCATATTTATGTCCTGTAATACTAAATGAGCTCACAGTGATTTATATTTTTCAAAAATTATCCTTGCTTCAGCGGGAAATCCCTTCTTCTTTTGTTTACTCTCCTCATTCCCCAAAAATATAATGCAGAATGTTTTCTTGCCTTATTAATCACTGATTAGATTTTCTTTGGAGTGTTGATACCAAAGGGAATATTGGCAATTAGGGCAATAAATGTTAATGAGCCTTGCATTAAGTAAGCAAAACCACCTTGAATGTCATGCCAATATTTTTCCCCAAATAATTATATGTGGCTGACTTAACCAGACAGAAAACTTAAAATTCAGGCTGACAACTCACAATTGAAGCACTGATTTATCACACATTGTCAAAGAACTGTATATGATGTTGCTTTCAAAATGCACCATGAAAAAACCCACCCCATACCAAAACAGCCAGTTGCATATAAACAGTTCTTCTTTCAAACGGGCAAAATGTTTCTGTTTAGTTGAAAGTCTGCATTTATGTTTAAATATATGCATTATCTTTGCATTTTAATAATAATATTTTTTAAAAGCTAATAATTTCTTCAAGAAAAACTATTTAAGAAAATCACTGAATAGAAGGGTATACTACTGAAGCTGTTTGTAAATATGATGTAGAGAAGCTAGAAGATACAGAAATGGAATCCCAGTTTCTTCCTTTCTGTTCAACACTGTAGCATCAGCTGGAGAATGTTCTGTATTGCAATTGTGTATTGAATTGCTCTGTATTGTATTGTAATGTACTACTACTACTAGCAGTCAGTAGTATTAGTGATGTGCACATACCTATCTGCAAAAATAAGAATCCCAAATAGTTGAGTAAAGGCCAAAAAGAAGATGTAATCTAGAGGTTAACGTATAAGAAGGCAAACAATCTACAGATTGGTGTTGCATCATGAAAAACTGACTTCCATACCTATGAAAGTTCTGTTTGAAAATCCACCATGGCCATGGCATGTAGAAAGCTCTCCTTCCATGTGTATACTCTAGATCCGCAGTAAGACATGACCAGCTGCTCTCCTTGATAGAGAACTGTAACCTGCTACTTCGATCACGAAACACGCTTACACAGTACTCCAATAAACCCTTCAAAGTTCTTTTCTTTCTTACTTGGTTCTTTCAAACCAGCAAGTAGGTTGAAAATTGCCAAGGTGACCACGGCCAGATCTTAACCAACTCTCTACTCCATTCACTCCCAAAAGTGGGGAGTTCTGTGGGATTATACTAATTTATTTTTTTTTTAATTTTCCTCTTATTCGTTGTGCTCAGAACTAATAAGGAGTTGGATTGCAAGTTGAGAGTAAGAGTAAAAAAGAGTTTCTATGGTCACATTCACACCTGATTCTTCCCTGTTTGCAAGCAGCAGGTCAAACAGACCACTAGTCCCAACTGCTCCTTTTGCAGAAATTATCACCTGTCTAGAAACTTCCTCGATTGCTTGCACAATGTCATGTTACTGTCCCAGCAATTTGGTAGCAGGTGTCTAAATCCACCATGAGGATCAAGGCCTGGCACTGGGACACTTATTAATTGTTTGTAGATAGCCTCCTTCTCTTCTTGTTCAGGTGGTCAGTAACTGACCCTCACCACATCATTACCTATATTACTTTCCCTTCTGACATTGACCCAGAGACTGGAGTTCTTGTTTGTTGCCCAAACAGCGTAGACACTCCAGTGTAGGCATTAGTGTAGACACATTTATGAACGCTCTCCTTTCCAAGAAAAAACATCTCCCTTGTGGCATTCTACCATATGAATCTTCTCCACATGCATTGCTTTCTCATTTAACCCTGAGATTAGCTTCCTATCTTCTAACAAACCTAGTTTAAAATCCTCCATGTTAGGTCAGCAATCCTGTCCACAAACATGTCCCTGCTGTCTTGTCAGATTCATTCTACCACTTCTTACTAGCTCTTCTCAGAATAAGGTGCCACAACCAAAGGTCAAAGTCTCACTGATGACAACAGTTATGCAGGTTGGATGTGTCACCCTGGGCCACCTTTGCTCTCAGAGTTTTGCAGTCACCTTTGATTCCCCCAACTTCACAGCACTGGTCTTCACACAGACAAGCAGCAAGGGGCAGTACCTGGAAGGCTAGATGGGCCTCAACAATTGCTCTGCAACATCCCAGATCCTGGCGAGAAGCAAGTTAAAGGTATGGCCAGCCGAAGGGTGCTTTTGTCCTAGACAGAGTGAAGTCACGAAACACTAACACTTCTTGCTGCCTCTTTGTGCTTTGGCCCCAATCCCATGACCTGAGGTGTCCAACATGGATTATTCCCACAACAGGACTCAGTCATCCTCCTCTGCTGCCAGGGTCCTGACGCAGTTTTCTAGATGAACAGTTGCAGAGAGACAGGGAGCCCCTTCCGGCTGCCAGAAATTATAAGCTTCCAGCTTCCACCCTCCTGGAAACATGGGAATGGGAGGAAACTACTAACATTAAACAGGTAGGAAAACACCAGTTACGGAAGTTCTGCTATCCATCTGTAAAATGTGATAGTTGCTCCAGCATGGTAAAATTGCTGTCGTCAGTCTCTTGAGGAAAGACAGTCTGGGGATAAAGCTGTGCCAGACTGATTGGAGCATGACTTTACAGGGATCCTAGGAATCAAACAAAGCTACTCGAGAAATTGTGTGTACCTCTCTCAGGCACACCTCAGTATTATATTCCCTTGTTTATGGGCAGTCCTAGAGGCCCCCACATTAGAAAAGCTCAGCACTGCATGACCAGTTAGGGAAACAGTTTATTCGGAAGTGACAGAGGGATTGACTCTTCCCTTACTTCATTTGCAAAGGAATATTTCTTCTGTCACAGCCCTAGACCTCATAGCATACTAGCTGCTCCTTTCAACAGCAGCTAGAAGTCAGTATTTCTACTAAATAAGTAGCCTCATTCTTATTTCAGGTTTTTCCTGTTGTAAATAAATTGACTTCCAGACATTTTAGCTATCTGTCATCTCAAGAAACAGATTCCCATAGAGGACAGAAAGTACAGATGAATCCTATTTTTATTCTCCTCTTACTCGTCCCCTTCTCAGTAGGCAGTAAGCTTTTAGAGTGAGGGTTGCAATTATTTTTTTCTTCTCTCTACTCATGTTACTTGCCAAAAAAGGGTTATTTCAGTTGGCCTGAGAACTTTTTCATGCCAGTGGCAGAAAACTAAGATGAAGATAATCTACCTACCTATAGGAGACCTACAGAGAGAGGGTGCCAATCTTTCTTGTAAACATGGAGGAAGTTTGAAACGACGAACATCTAACATTTGCCCAGGGAAGTGGTTGAGGTGCCAATCCTGGAGATATTCAAAAGACGAATTGACACGGTGCCTGGGGATATGGTTTAGTGTTGGTTGGTGGTGTGTGGGTGTGGTTTTTTCTCTTGTTGTTGTTTGTTTTTGTTTTTTTATTACTGTTGGACTAGATGATCTTAAAGGTCCCTTCCAACCTAGGCAATTCTGTGATTCTGTAATCACAAAGCACTGACACCAGACTGAACCTGGATGATGTGAACAACTATCTTTGACTCTTGTAACATAAAATACAGGAATAAATGACATGCCAAGGAGATCTCCCTGCCTGATGGCTCTTCTGTTAAGAATCAATAACTTTTTGGGATGAGATGTGTCTGAGGTGGACAGCCTGGAAGATCAGAGATTGAGAGATTAGATCCTAGAGATTAGGACAGCCTCAGCAGAGCAGACAGCTTAAAAGGTCACCTGAGAGTTCTCTCATTTTCAGGACAGCCACAAACACATCTTCCTAGAGGATAAAAAATAAACCCCCAAATCATAGCCTATTCAAAGACAGCTGCAGATCTCTCAGCCATTTCACATACACAATTATTCTTGCATGGGACAGTCTATCCTCTGTTATGGCTGTGCTTTGGTATTTCTGTTAAAAATGTGTATCTACCATATAAGTTAGTCAGCTCATTTCCAAATTTACCCGCATCTTTCCCTTTGGAGCTACTGGGGTGCCGGAACCCATATGAACCATGTCCAGGCAACCAGATGCAAAGAAACTTTATCTCAAGAAGGCAGAGCTAAGAGAGTTCTCCCTTAAGAATGTCACGAATGGGGGGAAAAAGCCGCTAAGCTTCAGAACAAGACATTCACTACCAGTGAGAGGCTCTTTCTCTCCCTGTGGCTTTTTCTGCTGCTTCTGCTGGCTTCACGCTGGCTGCTGAAGACACCTCACAGGATGAAAAATCCTAAAGTGGATCAAGCCTAAATAGTCAAATTGATCCTTGGGATGGAAGTGACTATTCTAAGCAAAAGTGCTTTACTTTGAATTGATAAAGAGGGAATGCAAAATATTACCATGTCTTAAGCAGAACAGGTGACAAATTCATACTAAGGGTCATTAACTTACTCAGCTTGCTCACAAGCATTCATTCAAAAGCAGATATAAGCTAGGAATCAGACACATTAATAAGCTTAATCATCAGTCTGGTAATGTGGTTATAAAAATTATTTGTTTTGCATTTGTTTACCTGAAGACACAGAATCTCTCCTTAAAAACAAAAACCATTATTTAGGAAAAAAAAAATATTACAGCCTTTGGGAGAAAAGATTTATTTTTATTGGTTAATACCAAGCTAGAGGAACTTTATCCTCAGCTGGTAATATTAAACACAATTAGTCAAATGCACTGGTGATGTTAATATAAGTGCAAGTTAAATGATGGATATATTTGGCTTTGAGTGTTGAGGCAGCTTAACTCCCTTGGATCTCGATCTCTAGAGAATGTCAAACCAGCATTAATTACTTCATAATGGTTCCAAAAGAATATTTTAGGGGAAGAAACACAGGGAAAGGTAAAAAATAGAAGAAGCCTAAAAAGATCTGCGTTAACAAAGCCAAAAGCAACTTCCTTATTTTTTTTTTAATGCTAAGATGCCCATTCTGCTGCCGATCTCCCGCACTCACAGAATGCCAAAGACAGTCTCAGAAAACAAAACAGCTTGGAAGAAAGATCTGCAGCCCAAATCCCAATGCTGCTGAATTAAAGTCTCAGAAGAGGCACGAGACAGAGCAGGGAGATGGCTAATTCTCAGCTTCTCTCTGCTGATTCTCAGTCAAGCCTGGCTCACCTCTTACAACAAGAAAGGTGACACACAGGAAAAGAGGCCTAGAAGGATGTTAATTTAGAAAACACAAGGAAGTCCACTAGTCTACGAGTGCTGGTAGTGTCTCAGGCTACTGGAGACCATATGTGTCCAACTCCTTCATGCAGGTGGAAAACAAAGCCACATATGCACACAGAGAGCTCCATGATAAAAAAATTCACAAGTAAATTTTGTCTTAAAAGTGATTCAAAGTGAAAAACTATCCCTCAATGTTTTTTCTTAACACTTACACTGAAAAAAGGAAAGTTCTGAATATTTTCACGGTTTTCAGATGTTCCACTCAAGTTTTCCTTTTAAATGCCAATGTCAAAGCCAATTTTTGTCACCCAATAGCTGAATGGAAGAAGGATACCGCAATACCTCAAGTACTGGAACTGCATTACTGTTGCCAGCACACCGTCTCTCTCTGATATTTTCTCAGTATTCCTTCAACTACAAACATAAATATTTCAAAGTTCTCCATTATGTAACTTACAAGGCTTTTAAAAATTGTTCAGAGTCAGATACTTAAACATGCTAAAAAATAACTTGCTTCTTGGAGGATGCTTTAATATTCTTTCCATCATTCTTCTATCATTAAACCAAATGATGAGAACAAATCAACACTCTTTGGGGCAATCACAGACTTTTTTCCAAAGTAAACTCTGTTATTATAGAAAAAACACTTGTTTACAGGAGCTAAAACCTTCTTTTTCCTTTTTAAAATATCCTCAGTGTGTTAACAGAACTGAATCACTTGGGGTTCCAAGACTTTCTTTTTCACCAGAACTCAACATTATTCAGCTGAAACTCCAAACTGGCCTGACGTACACCGTTCTGCTTAGCTCTGGATTTCTCACAGTCCCACTACAGAAATAATCTTAGAAGGAGTATTTGACCTTGCAGCACTATTTTCCAAAGCACCGAAACTTTTGTTTCGAGCAAGAGCCCCCCAGAACTCTCAAACAGAGGTAACAGACAAATGAAGCAGCTCAGCAAAAAAACCCCACCCAGTTAAAGATGATAACTGTTGAAATAACTTTGCATTAAACTCCTGTGTGCATGTAATCAAGAGTGACACCTCGTGTAGAAGAGACAACATCTAAAATCCTGTGAGAAATGAAAATTTATTTCTCAATTGAAATATTTGGTTTGCATTTTTCTGCTCTCACTCAAGGACAGACAGTGGCCAATCTGAAAATCAGGGAAAAGATCCCTGAAGAACAGGGAAAAATCAATCCGGTTATTCTTTTTTTTTTTTTTTGGTGAGGAGGAGGTGCATGGGAGAAGAAATATTCTTGTACTTACAGGTACTAGAAACCAATAGAGTTGATGTGTGAACAAGCCTGAAGTGTGAGCATTTGAACGTTTCTGTTATCAAAGGCATGAAACAGTTTTCAGGTTGACAGACACATGAGACAAATTTATAAAGCACTAACCTGTTCTGTAAGGAAGCATATTGTTATTGCATCATTACTGTGTGCAGACACTTTCGAGACTCGCATTTATCACGTAAAAATGCAGTCAACGCCTGAATCCTAACTATAACTCTGCAGCCTCCCACAGTCCCGCAGAATTATTGCTTTTCTGCTCCCAAGAGATCTCCCACACCACTGCAGTCCTCGGGCAGCTTCTCCCCACAGCCCCGTCCTGCCTGCCCTCCGCTCTGCAGCCGCTGCCAAATCGCCTTGTCTCTAGAGAGCAAATGAGCCCTGCCCCACGCCGGGGGCCTGCCCTGGCTGCCCAGCACTAACCTCTTACCAGGTAAGGCCTGAAAGCGGCACATGCACTCCCACGTGCAGCAAGAGGTTTCTCTGCTCGTTTGTTTGTTTGTTTTTTTAAATAGGGCAATGGGAATATTTTAGGCAGGGTAAAAGCACATTTTCAGCCCAGAGGGATGTCTCAGGCATGAGTGGGGTGTCTCATCTAACACCTGATCCTGCCTCGAATATACAGGAATGGACCTTGCCAACATTTTCTGAGGTTGCTTTGTTGTATCAGGTATAATTTCTTGTGAAATAAGTAATGACAGTCGTTGGTGACCATCAGAAACATACTGGCTCAGCTGGAGCCCTGGTGGCATTACAACATCTCACAGAGCCAGTATCTTTTCTTTTGACTAAAAAGACTCAGATATAAACCACATACTGTTATGCAACATGTATAATATACAGCCGAAACCAATTTCTTTTTTCCTGTATCTTGCCTCAACTTAAAAAATCAATGAATCTGTTTAAGTTTTGTTCTATATACTAAGGGGAATCTTAACACTTGTTTAATTACTTCAAGAAGAAGATTATCAACACCACACTGAAATTTTCAGTACAAAGATATCATTATTCTTCACGCTTCATAAAGTTGCATTTGTCCCTATAACTTATACAGGGTATGAAAGTTTTTTTAAGGAAAATATCCAGAATTACAGGAAATTCTGTGATCCATTACATAACGGCACTACTTTTCATGATTTTACTGAGCAAAGGATTAGAACTACAAACACTCAAAAGTTATGAGGGCCCTGTTGCAAATTACATTGCCCTTAATTTGAATTATTTCCAAAACTGCGTAAGTATCTGGACTTCAGTGAAGTGCTGGGTGAAAGAGTCCAACTGGTTGAGCACCAACAGCAAACTTCAGTTCAGGAGAAATTCTTGACAGAAAATATCCTCATAATTAAAAATACAAAAATTTATTATGGAAGATACCATATAGTCCATCATTATCAATATGAGACACACAAAGAGTTACATCTTGAAAAAGCTGAAGATAATAGAGGATGTGAACCAGACGCAATATAAGGCTTTTAAACAGAAAATTATATCTTGCAGCAAAGTACCATCTAAATCTATTTCCAGAAGAATTAGTTTGTGGTGGATTCCCAAAAAGTTAACAGTAGAAGACTTAGCAAATAATTATTCTTAAAAACTGTTACATTATTCTCAAAATTATTTATTACCTGTCAGAAACCACAATGTGACTTGCAGTAATTCTTCGACTATGAAGATCAGTGTTGTTCTCTCCTCCCCGCACTCAAGACAAGGGGTTTAGATCAGCCAAAAAAGTCAACATTACAAAACCAAAATTAACTCTATGTAGAGTGCTGATTTACCTGATACAGAAATTCTGGTGCTGGTGAAGTGCTGCAATAAAAGTGTATGACCACACATCAGTTTGAGTTTGACTTTCAGTTTGACTTTCTGCATGAAAGTTATCCTCTACATCAGTGAGTAATTACAAAAAAAAAGAAAAAAGACTTTATCATGTTTGATCTCTATAAATCAAAGAAATCGTTACAACACACTGTGGCCAGACATCTCAAAAGCAAGTCAAGGAGCTCATTAAGTTCCAACTAACTGGTAATCATTCCTTTATCATAAAAAACAGCTCAAGGCAACACAATGTAAATAAAAACCAGGTGAAAGTGTCAGCACTTACCAAATCGAATCTTTTAATCACAAAGAGATATAGGTGGTTGGCAGCAGTTGCTGGCCTTCCTCTGAGTTATAAAGTTTAAAATAAGATCTTAGAAGAAGTCTTCAACATCCTAATGTGAACGTCCTGATAACGTTCACTACCTAAGGACAAGCTTAAGCATTTAGAATATGCTATGAGATTGTGACAAAAAGTTGTTCTTCCAAGAGAAATGTGTAAAATTCTCACAGCTACGTGGCCTGTTTGACAATGTCAGAAAGCTGGTCTATGACTATTCTTTTTATTTTTGATTAAGTTCTTGTGCTGATTGATTGAACACTGTTTCTCACTGCTATCACAGAAAGGATGGAGACTGGCAACTTGTGTGGACCTGCAGTAACCCACACCTTAGCAGAACTGTCTGATGAGCTGCTGCAAGATACCCAAGGGTTTAAGAGTTGAAGGGAAAGCTCCATTTAGAACAGGCTGGGAAGCAAAAGCCGCTGAAAACCAATAAAAAGTTTCTAAATGCAGAGAAAGTCCCAAGGAGGAGGCTGGCAGACAATACCTCCTGCTGTTACAAATAGCATCCTTGTCTGCTTAGCAGCCCTGTAGGTGCAGGATAATTTACTCTTATCATCGACATTCTAAGACATTTTTCTGTTTCCTATTTCCAAAGGCCTGGAAGGAACAAAAAAAGGGGAAAAGAAAAAGACAGTTTTCTGCACAAATTATAACTGTACAGACTTGATGTTAAGGGCAGCCGTTTCGCAGAGCTGCAAAATATACAGAATTTAATATATCTGATTCTCTGCTCGAAGCACAGGCTAGAAGCCAACTCATCAAAACCTCTATCAAAAATACAATTTTAACATCTGTTTGGACTTTCACTTATCTGACTGCTCCCAGACACTATTGATTATCATTATCTGTAAGTCTCTAGTATTCTAAACAGCAGCAGCTAAAGGAAATGAAAGTGAGCATTTTCATAAAGACAGATAGAGGCTTCTAGGGCAGAATTAAAACTGCTGGTGCTGACTGAAATCCAAGTCTAACTTCATCTCATCTTCTATAAATACACTGTCAATAGAAAGGAATAAGATACAGTCTAAACTAAAATATTTATTAAAACGATAATGAGAAATAAGGGATTTTGCCAAAGGAGAAAAGGCATTACATTATCAGAGCCTGGTTGCTGTCTGCAATACACATCCTAGGAAGGCTACAATTGTTGCCTTTTTCTTTTAAATGGACTTTCCTCATACCCCTGGTGTATTATGTGCTTGACTGGACCACAGGAACAGGATATAAAATGTATGGATGGCACCAACTCTGTTGGAGTACATAATGAAAGCTTTGGCTTTAGCAATTTCATCCTTCCTTTAAAAAATTGAATCTTCAGAAAGCTAGAACCCCAAACAAGAAGGGTACAGGCTTGAAGCCTTTCCCTCTCCATTCTTCCCAGCTTGAAACATGTAAATTCTCCTATATCTGCTCCCAAGAGCAGACCTACCTCCCTTTTCCTTCCCACCCTCCAACATTTAAATGAATCCAGGGTAAACCATGTACTTTGGAGACCTGCACAGGAGATTTCACAAAATTCAGTTTCAAAGAGCAAGAGAAGAGTCTTCTCTTAAACCCACTGAGTTATCTTTGCACACATGAACATAATCAATCGGTCTTTCTCCTTTCCTACCTACCACAAGGCTATATCCTCTTTAATGTGCAATTAAAAAAAATAGAAAAAACATCACCCAGTGCTCAAAGTTCTACCATGACAGAAGACAAAAATGAGTCACCGCGATGTTTCAGTCTCTCTGTAGGTTATGGACCAAGAACACAAAAAAATTTGTTGATATTTGCCAACCAGCTTTGCTCCATCAACATTCCTACAATTAAAAACCAAAACAAAGAAGCCTTCAAGTACACAAACACAAGAAGCTCATGGACTATGTCATCAGAACCACTTTCAGACTAAAGAAACAATTTGGTTTTTGTTTAATGGTTCAAAGCTCTACAATCATGTACGTTTGTGTTCCTCTAGGACAATGCAGACTAACAGCAGATTTTGACCGTTCAGTGACATATAAAGTAAGATTTAGCAGTCATCAGACACCAGAAAAGGGAGCAATCCATAAGGAATTTCTACTATAAGTAACAAGTTATCTGCTTTTGTGGGAAAACAAAGAGGGTTTTTTTCATGTTTTCATGTATTAGAAGAGGTTGCCCACAAAGTTTGCACAGGTCATCTCCATTCTTGGAACTTTTAAGATCTGACTGGAAAAAGTCCTCAGTAATCTGGTCTGTCATCACAGCTGACCCTGCTCTGAGCAGGAGGTTGGAGTGAATGACCTCCTGAGATTTCTTCCAAACTGAATTCTCCTATGCATCTATGTTCTATTATACAAAAAACCCCAAATAAGCAAGATTATCACCCAAGATTTCAGTGCTGCTTCATACTGTTACCAACCAGCATATCCCAGAGGACTTATCATAGCTTCATGATATACATGTATGTGAATTAAGAGACAAAAGGAACAAGATGGGGCAAACAGTAAAAAAAAGAAGAAATATTTTCTCTCTCTTTTCATTCAAAATACTGCTCATTCAGAAGTCTCTTTCCACCCTGTCAGTAAACAGCTCACAGTGAAAACAAAAGCCCTTGTAATTTGATGCAGAATAAAATATTACACTTTCTCATTACGGAAGTTGGATCTATGACCATAAGAAGGATTAACCACCACAGATGTTTCAATCATAGAACAGTTACCTGATTTCATGCCACACTACTCCATAAATGAAGCAGGCAACCATGTCCAATATTCCTCATTTGTTCCCATATTAAGAAGGCCCATAACTACAAACCAGACTTCAGCACAACAGATGAAAAATGGCTTAGCTGTAGTCTGGTGTACTATTTTATAGACAGTGTAGAAAGCTGTGTGAGCTCAGTTCAAATGCCACATCCACACTGGTCGGTTGCAAGACTTTCAAAAATACCATGCTTTTTTCATGTTTTTCTTCCCTAAGTCACTGATATTTTATAGTTGCATCACTATGAAGACTGGCCAGACAAAATATTTTTACGTACCATTTATACTACTGATTTGCAACATTTAAATCCAACTATGAATGCTAAATAGACTGTTCGCCTTTGCCTCAGTAATTTATGGGGAACATCATTCTTATCCAACAGAACATCAAAGTGAAAATGTGCAAATTAGCTTTGTAGATGGTGTTTGAAATGAAGCACATTGAGTTCCAACATGCTGAACTTCTAGACACTGAATGGCCAAGAGAATCGTGAATTCAACCACCTATCTATTTATGGCAGCAAATTTCTTTTAAAGATATATATACATACACACAAATGTATGTACAAACATACATATGTAATCTATATGAGGGTATGCAGGTATATAGACCATAGAACATTCTGCAGAACCACCCAAATTACTGGAGCTGTGACACCGCAAAACATGTCAGGAGATCCCTGTTGCCTAAGTACTGTGTTTTCTGTCAAACCCTTTTTCCAAGTGCTCTCCAGTGACCAAATGATACAAAGATTCCTCCCTGAGGGGGTCTCATCTCCTTGGACTTGTACTTAAAACTGAAGGCTTCTGCACACAGGGAGGAAGCACTTGACCTGTTGGCAGTGGGGAGATATTTTGAACACAACAGAACCAAATGATACCAATACTTACTTGGCAGGCATTATAAATCAACTGGTGTTCCAATTTTTTGATCCCTAGAATCTGCTGAAACATTTCATAAAGCTGTTCCTTGCTCAGAATTAGCTCCGATACAGCACTTAAGGCCATCCTATTTGGCTGTTTGCATAAGTCCTCTTCTCCCCTGTATATGGCATCATATTTGGCTAGCCATGAACTTAACACTGTCTCTTTGCTTAATCCATCGATTTCTGGCAAACTTCGGACCCTCTTTTCTATGTTTTTCTTAAAGACATCTCTAAAGTCATTTGCAGAACATCCTCCACTGTGGACCATTCTTGCAACCCGGTCACTCTTGAGAAATACCTTTGAAAATAAAAGAACAGAAAAAAAAGAAACAGAAGTTAGGCATGGACACAAACACAAAGCAACCCCTTATAAAGGGATTACAAACCAGTATTTTGCTTCTACGTAAGATAGATTTATAAGGAAGCCAAGTTTGCTGTAATTTTTCATACAGAAACAAATGACCATGTTGAAAAAGTAAGCTTGTCCATTGATGAAGTACTTAAACTAAGTACCTTTTACAGTATTTATGCATAAATTTACAATGGCTAAGCTAGAATGAAGTTTGAATTAACAGCAGTTAATTTAAAACTTACCTAAAAGTTTAATTAATCTTTCCTCCATTAAAACCACAGAAATCTAAAGTTACTTGCAAGTAACTCATGGATAAACTACACTGTCTCAAAACTCAGGAATTAAAATATGATCTTTAAGCCAGCCTAGAATCTCATGGAAGATGAGACAGAGATCCAGGGAAAAAGAAATGCTAGAGAAACACCACAATCAATATTAACAATATGGGATTCTCTGTGTAAAAACCCCAAACAAAAACCAACACAAAAAACCCCTCCCAAGTACACATACTATAAGATACGACAAGGCAAATTACAACAACAAACCAATTAAATCAGCATTCTCTAAGAACTTTTCTGTGTTCAAGGATGATTACATTAATATCATCTTCTAACACAGGCCTTGGCAAGGTTGATCTTTCCAGCCACTGTGCGTGCCCAGCTCATTTCTGGTAGCAAGTTTCATGAAACTGTTCCTCTACAGAATGCAACCAACAAAAAGACGAGCACTGCAGCACGATCAGCCATGTAAACAAGAGATGTCTGCCTTGGACAAGGAATAAACCGCATCATGGTGTCAAGCAGATAACTGAGGGAGAACCACCTGGCTTCCCACAGCAGAGGGAGATGGCTTGAGGCACTCTGCCCTGCAGGGCTTGGCTGCTAAGGGGCTACTTGGGTGCCCCACCACCTCAAGCACAACTGAAACTGCTTGGAGATGTTAAGCCTGGCGAAGAGAAGGCTCCAGGGAGACCTTATAGCAGCCTTCCAGTACCTAGAGGGGGCTTACAGGAGAGATGGAGAGGGACTCTTTGTCAGGGAGTGTAGTGATAGGTTGGGGGGTAATGGTTTTAAATTGAAAGAGGGGAGATTTAGATTAGATACTAGAAAGAAATTCTATACACTGTACCAAGAGCTATGAAAATGCAATGAATGAAGATGACAGTACACTGGAGCTCTGACTCCATGTGCTATCACATGTTGGAAGACGATGCACCTAACAACCAACCTAAAATACTATTGCGCTTCATTTGGAAAGTACAAAACAGAGCAGCAGGAGAGGATCTAAGCAGCTGAGCAGAGAGGAGTGCACAGGTGGAAACAGATCAGGAAAAACACTCTAAAAGTTCCAGTGCTTGTTGATGCATCTTTCCCTGTAGCATATTATTTAAAAAACAGTTACTTATAAAATACACCTTTCAATGGCTATCCTAATTGACATTGTACAGAAGGCTGCAGATTAAGCGTGAAAGTACTTGCCCAAACAGATTATTAAAAAAAACCCCAAATATCACCAGTATCTGCTAATCATATTTTATTCTCTAACTGTACCATGATAGATTTCCTCTTTTGGAAACACAACTATCTAAAGTTAAATTCTTATTCATAAAGGGACCTGATACGGTTACTGTCAGTTAGTGCTAATATTAATTTCCTAAAAATGCTACACAAATATTGAATCTCATTTCAAAACAAATAATAATCAGAAATTCAACCCAGCAATAAAACTTATCAACACAAACAGGTACAAGGATATTAAGCCTTTTCTTGTTTTAACAGCCTGCAATTACAATTGATTCATTCCTCCAACAGCTTCACTGGAAAGCAAATGGGAATAAAGTATTTTAAAAAGATGACTTCAAACAAACTTCAGCTACTTTGTATTGTTCATAAATAGCATCAAATCTTCCATCACATTAGTTTGCATAGTCAATGACAGAAAGCAGATGCAGAAGAATGAAATTAAGAATATTTATAAGCTCCTTCCCCCACAAAATCTCATGTTTATCCAAGATTACATGACCCTGTGTATTGCCAATATAACTGGATCAGTGTAATTAAAAAAATACATCTGCCAAACAATACTGTAAGATCATCAGAAGATCATTCACCTTTCATTACTTTCTCTCAGTCATATTATTCAAAACCATTAATCCACAATGCAAGGGCTGAAAAGCTGCTAGCACTCCCTCGATTTATGAACTAGGCTAATTAAAAATTTATTTCTGAATTTCAAGTTGATTTTCTAGGAGACTGCAGGAAAAATCTGTTTCATTTTTCAATACTTACCTATGGCAGGGGAGGACTATTGTAACACTTGGTGCCCGTACCATTGACCAAATGATGGCATGTTCATGTTGGGCAAAACAAATTTTTATGTAGATATATGCAAATACAAAATACAATTTGCATGTATCTCTGACCTTAAAATGTTCCCTTCTGAAGTGCTTTAGCTCACATAGTTTTATTAAATATTCAAAAATTATTCCAAGACACTTCTTTCACAAAAGATATGGTGGATATTAAAGGAAATTACTCAACATATAAACCCAAGATGTGAAAAAACTGAATACAAAAAGTACATGGTTGGTTCTGAAGAGGAATCCATTGGACCTAAAGCTCCTATTGTATAACTCCTTTTTAAGTGGCAATTTACCGAAATTTTTCTGAGGGCAAAAAATGTAACATCATCTTTAAAATGAACTACTTGTATTTGAGCTCATAAAAAAATAATAATAGCATTTGAACAGAAAGACTCAATTTTTAGACTTTGCAACAGAAAACCATAAGAGAATGGAAATTTGGTTAGGAGTGTACCATATGTGCCTCAAATTTGACAGAGTAAGATGCATTAAAAAGCTATTAAATGTCTCGTTATTCCTGTTCCTGAAAGACATATGGTACACTTCATGTTAAATTCAAAATCCCTTGCTTCAGTTACATTTCTTGAGATTTGTCTCCTCAGTTTCAAAGCTTTTCTGGACTGTTTTGTGGCTGGTTTTTTGGTTTGTTGGGGCTTTTTTGTTTGTTTTTTTTGTGGGTTTTTTTCATTCTAAATATAAGGTTTATGGGTATTGCTACTATATCATAGAATCATAGAATGGTTTGGGTTGGAAGGGACCTTAAGATCATCTAGTTCCAACCCCCCTGCCATGGGAAAGGTCACCTCCCACTAGAGCAGGTTGCCCAAAGCCCCATCCAGCCTGGCCTTGAACACTTCCAGGGGTGGGGCATCCACAGCTTCTCTGGGCAACCTGTTCCAGTGTCTCACCACACTCACAGTAGAGAATTTATTTCCAGTATCTAATTTAAATCTCCCCNCTCAGCCTGTCCTCATAGGAGAGGTGCTCCATCCCTCTGATCATCTTTGTGGCCCTCCACTGGACCCATTCCAGCAGATCTATGTCCTTTCTGTTTTGAGGACTCCAAAGCTGGACACAGTACAGGTGGGGTCTCACGAGCGCAGAGTAGAGGGGCAGAATCACCTCCCATGACCTGCTGGCCATGCTTCTCTTGATGCAGCCCAGGATGCGGCTGGCTTTCTGGGCTGTCAGTGCACATTGCTGGCTCATGTTAAGCTTCTCATCCACCAACACCCCCAAGTCCTCCTCCTCAGGGCTGCTCTCTAGCCATTCTCCACCCAACCTGTATTTGTGCCTGGGGTTGCCACGTCCCATATGGAGAATGGTATGCCACCAGTTTCATGCCAATGGAGTTATCGTTTGCACTGTTGTTCCAGAAAACCCATCTGGCTGAGTATTTGTGGGTTCAGAGTCTAGGCCAGGACTGCAGATTAGGATACATAAGTGCTTTACAACATGGGTGGTATTTTCTTGGCACCGTTCATTTTTGCAATGAAATATAGAAGCTTTTATAGTGTCTTAATGTAGTTTGCCACTTTTTTCTTCAATGTGGATTACACCTGCAGCCCAATCATCCCCATTAGGGAAAATATTCGTGTTGATATCTGTCTTTAAAGCAAAATACTAATTAAGTACATTCACTACATTGTTGGCTCTTCTTCCCTTTATTCCCATATTTGGACTGTCTGACCATTAGACTTAGTTCTAATTAAATAACCATTCAAAAACCTCCAGTGTTAGAATGTTATCTCGCTCTAGGTGGGAACTGAAGAGAAAAAAATATTAGAGATTCGAATGGAAAACACAAAATAGCAGAAAAAGTTATTGGGGGGACACAGAAATCTATTTCTACTGGGAACTAGATTTGGCAGATCAGCCATGATCATTTGGAAATCCTTGTATTATTTAGAAACAATTTGACTTTGAGGAGTCAAAGTTTTGAATGAAGTGTTTCCTTTTTCTATCAAATGCTGACTTTCTAAATTGGCATTTGAAACTTTAGTATCATTGTTGGTTCCTTAAATCTAAGTCAACATCAACTCTTCATGTTAC